>JABXJD010000049.1:1812500-1842500 GCA_013375575.1 Percina caprodes | reverse complement strand
ATTCTACATTATTCCCCAAATGTTTTCTTGGGTGAAAAATAGCTTTATACAAACTGTGTCGGTCTAGATACGTAAGCCCTGGCATTGTTTTTGTGTACCTTTAATTATTCTTATTTATAGCTGTTTATTGTGTATCTTGTTTACCATCTTAAATGCACCTACAGTTACACTCACAATTTTGTTGCACTGGTCTCTGTGGAATGACAATAAAGGTTATCTTATTATCCTAAACAGTGCACTTTAGCTAAGGAAATTCATCCCCACTACCCTAAAGCAAGTTGAGTGTATAAAAAGACTCATGTCTACTCTACTACTATGTTAAAATGTCTTAACTTTTTTTGCATGGGTCATTTTGTGTCATTTACTGTTTTGGGGGCAGCTGGCAACTCTTTTCTCTCCTCTTTCTGGAGTTCACCTATGGGCTACAGGTTAGTTTGCCACGTGAGTGTATGTGCGTGTTTGTGTCGGGGTATGTGTGTGTGTGTGTGTGTGTGTCTGTGTGTATACATGTGGAGGGGACAGGGGGCTGCTTGCCCTTCAGGGCGTAGTTAAGGTCCTTTGGAGCTCAAGTTTTTATCCCTTTCATTTCACTTTGATTCCTGGAACACTTAATGTTGCACATGCATGAGAACTCACTCACACAAACACACACACACAGTTCACTAGACATGGGCGCTTTACTGACAAAAATTTGGGCAACAGCTCAAACGCTGTGTTTAAGTAAACCATCAAGTGACACTTTCCCCCCCGTCTCTACATGAATTATAGAAATGTTGCTCTCATTTTATTCACATTTGGAGCATTTTAAAAATCAAGAAGGCATATGAAATTCTTAATTTAATTGTGAAATAAATTATGCGCCAAAGTTTTCTTTGATGGAAACTTGAGCTGATAATTTGAAAGTCTTGCCAGAAGTGTATGTTTGTTTGAAACTGTGAAGATGCAGGCATTTTTATATTCATTTTTATAAGCCATTGGTTGGATGGGACTACAGCATTCTGTATGGGTGTCTAGGTTAACTTCCTAATAAAAATCATAATTCATCAAATCTATCTAAATGAATGTCTTTTTGCTATGATCTACGTATTATATTGTACAAAAAGTCTTACTAATCTTAGGAGATGCTACTTAGTGGAAACAAGGGCACTGTTGCTACAAACAGGGCTTAACACAACCCAGGATAGTTAATGTTGTTAAAGAAATTCAACAAGCCAGAGTGTTTTTTTCCCCTATCCCAGAATAGATAAGGGGTGTAAACACCACCCATTCTCCAGAGCTGCCACAACACTGTGGAGATATTTCTGGAAATGCAAGACTAGCACTCACTGTCAAATGTTATAGTTATCAGCAGATAAAATACCTGATTACCCGCAGCCCAAATGATATACAGGCCTATAATAACAACTTCACCTTAAACCGTACTATGTTAACACTGTCTCCTCCTTACTCCTGTTAAATCATGAGACTGAGGCTTAGAGTAATTCCTGTTCATTTTGTTTGTTATATCGTAGATAATTTTCCGTTCTTCAAAGTGTTTTAATCTGTGTTTTTGGGATCCTAAACACGCTGTTTTGTACTAGATATACATATAAATACAGTTCATGGATACGGGCACATAGACAAACTGAAGGCTCGCTTAGCACCGATTAGCTCGGTTAAGCTGTTGGCTCTGGTCAGCTCCAGTTAACAACATTTTAAAGATAAGCTTGAGTGGAGACTGCCGCGGAGAGGGTGAACAGCCAGACCGATAAATGCCATTGGGGGTGCTTTCACAGCAGTGTGGCCAGGGCATTTCTACTGTTAATCAGTACAGTTAATCCCATGGCAAGACCACCAGCAGCATGTGACTACTAACAAAATGTGAAGTGAATGTTGACTATGTGTCATGCATGTGGCGCGCATCTTCATAAAGGAGGGGCTGGATGCCGCTGGTCTGGGTGCCTTGTAAAAATACATTGATGATGGGTGGGTTTTATCTACCTGGGCTGGTCTCAATCTATCTGCTGCTATTAATATTGTTTTAGGCATTATTGGGGGAGAAGTGCAGCTGTCTCAAGTTTTTCTGATGGGCAGTGTCAGACATTGAAACCACTGGGTTAGGGTAATCATCAGGGGAATTACCTATTGTTTTTAAGTAACATGTAAGTTACTGCAATGCTAAACCAAGTTTTGAGTTTTTAGTGTAAAATGGCACAGCACCCTCCAGACCTCCTCTTAAGATTCCTTTCCTTCTCCTTGTAGACTTTTTGTCTGCTTATTTTATAGTCTTACTTTTCAACATTCATCATGTCTTGTTGAGATTCTATGTTGTGGGTTGTGGTTTCCCCTTTTTGCCATGATGGTTATTTGACTGAACCTTGGCATATTCTGAATTCTTAACATGCCCTTTTCATGGCAGGAGCATTGGAGAATGATTGTATTTTCTATTGTTCCAGCGAGCCAATGAATGCTTGTTTTGAACTTACTTTGGCACTAAATCTGATTAAATATATTGTGTTTTTCCCTCCCTGTTTCCCCTCTTTTAAGAAAGCCCATAATATTAATCAAAATCTGTATTTCAGAACGTATGACTCTTAGTTTATAGCATGTAGCCTCAATTATTACAAATTGAAATTAAATTATTTTAAAGTTAAAAGGATGCTGCATCTTGTTGTTGATTGGCTAATGGATGAAAAAAGACGATATGTCCTCTTGTTTAACCAGGACAATGACAAAAACAAACCATATACAAGGCAGATATATTACAGTGTATGTCTAAGTTCCAAGAGAGAAAACTGTATGGCATCATACAGATATTAACAAGAAAGCATGTGCTTAACAGCATAATATAGACTTGGTAGCCAAACACCCAATTCAAGCCTGGATATATAAAGTGACATTAAGGAACACAAACAGGCGAAATAAAGACAGAGGAATTGTTTAACTGATGCTTCAGCACCAGAGGCTTTTACTTTTAATAGAATATCATGGTACTATGATAGGATGTATGCAGTGTGTGAACGTGTGTGTGTGTCGAACAGCAACAGAAATAGATAACAAGGCTGTTTCCTGTGCTTTTGAAGAATTCCTCATGTAACCTGACTCCAGTACAAACTGCTGGTTCCAGTAAAGTATTGCTCAAAGTGTGTGCAAAAAAAAACTGAAAGTACTGAAGAAATTATTTGTTTGTGTTTAATTTAATCTCATGGCTAAATTCTACAATGACCTTTCTTTTGTTAATATAAGTCATTGTAATCATTATCGTTTAAAGTGTAAGCATCACTCCATCTCCAACATTTTAATCAAGATTAATGACACTTTGTATTGTTATTGACTTGATTCAGGCTTGGTATTAGTCTGTGTATAAGCAGCAGTCACCTTCTTTCTGCCGTTATTCGCTTCTCAGAATAGTAAAAGGTAATCTGCCTGAAATCAGTGTAACAGACAGTTTTATCAATATTGATATAATCTCAAACTAAACACAAGTACTGAAATGGAAAGTTTTTCCCTTCCAGTCTCCATCTATCCCTTCGCTTCTTCCATTTACTCATCTAAATAAAAACTTTGGTGAACTGCTGAGCATATTTATAAGGCAGGAAAACCTTTGAAAAATGAGAGACTAGACTGGAAAAAAAAATAATTTTGTTTTAATTTAAGTTAATTTTTAATTGGAAGCATTAAAATAAATGAATATTAGATCATGTGTCGTTCCTAGGGTTGAGTATATAATAAATAAATAAATACATTAAAAAAAAGAGCACAAAAAGAAGGTTTGTAACATTAAAGAACGGCTTGTTTATTGTTAAGCCCATATGGTTACATTTAAACTATTTATTTAAAATGTAATACCACAAAAAACACAGCACAAAAACACAGCACAGACAACACAGCGTAGCTTACCAGCAGGAAGCATGGAGCTAAAGACACAGGGTAGCGTTAGCTTACCAGTAGCATGCAGCTGCATCTTTTCAGACACGATGGCCACTGCCATAGTAGAAGATGACGGAGAAACAACAGAACAAACAAATCCTCCCGCTTTCAAGAGGTGACTGGTGTGGCAACATTTTGCCCTCCCCGCAAGTTATGTAAACAAACAAACTGTAAAGCATATGGGCTCCAACAGGACTTCATGGTGCATTCAGTTGCCCCTCAAAAACTAATGGTGCATTCAGGTGCCCCTCGTAATGATGTTGCAGACATAAACTAATGATCCCAGTCATTTCCACACAGTGAGGCTTAATTAAACACTGGTATCGAATCAATACTCAGTATTGGCCCAGGTATCGTATTGGGAGTGAAAACGGATTGGTGAATCCCTCCTTTCCTCTTCTCTCTCCATTTCATTTCAATATCTCTCCCACCCATTCTTCTCTCCATCACTCCCACAGACCCATCAGTGCTTTTCTGAGTCCAGGCTTGTATATCCATTAGACAGTGTTATCTTCATGTCAGCAGTTCCTCTCAAATATTTACAATAGTCCCCAGTGGTGAGACATTCAGCTAGGGGTGGGATGATTCACCCTTTGTTAACACAATCACCCCAAAGTAACTCTGTACCACTCAGAAACACATGGACATGAGTAATAGACCCAAAGTGTCCTAAAAAATGTTTGGTACACTTTGAGAGCAAGTTATATAATGTAAATTAAAAAACGGAAGAGATTAAGCTGAAAAAAAAGCAGAAAAGCTATGGGTCCTTATGTGTTTTTAACATGAGCAAACATACAAAACACATAAACACACAGAAACAATAATCGTAGACCTCAGATTTTCATCACCACCATGCTAACAATCACTGGTAATCCCTATAATACTGATGGCCAAAAACTGTTTTACTATAGCTAGCTATAGATGCTTCTTGACTTTTTAGATACCTACAACTCGTTCTCACTCCCAACTTGTAAAACTTGCTTGATCAATGGCTCTCAGCGTCAGATACTGAAACAAAATTCACCCTTGAGTGTCTGTATGGGACACACTGGGAAGTGCAGCGGCTCGGCTGCAGAGCTATTGGATGACGTAGTATTAAGAATGACAATGGTTTGGAGTAGTATGAAAGACCTAACAAATCTGCGTAAAGAGGTTGGTTGGGGTAGTAGATGCGTCAAACAACACAGGACTTTGACCCAAGAGGCCGGGGTGTGTGTCCTGTGCTTCTCCTGCGTGTCACAGAAAGTTACATTTTGTAACCGCACACAAGACCTTTTCCTAAATCTAACTGTGCCGTTATTGTGCCACATGTCAGTTAAAACGTACATGTCCCGACCCAGAGCTATAAAAAGTGATACCAATAGTCCCAACCCAGAGCTTAAAAAAGTGACGCCAAGAGTCCCAACCAAGCGCATCAAAATATGACGCTAAAGCCGTTTTTCTTATTTTTGGGGTGAAATAATATATGGATCTGGACGAATCAACAAACTGTATTGACTAATAACTGCAACATAACTATCTGATACTACAGTAATCTATATGACGTTAATCCTTTGATTCCTTTCTCCCAAATTTCATGTGTTGCGAAATAAACAATATTTTTTATAAACCAGTCAGGCAGCAGCAGTAGCTGAAACAAGAAAACAAAACTAAACATACACTTTAAAATATACCAGCTGTGGCAGATTGGCAAGCCCAGGTTAACCACAGACATGTTGACGCTTCCATTTGGGGACACTCACTGACAACATACACAAAAGGCGGGAAAATAACCAAATATTGTACAAATGTACACATCTCATGCAAGCAAATGGGAGCTAGTGCTTACACACACATAAACAACTAAAAAATATATTCAGAGTGAGTCACCAGTAAACTCTGATAGATAAACAAGCTGTTGAAGGCAGCAAGTTTATTTGACATTGATCTTGCTCCCTCTACTCTTTGTGGTGTCTCTCTTGGCCCATCTTGAACCGTAACATCCTGCTGTATTTGTTTTAGAGTGGAGACTCTGTAGAGCTGTTCAGGGAAATACATAACACAACGGACACACTCATGTATGCATTCAGACACACATCTTGCACATGCACACACAAAAACACAGACATTGCTTAACTGAAGTAGGAAATGTAGCAAGACAGTCTGACGTTAGTAAAACACTCGAAGCGTTTTTTCTCAGATTTTTTTTGCAGCAGTTCTGTCTCTTTATCATAAGATCTCAGTTATTAAATTAGCACTCAGCTGGTGCTTGAACATCAAGTACTTGTTTTCTCTGAAATAGTAAATTCTGTCAGTGTCGTTAAGCTTTTCAGGATCTGAATCTAAAAGATTACAGAGACAAGCATGTGATCAGAACTGTGGAAAAACTTTTAAAGATGATCCTCTTTTGTTGGATTTTTGACAACCAAAATTATCGTTTTGCCATCACCTAATTTGTTAGAATAATATTGTGTTCACTATAAGATCTGGGAACATGGAGAAAAAAAAAAAAGTGCTCAGATAATCATAGGAAAGAAAAGTGGAAGGTAAAACAAAAGGCTAAACTTTAAATGATTGCCCATTAGGTTTGGGTACCGTTTATCCTAACATTTTGTTATTTATTTACTAGACTTTACACTCCAGGCAAAATAAAACCGCTCCCTCTACAACCTATTAAATCAAATAATTATTAATTTTTTACACTGCACTTTAACTCTTATTATATATCTTATTCTTTTTCAGCCTGTTTTTATTTTTACTGCAGATCCTGTTTTCACCCTGTGTGTTTAGGTCTCTGTTTTAGATACAGAGTCACACTTCTATACTATCTTTATTGGGAGTCGCACATGTGCAGTAGCTAGGTAGGATCACATCAGCTAGCTAACTCTTTCTCCAACTTTGGTCAGTACAAGGCAGGATTAGCTGGGAGACTTCTTCTAAACGAGGGGCACTTGTGGAATACCTGCAGAACAGGGACATGTAACATGCAGACGGAGACTGAATATTATATTGCAGCAAACACTGACTGCATGAAGTTTTGAAAAGTGTAACGACACTTGAGTTTTAGGACTGTTATCAACATTGTGGATGCGGTTATTTGTTTTTACCCCTGACTTCACTGTTACCTTGTTGTCTGAGTTTCTGACTGCTCATGAATACTGCCCCATTTCACTTCATTGTAGCAATGTTACAATAGTACAATGTTTTGTTACCTACTGTATTAATGAAAATAAGACTTGTTGACATAAACAGGAATAAGCTGCCCTGATATAAGGCTTTTACATATCCAGCAGCTAGTAGTTAATGGTATTAAACTGGTTGAGATGTAAAAAGGTTTGTAGCACCTCCAAATTATATATTGATGATGAGTTGATGGAGAGACAGATCAACTGCTCCACAGTAAAAAAAAATTTTCATTACATCCAGTAAAACACATGGAACAGAACATAGAAACAGGAGACAGATGAAAGTGAAGTCATTATTTCATGGTATGGTCATCATCAGTTAAATTTTGATTGATGATGATGATGATGATGATGTACCTTGCTGGGTAGTCTTTCAGCCAATTACGCACCAGTAGTTAACCTTATACATCCATAGACCACAAGGTAATCAAGGAACACCCACACATCGGCATGCACCCACCCACCCAAAAAATAGACTTGTTCTGCAGGCCTGGTGATGAGCTGGCATGTGGAGCAATCGTGTAGATCGGGGTGTGAGGGGTAACATTTCAAAAACACACTGCCAATTCTGCTCAGAAACAAAGATGAAGCATGGACGCACACACGCAATTTGGAATAAAGATCTGAACTAATGTGAGCAGATGATTTAAAAAGGATTTGGCATCAATAAACATCAGTCTTGCCTAGTTATTAGACTTTATCAATAGTCCTAATAGTTACACATAAATAATGCATTTTTGTAAACAAAAACACAAGTGTGGAAATATTGACACATGCATGTTAGTACAGTATGACAACTTATCTTTAATTACATTTAAAAGCTTGGAGTTTATACAATTTCCATCATAATTTGGCTCTGTCAGTCTTCATACTGTACATTACATCAACTCTATGATCACATGCTGTGTAATATTATATTTCTGGTTAGGACCTGTCTCTCCAAAATGTTATCAACTGAGTCATGGCTATCTTGTTTCTAGCTTTTGGAGAGTCTTGGTCATTTTGACATATCTAGACTCAACTGTCCAAAACCATAGCAGTAACACATGTTGATTTTGTTTACAGACTCATAACCTTCTGCTTGGGTCATCAGCAGTGTTGTGACTTTTGGGGTCTGATATGCAATGCATTTACATTGCTATAGCCTACATCCATACTTGACCTCAAAATGGCTATCTGCATCTTATGTCAAAATGTTTCATACATTATTTTTTTTTACTCACTTTCCATGTAATTGTAATAACTGCTTTGTGCATTATAGGTGGTTTGCATGCAGACTCTGCTGAATGCAATCTTGACCCTTTCAGCATCTGGTTTTGAAGATCCAGAAGTTATTTTTGCTCAATATGATTTCTGTGCCTGACAAAACTCATATTGAAAAGACAAGAGTGACTGAAGCTCTGGTCTCAAGAATTATATTATGAGTAAAAAGAAATGATTGTCTCTGGGTTCAGTCTATCTCCAGGAAAGAGAATTCCATGATTTAGTGCATATTGTATCAGGCACCCAGACAAACCACATTCAAAATCAAAGTCAAATGCACACCCATTGTGAAAGAATAATATTCCAAAACTTAGGAACAACTCCAAACGGCTGGGAAATAATGAATTCACATGCTTCAGTGTCAGTTTCTTTCACAACACACCCAAATACAAATGTTAACGTTGTAATGGATTACCAAAGTCCACAGGATCCAAGTGCTGGGGACCATGAACATCGGTACAAAATTATGGCAATCCGTACAATGGTTATGTCAGTCTTTACCAAAGCAGCTGACCAACCGACTGAACAAACAACAATACGATATCTAGAGCCAGAATTGAACCAAATGTGACCCTTCTTAACCAAACCAATTTTTTGTGTGCAAAGTTTATTAAATTAAACACTCAACTGCTGCTTTACATTCAATCACCCTCTCAGAGCTCAGGTATGGTGTACATGGTGATCTTGGTTCACACTTACCAAAACAAGCCTTAAAAAAACACACTTAAATGAGTTCTTTAACTGCTGGATTGAAACAGTTATACTTGCTATTAAAGCTGAAGAAGGCAGTTTATCTTTGGCATTGTTGGACAAAAATTCCATAATAACTTTTCAGCATATTGTTATTTAAGTGGCCTGAGAAACTAGACTTCTGCACCTCCTCGGCTTGGTTTTCAGGCTTCAGAAAACCTAGCTTGTGACATCAGACTTTGGCTAATCACAGGTCATTTCACAGAGAGGTCCTTTTGGCTGTTCTACAAATGTGTGCAGTGTGGATGCGTGTGCATGATGCAAACCTTAGCCAAGGCTTGCGGCTGCAGCTAATTCAATGTTAAACTATTACAAACCCGATTCCAAAAAAGTTGGGACACTGTACAAATGTTGAAAGTGAGACGTTTTGAATGGTCATGCCAAATATTGGCTAATTTTGGATTTCATGAGAGCTACACATTCCAAAAAGGTTGGGATAGGTAGCAATAAGAGGCCAGAAAAGTTAAAATTACGTATGAGGAACCGCTGGAGGACCAATTTGCAACTCATTAGGTCAATTGATTGGGTATAAAACATGATTGGGTATAAAAAGAGCCTCTCAGAGTGGCAGTGTCTCTCAGAAGTTAAGATGGGCAGAGGATCACCAATTCCCCCAATGCTGCAGCAAAAAATAGTCGAGCAATGTCAGAAAGGAGTTTGATCATCTATAGTACATAATATCATTCAACAATTCAGAGAATATGGAACAATCTCTGTGCGTAAGGGTCAAGGCCAAAAATCCATACTGGATTCCCGTGATCTTCGGGCCCTTAGACGGCACTGCATCACATACAGGAATGCTACTGTAATGGAAATCACAACATGGGCTCAGGAATACTTCCAGAAAACATTTTCGGTGAACACAATCCACCGTGCCATTCACCGTTGCCGGCTAAAACTCTATAGATCAAAAAAGCAGCCATATCTAAACAGGATCCAGAAGCGCAGGCGTTTTTTTCTGGGCCAAGTCTAATTTAAAATGGACTGTGGCAAAGTGGAAAACTGTTCTGTGGTCAGACAAATCAAAATTTGAAGAATGTTTTGGAACACTGGGACGCCATGTCATCCTGACTAAAGAGGACAAGGACAACCAAAGTTGTTATCAGCACTCAGTTCAGAAGCCTGCATTTCTGATGGTATGGGGTTGCATGAGTGCGTGTGGCATGGGCAGCTTACACATCCGGAAAGGCACCATTAATGCTGAAAGGTATATCCAAGTTCTAGAACAGCATATGCTCCCATCCAGATGTCGTCTCTTTCAGGGAAGACCTTGCATTTTCCAACATGACAATGCCGGACCACATACTGCATCAATTACAACATCATGGCTGAGTAGAAGAAGGATTCGGGTACTGAAATGGCCAGCCTGCAGTCCAAATTTTCACCCATAGAAAACATGTGATATGAAAAGGTAGGAAAATGCGACAAAGAAGACCTAAGACAGTTGAGCAACTAGAAGCCTGTATTAGACAAGAATGGTACAACATTCTTATTCCTAAACCTGAGCAACTTGTCTCCTCAGTCCCCAGACGTTTGCAGACTGTTATAAAAAGAAGAGGGGATGCCACACAGTGGTAAACATGGCCTCGTCCCAACTTTTTTGAGATGTGTTGATTCCATGAAATTTTAAGTAAACTTATTTTTCCCTTAAAATTATAAATTTTCTCAGTTTCAACATTTGATATGTCATCTATGTTGTATTCTGAATAAAATATTGAAATTTGAAACTTCTACATCATTGCATTCTGTTTTTATTCACAATTTGTACAGTGTCCCAACTTTTTTGGAATCGGGTTTATAGATAAGAAATACTTATTGTCATTATACATGGAGGAACAAAATTGTAGTCCAATTTACCGTCCAGGGAGCACATTAGCCTGTTAGGAGGACCAATGGCCGAAGTCTCAGCGCCGCCTACTACTGCCATCCGATCGAGGAGATGATGAGAGGGCTGGACAGAGACAAAGTGAAAGGATGAGCTATAGGAGGAGGTCTCACTCTACTTCAAATGTTTCCGTTCTACTTACCCCAGCTTTAAACAGACCCATGGAAAAAAGTAAACTGAAGAGTATAAAGTCATTGTTGATATAATAATCTGTTATTTTATCATGAATTACTAGTTTGCTCTATAAAATGTCAGAAAATTATTTAAAAAAATGTCAATCAAGGTCTTACAAAGCCCAAGATGACATCCTCAAATGTCTTGTCCGCCACTCAAAAAAATTTTTTTTTCCAAAGAAAAACCGACTCAAACCAATTATTAGATTATCAAAATAGTTGGCGAAATATTTAAAAGTTTCAGCTCATTTGAAACCATATTTGTGGCTTATGAGGCAAGAAGGTGTCTGTTGCTGATAACGGGTCTCTTGATTCAAGGTGGAGTCTCCCCGACGGGTGCAGCAGTGTTTGACCGCGCTAGGGAAAGTATTGCTTGACCTTTTGCTTCTATCAAGCTTTGCTAATGAGATCATTTAGATGAAAATGTTTGGATGGAAACATGATGTCATAAGAGTATCGTGGTTCCTTTTAGAAATAGCTCAGTGCGTAGTACAAGCGTAGCAAATGTGTGTTCTTTTTTTTCAAAGATTATTTTTTGGGGCTTTCCCTTTATTATCAAGTGACAGTGGATGGACATGAAAGGGTGAGAGAGATAGGGGACGACACGCAGCAAAGGGCCGCAGGTCGGATCCGAACCCGGGCCGCTGACTCAGGACTCAGGACTCAGCCAACATGGGGCGAACGCTCTTACTGGGTGAGCTAGAGGCCGCCGAGCAAATGTGTGTTGTAGCGAGAATGATATAGTGATAGTGGACGTGTTTAGAGCTGCAGGAATTGGCAGAATCGGAACAGAGGCGTTACATACGTCTCGTGTATGAAATGTCTGTATCGTCACTGCACTGCATTTTTATGAATTATGATAATCTGAAAAAAATATGAAGCAGGAACAGTTAACACTAGCTTTGTGTTTCCTGCATATAACCTATACCTAAAATAAAATCAAGCCTTCCAATTAACTGTCTTGAACCAGGTTTTCATACATTAGGTCGTCCTTTAAAACAGTTTTAAAACAAGCTAGTTAAAATACTAGCCAAGCGTGATGTGAAACACTGTTTCAGATTAAATGACACTGCTTTGCCAACTGTCATATCATTTATGAGCAGCCATTGAAATTAACAACATGGATTTAGGTCTAAACAGTAGTCAAAACACACAGCACCACTATGTTAAACTAAATGAACAGAAATAGACATAGGCCTAAATCGTTAATCACAATTATTTCTATTATTTCTGCTAACGTTAATAGCTAACTAACATTAGCTAGTAGCACAACATAATGATTACATTAAATTAGTTCTCTTAATACATCCAATGTTTATATGATACACATTCAACGATGAAAACAATGTAGTTAGTTAGTGAATAATTAAGACAATGAATGACAAGTTTTCTTTTTTTAACAAGTTGAAAACTGTACAAAAAAAAAAAACTCCCCTCAGGCCAGAAACACAGAGACTTTTATTTTGGCTACAAGAAACAAAAAGCAAAGAAGTTGCAATTGTTGAATTTTATTGCTGGTCTGGCAAAACTTTTCAGATTTCAGGTTCCTCTCTCTGATGAAGGACATGCAGGAGTGTGTAGACCAGTGGTGAGTGTTTAGTGCAGGGAGAAGAGCTCATCTTTCACTCTTTGTTTCTATGATAGTATATGGTTCATATGTATAATTATTTCCATTTTTGTGCATTTGTGATGACATTTTTAGAAGGAAAATATGGAAAACATCTTATTTATTGAAAAATAAAGTTTTTTAAAAAAATCTCTCTTTTTCTCTCTCTCTCTCTCTAATAATAATAATAGGAAAAATGTTGTCTTATCGCGATCTTGTGAACCCAGTCTCATATCTCGTGACTTGAGCTGGGTGTCTTGTCCCACCCCTAGTGTGCATTTACTAAGAAAACACCAATATCAGTCCAAAATATCAGCAAGCCAACAATTTTAGTCTCTCCCTGGCTAACAAACAGGCTTCATCAGATACCCAAACTGTGTGATCAAACACTTTATGCGAGCCACTGATCACTGAATGGGCCTCCATACAGCTGGGGAGCGTTCAAAGGCTCCCAGGTAGGTAGGTAAGTGTGGTATGCTGGCTGCAGCTTCAAATATACAAACACACACAAGTGGCACATTCCTTCTATGACATAGTGCTGCCCAAATAAGGGACTCAGGTGTTTCTCTCTTTGTAGTTTTACAAACATTAAAAAAGAGACAGAAAGTGAGTAAGACTAAAAGAGAAAGGGAGAGAAGAGATGTGATGTTTTCTTTTTCCTGCCTTGCCTGTGAAACCCTATCCCTCTTTCATTGTGTCAGTCGCTCTTTTGTGTACATTGCTGATGAGGCCCCCTTGACACTGAAGAGGTTATAGCGCTGATACATGACTCCCATTGAAGACGCTTTTCCCTCACGCACGCACACACGCACACTTTCTTATACACAAGCTTTTGTCTCTCAATTTCTTCCTTTCTTCCTCCGGCCTTTTAATCACTTCTCTGTCATCCTAACACAGATATGAAAGTCACACTACAAAAAGATACCACAGAAGAAGTGTTGGAAAACACATCACCACAGAGAGGGAGAAAGTCAGGGAAAGAAGAGTGGGAGTATGGAGGGAGAGGTATCCTTGCTCTTCTCATATCCGCTACCATCTGTATGTCCTTTCCCTGGTCCCTGCCTCTTATTTGCATCATTTCTTCTCTTCACCCTTGAGTGAAATCATGGTATTAAAGACCTCTTATTTATTTATTTTCTTGATTCGACCATATTTCTATCATTGAAAGACATGAGTTAAGTTTCATCACCTTGAAAGGAGAACTTGCTAACAACCCCCTACCAACCAGATACAGGACACCAAAAAAAGTCATATCCAGAGTCATTCAAGCTCCACTCCAGACCTTATTTTAGGTTGTTTCTTTGGTTGCCCCCTTTTGGCAACCACCTGTTCAATATGTGTTTTTTTTAATATATAAAAACAAATCAAAACTTACAAAACCGGAAAATTTATTTATAAAAAAAAAATAATAAAAAAAAAAAAAAATCAATCAATATTTTATTTGGTTGTCTCCGTAAATTTTAATCACGTTTGCCGTGAAGAAGATACAGGCAAGGCAATTTTCTGTTTGCGTTAAAATCTGGGCTAATATGGCACCGGTGACCGGTATCTACCAGAAGAAATAGCAACGTGGATTTGGGTGCCTCATTACGGTGCCACTTAAATATTTGCGCACCTCTCTGATGCTCCAGAACCAACGTTAGATACAGCTGAAACATTGCTGCATGTCAGGCTAGTAAACACTAATAACACATTACACTTGGCAGCAGGTAACGGTATCCCACCGTTAACTACAGTAGTAAATTGGATTAAACACGGTTAAAATGCTGACAGCTAAAGGGTGTAGTGTGACTGTATTTTACTGTGGAGGATTCCTACAACGGGACCTACAACCATTGATAGTTAAAGAAGTGGACCAACAGATCCCGTTGTTCTGGATGGAGACCAGTAAAAGGAAAACAGAAGCACTTTTCCGGTGATGGCTAGGCGTTACTGCGACAACGTAGTTGTCAACGTAGTTGTGACGTAGGCAACCTGTCTGAAAGTTGTAAGTCTTCTGGTAGCTGTGCCAAGAGAAATCTCAATCATTCCCAATCAGCAGAGACGGAGTGCATAGGTATATGTTAGGAGATAACATAGACACAGGCTAATTAGTGCTAACTAACATGCTAGTTAACATTAGTAATTAAACCTTAACAGCTAATGGAAGTCCCAACTGTCTGCGTGCATCTCCTGACAATACGGTGATTTGTCGACTATGCCACGGAAAGTTGCGTGGTTATGATGCAACCGTTAGCCTATTTTTACAAAACGTCTGCTACGGAGCCATAACGTGAGCTACAAGGTAATGGAGCCTTTCATACATTGTCGTGTTTCTTTAGAAATAAACAATGGACAAATAGTCTTGAAACGCTTCAGATGTAAAGTTATTCACTGTCAAAGTGGTGCCAAAATGAATGGCAGTCAATGGGATGGTAACTGCAGGTGATGGCTTTGTAGCATTAAAATGGCGCCATGAGAGCTACGCTTAGAGAGGAGAGGCTTACACCCTTGTGTACAACAGTCTGCCACTAAAGCTATGAGCTAAAAGACACAAACTAGCACTGGTCACTACAGACAGGACTAAATGTTGTGTTTAATGGTAAACTGGTAAACTTTGTGGTGCATGTAAAATACCCTATGCATTTCTTTTCTTCTTTTAACAGCAATTCACTAGTGAAAGTAGTAATTATTGTTGAAAGTTATTGTTATTACATTTTTAGTAATTATTACTAATAGTAAAATGCCTTGATGGGCTTAATTTCTGGAGCAAGGAGTGTTTGCAACAGGGCAATTCAAAGTGCTTTACACAAAATCAGTTAAAAGAAAATAAAACCGATAAAACACAGAAGAAACAGTTAAAAAATAAAACCAGATAAAACACAAGAATAAAAGTTACAGTGCAGTATAAAAGATTAAACAGTAAACAAATGAACATTATTTAAAGAAAGGCAACATCGAAAAGAAAGGTCTTCAGCATTGATTTAAAAGAACTGAGAGTAGCAGCAGACCTGCAGGTTTCTGGGAGTTTATTCCAGATATGAGGAGCATAGAAACTGAAAGCTGCTTCCCCCTGTTTAGTTCTGACTCTAGGAACAGACAGTAGACCTGCCCCAGATGACCTTAGAGGTCTGGGGGGGTCATAGTGTACTAGCAGATCAGAAATGTATTTTGGCCCTAAACCGTTTAGTGATTTATAAACTAGCAAAAGAACTTTGAAATCAATTCTTTGGGGCACAGGAAGCCAGTGTAAGGACTTCAGAACTGGAGTGATGTGATCCAGTATCTTGGTCTTAGTGAGGACTCGAGCAGCAGCGTTCTGAATCAGCTGCAGCTGTCTAATTGATTTTTTAGGGAGACCTGTAAAGACCCCGTTACAGTAGTAGTCAAAAGGGATTATAAGCTTACAAATCAATCTCCTTAGTAAATTCATCTCAATCTTTCAGGCCTCAGGCAGCCGCCAAACTATTATACAGCATAAAAACATGAGAACATTATTACTTGGGATTTTTAAATAATACATAAAAAAAATGTATAAATGTTTTAATAAACCATTAAAAAAGGCACCCCCAGGAACCTTTTTATTTCTTGGGTGCACTGTCTTGGACTACCCTGTCGCAAATGTGAAAGGATTTCTTTTGCTCGACTGGGCCTTTTTTTTTCACAATATCATCATGTTTCTAAAATTGATTACTGAAGTGTTTGCTTGGCTCCACAAAATTATACAATAACGTTATATGAAGGAGAATGCATGAAACAGTTGGAGAATTTAAACTATTTTTATTGTGCAAACCGCTAAGTAGTAAAATAAACGTAAATCAAATTAATACACATACAAATAACTTTAACATAGTTTCCCTTTCAAAACATCATCATAGGTGTAAGATAGTTGTATAAACACTACCTTGGACACAGGTAAGTTAGGTTGTTGTAGAAAAGTGGGCGAGTGAACGTAGCGCCGCTGTCAGCCTCCTTCTGTGTTTTAATGATGTTAGTATGTATTTCAGCGAGGCAATACATCTTAAATCTAGTGTTTTAATCATTGCTCTGCACCTGTCTTTCTCAGCGGTCTATAGCGGGACCGTAGGTGGATTGTTATTGCGTTCATAATGTTGCCCCGCTGCGTGCTTGAAGTGACGTGTCTTTAACGTTTGCACGACTGAGTAACGTTAGCACAACCAAGTAATGTTAGAGCAACGGGCAACAACAGTGGTTAAAATAATGTCCCATTTTTTAGAAACAAAACACTTGGGAACAGCTGACGGCCCTTGTCTTGAGCTATGTTGTCTTTCTTTCTTCATCCTTTAACTTTCTTCTCTGTTGTTGAATGTGCAGTAGCGACCAGAGAGCTTAACAGACTGTTATGCTACCTGGCTAGCTAGCAGCTATAATGTTACCCAGCATGCCGGTGTAAATTTGTAAATGTAAAATTATTAGTGTTAGAAATTGTATTTCACAATTCTATCTCACATAGCAAACAAATTGTTGTGTGCTATGGTGTTTTATCCTGTTAAAGAGAGTTAGCTGTGGGTTATTAATTGTTGTGTTATAAAGTTACTACCATGAGTGAGAAGGGTATGCTGGTACACACGGGTCCCGTTCTCAATTCACTTCAAGATTTCTTTGGCCACAGCGCTCTCTGTGGTAAAGAAAATTCATATTGTATGGGAAACTAATACCGGTATACTATATAGACCGGTATTCCACCCAGCACTATGGTATCGGTACTGATATTGGTTCAGATACAAAAGGTACCCAACCCTAATGATACAGTATGTGATTATGTGGTGCACTGGCATCCATGATCAATAAAACAGACAGACCAATGAGACTGAACCAGATCGACCGCAGCAGCATTTACTGAAGCCCATTTTTGTTCCTTACACTGGGTGAAGAGAGAAGCACAGCATCTTAGACAAAATAGACAAATTCAGCACAGAACAGAGTAAAAGAAAAGATCAAAAATAATTTAAAAAAAATGTCCTTTACTATTTTTGAAACATTAGGTATACATGTCATGTAGGAAGCATGGGGAAAATAAGTAAAATGTATGCTCTCTCTCAACACAGACAATCTAGTAGGATGAACTTATGAGCACAACAAATAAAGGCTAAAGGCACCACAGTTCTAGGGATTTCCATCCCAGTGTTTGTGTCTGACAGCCACACCAAGGCTACATCAGCTTCAAAGCCCCTGTAGTGCGATTCCCCCTAGTTTGCATATAGGTTGGGTTTCCAAACCATTCAATCTTTTTGCATTTCTGTTTGCCCCTACAACGCTCACCTTGCCACAAGACAATAACAAACTGATGCTAAGTGGTCTGGGAAGATGTTTCAATAAACATTTTGTTTCTCTGAACTTTGTGATGGCTTTCATGAAACATATGCACGCACACGCGCACACGCGCACACACACACACACACACACACACACACACACACACACACACACACACACACACACACACACACACACACACACACACACACACACACACACACACACACACACACACACACACACACACACACACACACACACACACACACACACACACACACACACACACACACACACACACACACACACACACACACACACACACACACACACACACACACACACACACACACACGATTCCTGCCTTATTTCAGAGAAAATCCCATCCGCTCACTTCTTACCACTACATTAACCACCCCCTCACCTTCTTTCACCCCCATCTTATTTCCCTCTTCTCTCATGCTTCCATCCCAACCTCTCAACAATTTACATCCAGAGGTTGAGGAGCAGCTGGACAATAAAAGGAGCTTAAAAGGACACACTCCCACAATGTTTATGTTAGCCAGCACTAAGCAGCAACGAACAGTAAAGAGGCCAGTTGTGTTGCTCGCTGGCCAGGTTAGTGTGTCTACATTTATCTCTTGCTGTCACAGTCAAAACAACTTCTGGGGCAGATATTGCGTATGTTTGAGTGTGTCCATGGGACAATGTATCCAAGAGGCCTGGGTCTGGGGGCTTTTAAGACGCCGCTCAATAACACAGTTTCTCCAAACAAGCTGTTAGGACGATCAGATTAGACATTTAGGGAGGGAGCATGCTCAAGATCAAGGATGAAAGAGATTCACCTCGTTGAAGTCCACAATTTGTAACGCAGAGTGATGATACACCATCACTCTATAACAAGACCAGTGCTGCATTGATAGATTAGACTGATGGATCTCCTATGTGATTCACCCTATAATCCTAACTCAACAGATGATAAAGACAAGACAGTTTTATTTTCAAAGCTAATAAAATGGCAAAAATAAATGTATCATTTAGCCTTTTTTTCTATAAAAAACATTTAATAAAAAGGCAAGCTCCACTTGGTTCGAAGATCTCTCATTAAGGGGAATCTGGCAAGACAGCAGAATAACAATACAAAAATCAGACAAAGATATAACAAATCTATTTGCATGGTAGATCCATTTTTTGGACTTATAATAATCAAATCAATATAATAATAATGAAAGATCAGACTGAACAGGGAATGAAAGGGAGTAAGAAATCACAGAGATTTCAAAATAAATAAAAATAAAAAGGTTCCACTGTGGAGTTTAACAGTGCTTATCCCAAGACCCATATTTAGCCTAAATAACTAGAAAATAACTGCCAGCAGGTAACAAGTAGGTGTGGGAAAAATAATTGATTCTTAGATGCATCACGATTCTCTCTAGAACAATTCAATGCCCTAGAAACAAGATCAGGCATGGGGTTACGAGAACAGATTTCTCTAATTTGGGAGCCAAGTTAAAAATATGAAATAACGCCACCTGTGTTGAGTTCAGGCTGTTGCATGTCAGTTGAATAGCAAATACAGTATGTAGTTCATGTTCAGAATGGCAATTGGTAAAAAGACATGTTAAACAGATGTTGATTCTAGTATAAAAAGGCTTGTTGGAAAGGTTTCATCCCCTAGCCTAGCCACATCCTCTGGCCTGATTTTGACTGACACACACACACACACACACACACACACACACACACACACACACACACAGTAGGGGACCTACAAATCTCTCCAATCACACATAGTTTCATTTGCACGCCTTTCAACAAGGATTACTTAATGTACACAAGGCTGTGCACTCTCTCTAAGTAAGTAACACACACACACACACACACACACACACACACAGAGAGAGAGAGAGAGAGAGAGAGGGTCTGGAGCTGCAGATAGTTTTGAGGCCTGCGGTGTCTGAGGTTGGCGCTCATCACACGATCAAATACACAGCAGAGGCTCAAGCCTGTCTGCCTAGCATTGATTTAAAATGTGTTTTCTGAACTAACAGTGCTGGAACACTGTGGTTCCTATGGCGGTGAGTGGGAGAGAAGCAGAGATGTTGCTGTAGCATTCAAACAGTATTTTCTCATAGTTTCAGGGGATTTAAAAGTAAGTTCTGTTAGAATGTGTTCAGAGTCGATATTTAGGTGTAGCCTATGACTTCATCACTACCAGCAAACACAAACCAAGCTTAGCACAGCATCGGGGACGCTGGATTGCCATGTCCCAGCATGCAGCCAATTTACAAACTAGGCAGGCGCATCCAGACATTGGAAGAAATATACTATCAGTGAAATGAGATGAAAATTGAAATCCAACAATCCACCTGTTATCAGGCTTAGACAAATCAGCTACATGGAAAATCATTGGCCCAAAGCTTAAACATTATCTTATAAACAACAGAGTATCACTAAAACTACAGTATGTGTTGAATGCAGTAGAGTGCAGCAGCAGCATAAACCACAGAACAAGGGGCCCGTCAGCATCATATGACACAAGCAGACACATTTCTTCTTAAAGATTTCACCAATGCTTAGCTGAGTGTGGAAATGTGTAAAAAATATGAATATGAAGAAAAGTGAGTGTTGAGTGCAAATTAAGCAAATACAGGGAAATAAATGTGAAAAAAAACATTGAAAACACACACTGTCTTGTTTAGCTACATCCCTAAAGTCAACATGGCATTGTCACCATAACGTCCATTACACTGAGCCAATAACTGCTCTAGGCCAAGGCCAAAACCTATCCAGCCCCATTACATTAATCAAATGTATAAATTGCAACATGATGAGTATTCGTGACGTGAACTGTTTCAATCACATCAAACAACAACAGCCAAAAGAAAACTTAAACCACTACACTTAATTCACATTAGTAGCATTATCAGCAAGCCGAAGACAAGTGTACAAAGCAAACACAATGACAGCACAATTCACAGGCAATAGTAACTTGGGTACTTAGCTACTTGACGTGAAGCAAGGTGCTCGGCATCTCAGTCTGCCTGAGAAGTCCTTTCGGAAGAGTAACTGCAGTCCCGAGCTAGCTAAAACACGACAGGAAACTCCCTTTGCATATGAAGCAGCGTTTGAGGCCCACCTGACACCATAAATTCTCACTTTGCTGTGGGCGACACACTATTTATCCGACAAAGCCGTCAGAAGAGATGTAACACAACGTAGCTTCTTATTGAATGCAACATTGCGCCGTTTCCCAGCAGAACAATTACTGGCAATTTAGTAGCATCAGATGGGCTAAAGAGAGATAAATTAGTTTATTAACCGCCATTTTGGAACAAGGTGTGTTGCAGCCTTTTCATAAAGTTAGCACGACTTTTACTGCAACGCCAAAGGACAAAACAAATAAACAAAAACACCCTCTGATTATAACACAGAGGGGGTTTTTGTTTCTTTGCTTGCTTGTTTGTTTCTTCCTTTGGTAGAATCCCACATTTAACAATATACGATGCACTGTGTTGTATAATAAACTGTAATAATGTAGAAATATAGGCTGCCATTAACACAATATTATGTGTAAGTAGTGGAAAAGTAGCTACTATAGCCTACTTAAGTTAGAATTTTGAGGTAGGCTACATTTCAGAGGTCAACATATACATATATATATATATATATATATATATATATATATATATATATATATATATTTTAGCTTTTCCTCCTTTAATCAATAAGACAGCTAGGTGAGAGACATGCAGGAAATCATCACAGGTCAGACTTGAACCCTGGCCTGACAAGGCATAAGCCTCAAAGAATATGTGCGCCTGGTCTACCCACTGAACCAATTCAGCCACAGAGGTCAACATTTATGAACAGAGATTTTAGCCTTCATACAAAATGTGATCAGTTAAAAACAAATAATGAATCATGTAAATAATAAATAAATTATGTTAATGCATTATAAAAATCCAACAGCGGGGTTACCAACTAGGCCCCCTAACCCTCAGAAACCCTAAAACACCAGGTTCATTGTGTGTTAGTTGGTTTGTGATCATTTTTGTAATTAAAATGTTAAAATGTAAATATATAGTTGCCTACACCCTTAAAGCACAAGCATCTAAAATGATATGCGCCTTGAGGCTGGTTCTGGAGTAATAGCTGTTTTGTCTACCAGGGGCCCTGTTTTAAAATGTATAAGCTGGTCAAGCAAGGGGTCAATATAGTTCACAGATCATTTTAGCTCCCTAACTGATGAATCCACCTCTGTCAACAGTGGACATTCTGCATACTTACTAATTTTGATACTGTAGTACATTACTGTAGAAATGTTATGTGATCAAACATGGAATCCACAAAGTGCGTGTCATCATCAAATGGATTCAAAAACATTCACTCACCTAAACAGATTCTCATCGTAAATAATTAAATACCCTCCATGTCAAATTGCATGCAAGGCCAGGCAAAACAAATTGTGTTTGTTTTTTTCCAGGGAGGACAGACTATCCCAGTAGGGAGAAGGGATGGAGGCTTATTGTGGCTGGGACATGCTGGCTATCCTTTAGCACTTCATGCTCTTTTTCTTACTTACACAAACACACAAGCTCAAGAAGGTAACAATTCGAACTGGATCGCACACAAAATAAGTGATAGCCCATTCTTTTTCACTATCTCTGCATCTGGGCTCTGCTGTGGGAGTGACATTTCACTTTAGATGTCATCCAGCCTGAGAGCAGATAACGGCCTGTCTGAGTGCTACTTGTTACAGAATGAAGACACCCTCATCACACACACATGCAATCCCCATCTTCATAAATCTATCTAAGGTCTAATCTACTTCATCTCTGTAGGAACCACTCCCCTTCTAAGTACCTCCAGTTCACTCTCCGCTGATGAATAGCAATCAAGTGCCGCTTGTAGGTGAAAATATCACACAAACTGGTATTTACATTTCAGTCATCATCACAACCCTCATGACAAACTCATGCAATCCCATTCTGTTGCACAGGAACACTTTGAGGTGTGTACTTTCTTCCCACTATCCCTCATCAAAGCAGCGATGTTGTGTTCATTTCATAGCTTCATTTTTGGAATACAAGACATGCTCTTTTTAATGTGGAAAGCACTTCCTAGCTGCATTTCAATGGCCTATCGTGACTTTTTTTAAGTAGTTATACTGTTATCTTGAGCTCTTCAGCTGCATTTAATTTCCATCCAATCAAAGGGCTGATTGCCAGATTTTGATACAGCGAAAATTATTATGCAGCAATGCACAGATGAAGTATTTGTGCAAGTGCGGCTACAACTCCTTCTCCTCATGATCCTTGAGCCAGGTTATTGCTGCATATATTTGAGCTTTCAACCCCACCAAACTGGGCAGGTAGCATTACCATCAAAGCTGTGGTAGACCTCAGGGAAATCCTTGCAGATCCACTTGTTTATTATTAGGAAATTCAATTGCAACTTTAAGAGTGCGTCAAGGAAGGAATGACACACTCAGGCAACATCTAGTGTAAATACAAGTTTATTAAGGATGAAAATGTTCCATGATAAACAGGGTAAAACATTTACAGTACATTTAGTCTCCCTAACATAGTGCACTGAAACACTCAACTTCGAAAACACCATTGTTGTGCTGCACAAATATGGTGCCTCTTTACAAAAATACTTTCCTTAAGAAGACGAAAAAAGAAAAGGGGCACATTAGCAAAACTATTTATATTCTTTGTTTCCCTTAATTTGATCAATACCTCAAAAACAGCAACAAGCTACAAATGTTAAGCAAACATCTCAATCTAATAGTCCCTAATGACTGCAATTGACTTGGAAGAACAATAACCCTTCAATGACACCTGCAGCTCTACACTTGCATAACATAGTCAACTAGACAGGGCAAACTGAGGTCTAATGGTTTAAAAAACACAATGTGGACACAAACCAGAAAGCAATTGGTCAGGTTTAGGATAAATGAGAGCTGACTGATGGAGACATCCTGTGGTCATTAAAGTCAAGGGTGATTGGTCAGATGAGGGTCCTCTGGAAAGTTATTGGTCGTTTTATGGAGAGGTAGGATAGTTGTCATGGTCAATGTATCAGGTCCCAGGATAAAACTATAACAACTAACTTCTTACAGTTGTTAAAAGTAATGAAAACTGCTGCCAGGTCACCTCATGACCTATTGTTCCTCAAACATTGTACCAGGAAAACTTCTTACTAATTCTAGATCTACTGTATCAGGACCATCAAAACTGTGGAACCTAAAGTGATTAAAAGAATGGCAGCAATCCAACCTTAGTCAAAAAATAAAACCAGATGGACTAAGTTTCTGGTGATATAATTATTAGTTAGGTGTAGCGGAGGAGCTACTGTCATATTGTTATTGATCTTTCAAGAATTACTCAAGTGGTTAAACAGCAACCATTCCATCTATAATTGTGCCCAATCTATCCAGATTCAGTTTAAAAGGGGAAGTTTTGGCAAGTTTAGGTTTATGGCAAAGGAAAAAAGGGACACAATTCCTTTAAAAATGGTTAATAACATTGAACAATTCATGTATTCTGAATACAATCTGTGACTAATGCAATGTTGCTTTAGATAATTTACAAAACAGTCAGGTTAACATCTGGCTGTAGTTTACAGTGATCCTTCATTTCCCTCTAGAAAAATAATGAGGACTCACATATTTGGGTGGATGAAGCCACATTCACAAAAAAAAAAAAAAATAAATAAAAATAACAGAGAAAAAACACCCTCCGTTACCGTAAAGACCAAAGGCTAGCCTCAAATCACGTGTACTATAGCATCAGAACCACACAGGATGATGTGATGCACCTGGTTCAAAAACATCATAAAATCCATTCAGCTATCAGAGTGTCTGTTTGTGGGAGTAGTTACAGTCTTTACTAGCATTACATGACAGCTGTGGTCTCACTTAAAATAAAAAGGTCAGATCCATTTGGTTGATTGCATTAAATGCTTGATAGACGAGGTTTGAATGGATATTCAATGTTTTTAGATCCATGTGTGATTGCTGCACTAGAGGCATAAGTGGAGTGAAAAGAAATCAGCATGACTAGATTTCTATAGTCAGCTATGGCTTCTAAAAGTGATTTTCTAGGTTTATAATAGTAATTAGACCAAATACAAAAATCTCTCAAGACCGTCAAAACTGGAAATGAAAGAACTTTACAATAATGGTGCGCTAACCTGCTTTTTTTCTTTTTACTTGTACAGAAAAATAAGGGAGCGACATTGGTATTTGAGCAAATAAATCTATCAAAGGGAACAGCAAATTACCTTACAATAATAAAAGGAATCGCTGGAGAAAACATTGGGAAAAACACCCCACAGTGTGGAAAACCTAAGTGCTTTCTTATATCTCTTTCATCTGGTTTCTTTTTAATTCCAATCCATCCCAAATTTTCTATCAACTATTGACCATTTCCGAAAATATCTTAATAGCAAATTTTAACATATTTAACAATATAATGCATCTACATTTCATTGTTGTTTTGCATTAATTGAGGTGTTTATAATGAAGATTTCACTGTCGGTTGCTGCCCAGATTACGCAGACCACATGCATTTGTTGACATACCCTTCATTTATTATCGAGAAATAAAAGACATGCTTGTAAATCTGTATCTAAGTGCCTCACTACAGTGGGAGCACTAATAGAAGAACTACAATATCTGCATTGCTTGGATCCTACGGCACAAGGTTTTTTTTAATTAAATTTTTATTTCTTTTATTTATAGATGATAGGAAGGGTGTGCCAAAAACATTTTTAAATCATCTTTACTTAATTGGCTGGGTCACAATCGGACAAAGATCATCTTCTTCGCTGTTCTCTAAGTAGAGGTGACAGCCTTACTGGCTCTGGGACTCGCGAACCTTGGCTTGCAGGGCATCACAAGTCTTCTTGGCGTCGCCTAGCAACATCGCAGTGTTGGGTTTGTAAAAGATGGGGTTGTCAACAGCTGCATATCCCACACCCAGTGAACGTTTCATCACAACCACCTGGAGTGGGAGGAAATACAGTCACACATAAACACACACAGACGCAGAGATAGACACACAGACAGATACACACAAACACATACACACTCATTAGCCTCTAATTGGACGATTAGATGTGAAAATCCTGAAGGAGAAGCTTTTAAAAAGAATTCTGTCTATTGAACATGGATCTAGAAATAATGCTGGGATGTTTGCATTTTAACAGCTGCTGTACTAACACATACTACTAAACTCCTTCATAGTTTGTTCTGGACAACATTAATTCAATAAAGATGTTGGACTTTAACAAAAGTTGTGTATGAAAAAGTAGTTCATGTCATGACTCATGTATGCATAATTGGGCACTTAGGAATGACTGTTTAAAAGCATTTGTGTGAATTTTTGTCTGTTTTTATCTGTCCACCTGTAAGTGTGTCTCTGTGTGCGTTCACATGAGTGTGTATGGTTAGGTAGAATGTCCTCTTTGATTTCCCCGGGGGAAAGTGTGTGGAAACAAGTGGGAGCGCTGTATAAATCCCAGATCTCAGAGTGGTGCCAGTGGGATGCTTCGAATGTCGTCATTCCACAGCGACACAGCCACTACTAATGGGATCAGGATGGGACTGCACCTGGAACTGGAAAAATCTGTGTCTATGTATGTGAGCCCGAGTGTGTTTGAGTATGTATTTCTTTAGGTTTGTGTGTGCGTTGTCTTCAAATGGAGGCCCCTCTACGGGTGTGGACTCCAACATTCAGTTGTAGCGATAAAAAGCAGGCCAGCTGTTCCAAAATCTTCCATTCCTCTATCTGTTTAGGTTTGAGGGCAACCTCATTATCACACATGCATGTACCAGATGTCTCACCTGCTTAGACTTCCAGACCTCTAGAACAGGCATACCAGCAATGATAGAGTTAGGATCTTCCTGGGAGGCTGAGTTCACTGTGTCATTGGCACCGATCACCAGGACCAGGTCGGTTTCTGATTGGACACCAAACACATTTAAATCAGAAAACAATGCTTTTACCTCATGTATACGGGATTTATTAGTTTTGGCATTTGACTCCATGATGTTTTGTCTTATCCAAGCTTTTGCTTATCAACACAAATTATATCACTTTAGTCTTGTTGTCACTGTAAGGTTACAACGCAACCAGCAGAGACTCCAGCAAGTCCTTGCCAAGAAATAATTCCACAATCTAATTCCCCATGAAACCACAACTCATCATTTTAATACTTTGATTTGAGTACAGATTGAACAAATTATATATAATGTATTTATGAACTTTAGCTGGTTAGCAGATATATGTTGTGTTTTTCTTGCACTGAGTTGGGCTAGCCATTGTCCCTAGCTGCCAGTCTTTATACTGAGGTAACCGTCTACTTGTTCTAGCTTCATATTTAGGAAACATCATGAGAGTCAAACTATTCTTTAAAAAAAAAAAAAAAAAAAAAGGTATAATATGTAAAATTTCCACATTAAAAGGTATAACAACTACAACCATATTATTTATTATTATAATATATAAAATTGTTATTATCCCAAATGTTTTCAACAATGTTATAACCCAGAGAAGTCTGTAATTTCAATCAAGGTAACGGTCTGTTTCTATTACAAGCCAAACAGCGTAGGGAAAAACACTGATTTTTAACGTGAAACTGCTTTATTCAGTATTTTTAACCAGTTTTTATAACCTGGTCCTTTGGTTTTGGAGAGGAGAGGACCACATTTGGCTGCTGGCAAAAACCTCATGAACAATGAACACTCAAGGAATCTTAACTGGGAGAAGCTGACTGCAATGACGACAATGGTGGTGAAGACAACAAATCCCAGATCCTAGGACCCACGCTACTTCACAACCACCAATCTGCGTCTTTTGTTATTGTTTTAATTGAGAGACCTCAATCAAAAAATGACATATTGTACATTTAACTTCACACTCTAAAAATCTGGTCAAACAGTAATTTTTTTTTTTTTTTTTTTTTAGGTACACTTCAACTGTGATACGGAATCTAAAACAAAGTAAGTAAGTACGACAACCTGCAAAATCAGCAGTGTATCAAATACTTGTTCTCCTCACTGTGTGTGTGTGTGTTTATATTATATTCAACAGAGTGGAAAGATGGGAGGGACGGAGACAAAACAACACATGCAGAAGCAGACACAAACACATACATAAACAGACAGGGTCCCAATAATTCTGGATGAATCAGTCAAGAAATTTACAGCAGGTACAGTATGTAAAAGACCGAGAGCACTGGATCTTACCGGCAAAGTCTTCATTAATTTCCTCCATTTCCAGTACAATATCATATGGGACACCCGCTTCAGCCAACAGCACATTGAGCTGACCAGGCATACGGCCAGCCACAGGGTGAATACCAAACCTGTAAAAACAACATTTGAGTACTTTAATGCATCCTCTCCTCTAATCATGGAGAGGGGAGATCGGATCAAAATGAATGGAGTCTGGCAGAGAAAGAGACAATTAGATGCACCCCCCTTTTGCACAAGTAGAGTTGAGAGACGTTTGTAATTATAGTCTAGTTACTCACACACTTCCTATTGCACTCCTTGACTATGTATTATATGTTGAGTGTGTACACATGTGTGTGACTGGGTATACATAGCTCTCAAACTCAATTAGCCATGTCATTTAATCAGGGTAGGCAATTACCACCAGCCACTGAATTCTGGTGGCTGGCTCTCTCTGACCCCTCGACGCCTATTTGGAGATTTATTTTCTGTTATGTTGGGCAAATTTAGGCTGATGGCAGAGTGAAAATAGTGTGTTGGTTATTGGATCTATTAGTGACTGGCTGTCGATTGAAAAGTAATGTTCTGCCCTTTATGTAAATCCATAATATTGACATGTATTAGAGGACAGTGGGAAGTTGCAAAGGGAGAGGGCAGCGGAAGTGTGTTGTGCTTCCAAACCTCATACTGTCAATAAAGTGTGTAAGGAAGAGGACTAACACAGCATATGGTTCATTCAGACTAAGGGAGAGGTGTAGAGGCATAACACATGAAGAGTAAGGGATAGGTGTAGAGGCATAACATATGAAGAGTAAGAAGACAAGTGATAAATCATGAGAAGGCATTAGAATACAGAACAGAGAAACATTGGGGGAAAAAAAAAAGAGTAAGAAATCAGAGCAAAGAGTTTTTTTTTTTTTGACCACCCACTTTCCTCTAATCAAGTACAAATGCTCTAAGTAGCAGCAGCTGCAACAGCCAGGATCAAACGACTGAGGCAGCGCAATTACACAAACTTCCGCTGTACCTTGTCCTTCCTCCAGTCTCTTTCGCATTTCCCTTTTTATTGTTCTTTCTCCACACACAGGTCTCTTCCTATCTGTCCCATCTTCTGGTCATCAAGCCCAAAACCACAACTCTCCTTTTCTGTCCTTCATGGCTCAGCTTACATCTCGTAGTGGGTAAAAATGTAACTTTACTTCCTTCCCTTCTTAATCTACATGTACATCCATCTATACTGTATTATCTATCAACATAAATAACTACTTGGCTATACATCTGTAGAAATTACAGTGGGGAGCAGTGAGAAGCAGCCCTTCCCCTCTTTGCCTTCTACTCATGTGCAGCAGAACTGCGCAGGCCAGCCTTCTTTGAGAATTCTTTATTGATCTTTCTTCCCCTCTTTGTAGAATTTATTTTGTTACTTCTAAGATGAGCTACCTAAGTAATAATTATGAAGGTAAAATAAATTCCTTTATTGAATTTATGGTTATTTGGCTAAAGATTTGTATTTCTTTCTAGCTACCTTGCTGATAAAACCACTAAGCTTTATGCAAATTATTGTGTAATGACACCAAAAATATGCAAATGAGCTCATGATGTCATCAAGCTACTTTTAGCGATGACTGGTGCTAGCTCTTTTCATTAGAAATGAGTTAGCAAAACTGCTTCAGTGCCTCATCTTCTTATCACAGCATGGCACTAAAACACAAGCTGCAAGAAGTAATTTGCACTGCCCTCTTTGT
>JABXJD010000049.1:1467500-1807500 GCA_013375575.1 Percina caprodes | reverse complement strand
TTTTGGTTTCAGCTGTCAGACGTGTTCCTCTTTGTCTCCTGTTGGTCTCAAAAAAGGGGGGGGGGGGTTGGATGCTGCTACATGGATCACTTATTTTCCACTTGTATTTTCTTCTCACTTATGTGACCACTTTAATCTCTCTTATAATGTGTGTGTGTGTGTGTCTGTCTGTCTTTGAAATATCTCATAACGTGTTTATTCAATCTACTTCCACTTGGTTTCCTTGGTAGCCAATGAACTTGGGGTTTGGAATTTGGAGCAGTTTGGACAGCATTGGATATTGGATAATAATAAACTGTGAATTAAACTAAATGACCACACAATAAAAGGTTTAGGAAAAACAGTTCTGGTGAAAGCTACAAGCAGCAATACCACAGGCCAAGCAATCAAGCCGTTCAAAACAAGCACATTTTGAACGAACACTGTACTAGTTCTTGTAAATTGCAGAGGCTTCCTCTAAAGAGTTAGTTTTTGTATATCAGCACTCAGCACTGTGACTGGAATCACCAATTTGCAGGCTGGATGCCTTTAGTCTGTGTTTACATGTACCCACGTGAGTAAAACAAATCTTTGGAACTTGGAACAGTCTGGCGAGAGGACTGACATGTCACCGGGCCACACAATGATGGCAGCAGCAAGGACCATCATAATAGTCTAAGTGGCAGGTTCAAACACGTTGTTAAAGTAAAATATTGAAAACATGTAAAAAGAAGAAAAGCTTGTATCTGGAATAAAGTTTGGACCTGCACTTTAACCCCGAAAAAGAAACTAGAAGCCACTTTTGTATGTTGTATTTGAGTTGTCAACATGAACCAAGCATACCCTCATTCCATCTGATTTTCCCTTGACCTTGCACATATATATGCTGCACTGTAGAATGTCTATTTACCTGGGACTGACGACCACACAGAAACCTAAGAGTGTGTGTGAGTGTGTGTGTGAGTGTGTGAGAGACCACTCTTCTATGACTTGTCAATTAGCCTAGCAAAATGATGATGTAACATGGGTCAAGAAAGGGTTAAATAAACAGAACACACACTTCGCTTATGCTGGAAAAATAAGACTGGCTAAGTCAAAGTACCATGTTTTTCCACTCACGTACAAGCCCTTTGAAGTGTGTGTAGGGGTGTGTGTTCTTGTATTTGTGTGTGCGTCTTACCTGGAGTAATGATTATGCTCTGGGCATCTTTAATCATGTCAACAGTCTGATCCACGTTGACCTCTGTGTGTGTCCCCGTGATCTCCATGGGCTTTCCTGTACCGGTGGAAGAAGTGCCGTAACCTCCCAAGATCACGTTAGCCAGTGAACGGTTCATGGCCTGAGAGAGAAGAAACATATTATGGATTTCTCTTTTTTATGATTATATTACCTTTTGTTTTTACGTCATTGACTGCGTACAGCAACACACAGCAATCAGAGAACATTTTAAAAGGGAAAATTCCTAAAAACACACATTTGTGACCTGAGATTTTAATTATAACAGATATTCTACAGTGGTAAAGTTTGAGTCCCTCCTGGTGGACAGGAGAGGAACAACCACACAAAACTGTCCTGATCTACAAAACACATCAACTGGACAGCTGTTTTGCAGAGATTTGGGGCTCGGCAGTATGATGCATGTTTTTAAACTAGTGCACCACTTACCACACACATAATATATGACAAAATGGCTCCGGAGGAGCCAATGAGAGCTCCGACGATGGTCAGCAGGTTGTTATTGAGCAGGAAGCCCTCAGCACACAGGGCCCAGCCGGAGTAACTGTTGAGTACGGTGATTACCACCGGCATGTCAGCGCCCCCAATAGCAGCTGTCAAAGTAACACCCTAAAGACGAGAAGAAGAAAACAGGAGAGGCGTTTCATCCACTGCTGTAATCAGATTAGGTGTTTAATACAGTGAACTTCACAGCAGATGTGAGGACCAGCTATAAAGAAAAAAAAGATCTCTCCCTCCAAACAACTGGAACTTGCTAGCTTAGTGATGTAGTGAATTTCTTTCTTCCACATGAGGAAAACACTTACTTACATTTTTCACAATCAAATTCACTTGTTCGCCGTCCCTCTATCATCTGTGCAGGTTTTGTTTAACAAGGGCCAACTGTAGTTATCAAAGCAGCAGTGATATCCAGGTGCACATCACAGATTGTTCTAGTTGACATACTGTAGTTTTATTTTTAGGAACTTGAGCAAGTGAAAGAACAGACTAAAATGCACAAGAGATGATACATTACACTGTACTTTAAAGACTGATTAGAGATCAACTGAAATTATATTCATCTAACCTCTCTAGGGATGCACTGATCACTTTTTCCGGGACTGACTCCAGTTGCTGATTTTCCAAGCAACACATGTACAAAAAAATGTTGCAAAAAATTTAATTGTAACTAATTAATTAATCTAGTTGTTTTTGCTTCCCATCACACAGTAATAAGTGATGTCTGAATCGCTGATGGCCTGTCCTGATTGTGAAAGTAAACTTTCATGAAACATTGTTTTATCATTTTAAATTTAAGTTTTGATTACAAAGACTCTGCAGTGATGGTCGGGTCTGAGCATTTTGAGGAAGAAAATGAAAAAATGGTGGATGGAGAAGATAAAGAGGAGAAAAGTGCCAATCAGAGACATTCCTGCTCATCCCGTCGAAGGAACAGGGCAACTGTTTCAGCTTGTGGTTTGAACCCTAATGATGATAATAATAATAATGATAATAATAATAAGAATAACTTTAATCTTCAATCTGTCAGTGTTTTCGTGCATTATTTGATGTGTGTTTGAGTGCTTGCAGATCATTTTTAATGACATGATTAGGGGCTTTTTTACTGCTACTGTACATGCAGAGTTACGATATTTTGATACATTTTCTTTTTTTAATTTCCTTGACATAAAAGTCAAGGAAGTGTGACACTTTTTTTTAAAAAGAGTTAACAAAGACTTAACAATGGTGGAGACCAATATAATGAGTCGAATACAAGCAGGAACATGGCAGTTTTCCAAAGTCAAGCCTGTTTGCCACTGTGGCTGCCAGATTATCAACACTGACTAAATGTCTGGACAGCTATTGTTACCTGTGCAAGAAACCTCTTATTTTACATTCTTTTTTTTGTAAATCCCTTTTGCTTACCGTTTCCTCAGATATTCATAGTCTCACTTCCAACAGCATGTTTTTTACTCTTTCATGCCTTTTCCAATTTCGGGTGTTTATTTAAGTCAACGTTCTTACACGTCTGCAATATTTAAGAGCAGATATTTCTGTCGATGAGCCTAACTGAGTGTCAAAACAGACCGTAGAAATACACACAGGCGCCATACCATGACAGCAGAGAGAGCAGAGACCGAGCCCAGACAGGTGAGGCCTGTAGTGTAACTCGGATCTAGCATGAAGGGAATCATTCCACCAATACTGCCGGCCATAAGAGTGCCATTCAGAGCGTGACGAGCAGGGAGCACCAGGGGAGCACTGTTCAGAACACCTACACGTAGAAAAGAGAGAAACGATTGAATACAAACACCCCTAAAAACTGCATGTAAACACTTGTTTTGATTGATGACTTTCTAAAACAAGTACTTGAGACTTGTCATTAAAAGGGTCCCATGGCATTCAAATTTCACTTTATGAGGTTTTTTAACATTAATATGAGTTCCCCCAGCCTGCCTATGGTCCCCCAGTGGCTAGAAATGGCGATAGGTGTAAACCAGATCCTGGGTATCATACCTTCTTTTGTTGATTACGGCCAAGCTGACATAAAGGGAATATATTATTAATCCTTTTTTGAGTGAAGTTCATTCACATAAATAAATGCAATATTTTCATTTTATTACACCTACATATTAAAGTGCAAAAGGAACTACAGCTCACCTTAAGAAAACTGCTGTGGTTTTAAAAAAAAAATATATATATATATATAATCTAAGAGAAGAAGAGAGATAGACATTTTGGGAGCCAGGGCCAATCCAATTCCCAACAAAGGGTTTTCCAATGTGTATCATGTAAAGTAAGCCCTCTAAAGAGTCAAATACCAAAAACATAATGGGCTACATTCGATGTGCAGTTTAGGCCTTCTCTTTGTCTACCTGAGCCATCAACTGTTTGATGAATGTGCTTTATAACGTGATAATAGCATTAATGCAAGTTTTGTCTGTCAGCATGCTGGAAGTATACACGTTTGCTCTGCAGGGAATAATAAGTATATATACACGACTGTGCTTCTCTCACCTTGGAGTTTGCCATATGCCACCAAAGAGCCACTGAAAGTGACTCCACCTATGAAGGTGCCGAGGTACGCGACTATCTTAGTGAGGTTGGCCGCAGGATCTGTAGCAAAGTGCGGGTACTCGATCATGTATTCGGCCACACAGGTGAGCATGGCAGCCAGCCCCACCAAGCTGTGGAAGGCAGCCACCAGCTGGGGCAAGTCGGTAATCTGGATCTTCTTAGCAATAGCCAGGCCTAAAGTGAGGGAGGGAGGGAGGGAGGGAGAGAGAGAGAGACAACAAATAAATAAAGTGCATTGGCCCTGAAAGACCCACACACTAATAACATGCAAATCACAAGCACGTGCACACACACTCAGAGGATTGCTGGGAAGTTGGTCCATCTGAGGAGCCAGGTGTTGTTGATGAGGCCTGTTCGGGGAAATTCCATGTTTGTGAGAGCCTACACTTGTGTGTGTGCACGTGTCCTGCAGGATGCCTTGCAATATGTTGCTGTATCTGGCAACGAGCATTACTGTCTGTGTTGATAGTTTAGTCTAAGGTTCTGCTTTGTTATGGGAACAATTAGCATTTAAATGATCAAACTGTCCTGAATGAGCAAGATAAAGTGAGTAATACTTGCTGCTGACCATTTCGACAGACCTGAGTCTGGCGGGGAGTTAGTCATGTTGTGTGTGGGTTAAACATCACAGAGATGTTTCTTAGCTCTGCACACCTGCTGCTTCACCTGGCCAAGCTTGGAATAAATGCGTGCGCGCGCACGCACACACGCACGCACCCACGCACGCACGCACGCACGCACGCACGCACCCACGCATGCACCCACGCATGCACCCACGCTTCCCACACTTCTGCAAGCATTAGAATCTAGTATCTGCAAGTCTGCCCTCTCCTTTTTTTGACATAAACACTCAGACTCAGACTCAGACTCAGACTCAGACTCAGACTCAGACTCAGACTCACCAGCAGTACCACCTACAGCCATGGCTGCGCTCATCTGTGCCAGGAGCTCAGGGCTCGGTTTGAGGGCACCCAGAGTGGCAATGATCCCCCCCGTGACTCCCATCATACCCAAAGCGTTACCCAGACGGGCGGTGGACTGGTTGGAAAGGCCAGCAAGGGCACCAACACAGCACAGACCTGAGCCCAAATACATCATCTGGTGAGAGAAAGAGACACAAGTTGAGAAACAGGGACAATGATTTACTTGGAATGTCCTGTACTACATCTGGGAAAACACAGGGGGCATGGCATAAACATTCTCTTGCACCTGTTCAATGTTGTATCCAGACTGCAGAGCAGCAGCGTAGCCACCAACAAAGACACCACCAGGAAGCAAATAAAGGTAGTTATGCTCTGGAGGATCAGTGGGACGCTTAAACATGTCCAACATCTTCTTAGTCACCAGAAAACCACCTGGGTGAGACACAGAGAAAATAAATACTCCTGTACTTACAGTGGCACAAAATCCGATTTAAAAGCTGCTGTAAAAAAATGAGTAGTAATATACAAGAAAAGCCTTTACATTATGACAAAAAAATGAGTATGAGGGGTAAAAGGCAGGATGTCGAGGCTCCTGAAGTACATGAAAAAATACTTATTTTTAGACAACAGGTGTTTTAAAGCCAATAGCTAAAAACGGTTGCCAAGCCCAAAAACCAATGTTAGGAATTTAATGAGTCTACTTTATGTCAGTGTAAATATTTCAAGTAGAAAACCTCAAAAGTGTCAAACTGGGAGCAGACGGTGTCTCACTGCTTTACAGCAGGAGATTACATTTCCGTGTATGCCTGCCTTTTTTTCCCCCCCGTGGCATGATTGTAGCAACGCACACACGCGCACCCGTTACGTACAAGGTTAATCAGAGGCTAGCACCTGTTTCTTACCAGTAATTTTAGTTGTAGACTGTCCTAGTTAAAACATGTAAGATAATCTGACTAATAATATTGTTGATCAATCTGAGTCAATATATTAATATGGAGGAATGGTCATGTATTTCAACAATGCAAAGCCAGTATCCACTCATTTCTTTTGATTAAATTCTGCCTTAGAGGGCCATGAATGTAACGATTTTTAATGGCAATCAATTTTTTGTTGTGGCATCTACCTCAAAACCACTAATGTCAACCTCATGGTGGCACTAGAGTTTTAGTCAAGGGATCATCAAAGTAATTAGAACTCATCCACTGGAAGCCATGAATGACAACCTTTCAAGGCAATCCATCCAATTGTTGAAATATTTCAGTCCAGACAACTAACATTGCCATCCATAGAGCCACGCCACTATTGTGTCCAAAAACTTAATGGTGCTGTACTGAAATTCTGAAAAGAAAACTGGGTTGGGTATGCCTCCCCAGGCTCTCACAGACTGTTCCACAACTTGTGACATACAAACATTTTGTCATGGCACTGAGTTTGATACCGAAGGCACTCACGTGTGGCTGGACAGGCTGCCAAACCAAAAGAACAGAGCAACTTGGCTTCCAACACATACAGTAGCTGGACTTCATTCCCTGCTCAGGACGCCATTGCTCCTCTATATCTTTACATAGCAAATATTTCCCTAGTCATCCATTATTGCAGTCAAAAACTTTCAACAAAATACTTACAGCTGGTCATTTTCTAGCAAGGGCGTTATTTTATTTGAAGCCACTTATAAAATCTGAGTTTTACTGAGAACGCTGAAGGCCTAGGCAATAACAGAAAAATATGGAATCTGATAGCGCAGATCAAAATTTGGATTGTGAGAAAGTGAACATATTAAGCTCAAGATATTCAACAGACCCACGTGTTTTCCATGCATTCCCACATCTTACGGCTGTGGAGAAGGGAACAAGAAGCTACGGCCAGGGACCTGTTCCTCAAAACAGACACACAGACTCAAAAATGTCAGGGTCTGTTTTATTGGAGCTAAATTTCACCATTGTGTTTCGTCCCTTTCCATGGAATGTTTTTTTCTGTTCCCGGGGGTTTATGGGTAATGTGGTAAACCGCTTAGAAATGTGCGTGTGGATAGGAACCCATGTAGAAGATCAAAAATTAAACTAGGTATGTCTATAAAGGCTGTGGTATTTTAGCATGCTTTGGTTAAGGGAAATCTAAATGGTAGGTGGTTTGAACAGAACAGTAATGCCACAGAGCCTAGAGGGCCCTACATTTGTGGCAGGATTCACAGCCTTGCCTTGAACTTAAGAGACCTTGTGGTGCACTGCATCACACACACAAAGAACTCAAAGAAGCGTCGGTGGATTTTAACAATCAAGCTGAACGGATCCTTTATGCAAGTTAACTATTCATTCAGTTGCGTCAAAGTCTTCCCCGGTGTCTAGCTGTTAGCTAACAGGAGAAATTAAAGTTCATGCCTCAGCCCTGGAGGAACACTCTGTTTCCCAGGCCTATTAGAGAGTGATGAGTACTATAATGACTTCAGGAACACTATCATTATAATGGGAATTATTAAGGGTAATAGCAGGGATGAATGTGTGTGGTCCAAGCCAGAGCCACCAACTCTGGACTGAGCAGGTGGGTACAGAGGGCAGCTGCAAATGTTGGGTCGAAAGCATGTTATTGTACAATCAATATAAAACACTTTAATCTTCAGCCTAAGTTGGTACTTCATTGGCTAAACGTTGCTGTAACTGGCAGGGATTGCTGTCAGGTGTCTATGTGCGGGTGACTCACCAGCAATGTTGACCGAGGAGATGAAGGCAGCCAGCACAGCCAGTGTCTCAGCAGTAGTTGTTGGGGTGTAGCCACCTCCCATCAGGGACAGACCACCCACAGCCGTCAGACCTGCAGAACAAGGATATTTTAGTATTCATCAACCTCCACTTTGATTATACAAGACATTGCAACATTTGGTGAAGATGTTAAACAAAAAAGAACAAAAAACATTAATTCGGTCATAAAAAAGGTCATCTTAACATTATTGTTTAACATCTAGAGCCTTTTTTACTAGTTGTCTTCTTAAGCTCAGAAAACTCATTCTGCTTCCCACATTGGAAAAAGATAGAAAAGGGGAAGATTTGGAGATAAAAGGAGAAGGAGCGAGAAAGAGAGGGAGTGTGTGTTTACCAAAAGAGGCTCAGGAAACCTCGATAACATCAGCCCTGTAATGACTTACAGGCAGTAAGATGCAACACACAGCACCCTGGGAGCCTGCATTCACACGGAATTGTGTTTGAGTACAATTTAGGCTGACTAGCAGGTAGAGAGTGTGTATGCGTGCATGTTTGTGCTTGAAGTTAGTAGTGTTAGTTTGAATTTTAAACGAGAAACTAACAAAATCACAAAGAAAAACTCCTGCACACTGTCTAACTTGCAAAAAATATAAAGTTTTAATAATAGGCAATGTTTCGGTACTGGACCATCTTTAGGCAAATGGCAACCATTCCACAAACTCCTAAACAAAGCCAGTTCCAAACGCTGCCAAACATCATTTCACAACTTCTACCACATAAATACAGGCTGATTAAAAATTCCACTGTTACAAAAGAGACGACTACAGCAGGAGTTGTAATGAGATGAGCATATAAAAGAATTCACAGGAATGACAAGCTTTCCAAACATTTGTAGTTTGGTTTAAACATGTGAAAGTGTGTCAAGATGCCACTGATGCCACTTGGGGTTGGCTCTAAAAGCGAGTAAATCCTGTAAATGGAATAAATATGTATCTGACTAATTGAAATCACAGCTATAGCCTTCTCAATTTGGCACACCTTACTTTTCTTGAGCTACTTGAACAAAAGAAAGAAGATACAGTTACACTATATAGGCAGAGATCAAAGGCAGGCTGGCCATCACAACTAACAGATTAGCCAGAAAGGAAGCCAATAGGCATCAGTGGACACACGCACATGACAACTATGACACATACACACATAGAGATGCTGGGTGGGCCAACGTCCTGTAGGTGTGTGACAAACATCAGCTACCAGGCTACAGGCAGAGTGGGACAGTGAATCAGTGCTCTCAAGTAGATTAAAGCATTTCTAGTAGACACCAGATATAAAGATCTACCTCAGTGAGCCACTGGATATGAGACTAGTGTCTGAAGAATTTTAGATGACCCACCAGTCAGAGTCACTACTGGTTGTAACACTATAATCTTCCCATGAAGAATAGAATATTACTGTCCCTCACTAAATTCCAATATGATTCCCTAATGTCTGCAAAAGTGTGAGTGTGTGTGTGTGTGTGTCTCTCTGTCTTTACAATGCCTGGCACAACAACAGTGCTCTGTTGGTGTCACTGTTTCCATAACCACAGTTAGTGAGTGACAGAAAAAAAAAAAAAAAGTATTTAAGTAATGCTACATATGAAAAAAATACCTCAAATGGGAGAAAAGAAGGAAAGGCAAATTGATAAACTTGACAGTGTAACAGAAAATTAACTTTAAGAAGATACAACAGGGCAGATTGTAAAAGGGCACAGACCCAGAGGAACAAGTTAGATTGTGTGAAGATGGTAATGTGAAAACAGGGCATAGGTGTGTATGCATGAATAAACGAGCAAAGGACTGCCCTGACCCTAAAAGATCACCGACTGTGTGTTACTTCCTACCCCAGTGTGGGACTTAAGAGTGATCAAAGCCACAAGAACCCACACATGCACTTAGCTCTCTAACCTCTTAACCCCACTGTGTTAAGCGCCAACAATAAGGACACAATCTTTGTGTCCTTATACGAGTGTTTTATTCGGACTCAGCGTGGCTGCTGAGACTTGCTGGACCGATATGTGACAAGTGTTTAATTCCTCTACCGAGGTCTTTATTTTATGTTTAAAAGTTGTATGCTTTATTGGACATATTTTTATTCATATATATTTAGTAGTGTACTATGAGTTAGATTTAAAGGTGTTTTGTCACCAAATTTGTTTGGCATGTTTAAGCATTCTGTTTTTAAGACTTTTTCCACTCTGGTAGTAAAGAATAATAACAATAAAGTTGCAGTCTCCTCTATTACCTCCAGCTTACTGAATTTAACAAAAGTGTTAGTGTCTATGAGGAAATTGATGCTCTAATGTGTTGTTATTAATATAAATTGACTCTTATCAAAGTTTGCTATTAGAAATAGTCCAAATCTGTGGCCAGGTTGGATCAGTGGTAGAGCAGGCACACATGGACTTTGAGGTGTATGCCTCAACGCAGAGGGCCTGGGTTCGAATCCAAACTTTGATGATTTCCTGCATGTCTTCCCCCCCCCCTTCTCAGCTAACTATCCTGTCAAAAATTAAAAGGTGGTACAACAAAGGCAACTCCAAGCAATGATGTATTGAAAAATATTCATCATCCCATGTAAAGTTGCGACACTTGATCTTTGCTATAGATTTCAGATCATATTGTTTAGGCCTACCTTGTGTCTGTGGCAAGCAGTGGCTGTGTATGGGATTGCATTTTACAGAAAGGGGATTGTAAAAGAAACACTGAACACAACTAACCTGAGATAGCGTTGGTGACAGACATGAGTGGGGAATGCAGAGCAGGAGTGACTCCCCACACTGTGTGGTATCCCACAATGCCAGCCAGACCGAAGGTGGTGACGATCTGAGTGAAGGCAGCGTTGGGAGCTGACAGACCCAGACCCAGCAGGGTGGCAGCGCCTGGTTAAAGAAAATGAAAGAGAGCTACTGAAAAAATTGAGCGCTTGTATATACAGTATTAGGTTGAATATATCCATGCAGCATAAGCCCAACAAGAAGACAGAAAACTATCCAATACTTTTCAAACAAAATGCCCAAACTAGAAAGTCAAAATAATAAGAAAGCAAAAATTTATTTTTTCTTTCCTTTCCTGTTAGCATCTTTCAACCCCTTTGGTGTAACAGTAGCAGTTTAATTGGATATATATCATTTCCCCAACTATAACCACATTTTCTTTGACTGCAAGATGTGGTAGGCACTTGACCACCCAAGATGTCCTTATTTCCTGTTTCTTCAACAGACAGATATAATTATCAGTCAAAGAGCAATTAGTCTGTTCCATGCCACCAGTGTCTGGTGTAACGAAAGAAGTTATCAATATCCACAAGAGTCAAACTAAAAATTATTAAAATGCCTACATTACATGCCACGCTAATGAAAAATGTAAGCAGCACGAAGCAAGTTTTCACCCTGACAGCTAAAACCAGCAGCTGTGTGGTGGTGGTGTCGAGCACCTAAACAATGTGTGAACCGCATTAACTGCATGTGGCGCACTTACACAGAGTGCGGTGTGGCACCATGGGAACCACTTGCTACAGCACTACTTCAAACACACACTCAGCATGACACTATTTTTTACAATGCACACTTCCTAACAGGGTGTCTGTGTGTGTCACTTCTCACCTCCATTGCACATTCCAGCAATAACCTTAAAAGACAATTATTAACCTCCCTTAAAACCCATTGTAGACAAACAAGAATACAACTTGTAGATGAGCAAATGTCTCAGATATAGCAGCTTCCTGATTTCTCTACTTCTTAGAAAATCTAAATGTAATGGCACATTCAACTAACCTCCAGTGTACATGCCAGCAGTAGTAAGTGTAGCCTTGAAGGGGGAGATTTGTGAAGCCTTCTCTTTCTTCAATTCCTCGACAGACTTGGGTTTAGGAGGAGCTGCAGTGGGCACATTGTTAGGCTGGGGAGCGGGGAACAGGTTCTGTCCATTCTGGAGGTGACAATAATTTAACAGAGAATGGTATGATGTTACAGAGGGGGAAAATAACAAACAGAAAGCTCAATTAATCTTTCCTAGCTACTATATTAATGGCTCGGCTTGTCTGCACTTTATTCCCTGATCTCATCACCTGATGGTGTACAATGTCCTGTGTTACATTCGTAAATGTGAAACATTAGACAATGCTGTCAAGATCAAAGTATGCAAACTAATGATCAGTAAGCACAGTAAGTAATATCTGCATTTCAGCATCATTTATAAGATGTGTGACCATTATGGTGATCAGATGTGGGACAAATTATGGAAATATATTAGTTTGAACCAAAATAAATAATACAGCTGGTCTTAGATTTATTACAGCAAAGAAGGCCCCGCATTGCCAAACCTTCCTCCACACGCTGCAGAGGACAGTCTGGCTAGTCCACACAGCATTCTGGGATGGGAGAAAAAAATGCTCTAGTTTATTGGCATTTTTTTAAACCACAATCGTTATGGGTGGCGCTAAACTCTGCATGGAGCTGCTTCAAAACAGCCTAGGGAAGGAACTTGTTTTGGTGAGACGTGTGAACGTTCCACTGTCTGATTGGACAAACAGTCTAGCTAGCTGTCTCGATTTACCCTGCAGAGATTTGATGAGCAGTTAACCATAGTACTCATAAATCCACCGGAGTTTAAATTCCCAACACAAAGAAAGCAAAAGGAAACGGACAGGAAAAGCCATGCAGAAATTTCCTGCCGCACCGGAGCAATCCCGGAAGAGGAACGTCATGGATATACTACAGCAAAGATAATCTCTCCAAAATATAACAATGATCTATGATAGACATAAATGATGTGGGTCCACCTTACTAGAAAAAAAATGGATATTGAAGAAAGGCTGGTAGTGGTATCCACTTTTTTTTAACATGGAGAAAAAAACAAAAACATTTTGATACAAATTGCAGAACTGTGACCCAGATCAATTGACTGGAACATTTTACATTTGAAAAATTAACTTTATTTTGGTGATATATAGACGGCAAGCTTGTAATTGTAATGAACTGACAAATACTTGCTTGGAGACATTTTTGTTTTGGGCTAACAAGACTCATAGTTGGACAGATGAACTCATAATTAAGTCATGAAAAGATTTATAAAAAGCGATAATAAAAATGTTTGGAGTTTTTTTTTTGCTATGTCTTCTTTATTCTGTGAGAATGTGGTTGTATCTTTATTATCATCATTTTCATTATTGATGCCATATTCTTCACTATTAATACTCAAACATGGATTAAAAGGTATATGTTTGTTGGGACATCACTCTGTTAGCAACTCAAAAGTGCTCTGAGTAGAAAGTGTAAGAAGAAAAGATTGAGTGTTCTTAGGGTGACATCTAGTGACAGTGAAAGGGACCTGCGGGACATTTTGAATCATTTTCTCTATGACTGGATCCTCAGATGTGTGACATCTCAGCTTTAGACATAAATGCAGGTTTGTTCGGCTGCTGGCCACACTCAATGTCATACCTGCATGACAACTGATCCCCTGACGACGTGATCCATGGTCCCGTAGTCAAACACTTCCTTTACATTGAAGTAAAAGTTGTCCTTGTCTGGGCTGATGGCCCGCATCAACTTAGTGATGTTGTTGAGTACAGAGTGCTGGACTGTGTCGGCAAACGGCTGGGCAGGTCTGTGTAGCCGATATTCTTCACTATTAATAAAAAAAAAAAGATAATAAAAGTGTGTGTGTGTGTGTGTGTGTGACATGTGTGTGTGTTAGTATATATATATATATATATATATATATATATATATATATATATATATATATATATATATATATATATATATATATATATATATATATATATATATATATATATATATATATATATATATATATATATATATTATATATATACTATATATCATATATATGACATCTCACTTTACACATATGCATATTTACACGGCTGCACACACACACTCAATGACAATACATGCATGACACTGATCCCTAGGTGGACTGTGAGCCATGGTCCCGTTTTGCAACCACCACTGCAAATTTAAAGCAACACTAGAGAACTTTTCCTTGTCTGGGCTGATGGTCCCATCAACTTAGTGATGTTCATTCGAGTACAGAGTGCTGGACTGTGTCGGCAAACGGCTGGGCAGGTCTGTGTAGCAGAAATGGCGTTCACCCTGTTACGAAAAAATAAAAAATAAAATAAAAAAGATTAATAATATATATATATATATATATATATATATATATATACACACACACACACACATATACATTCACAATGAGGGCACAACATCATCACTGATTTGTTTTAACTAAATATTCTCTGGTCCAGCTCAGCTAAAAACACAACGCCGAGTCCTTCAGCACATTAGCGTGCTATTCACTAACATTGCCGCACCCGTTTGTAACCAGTAGGCTACCGGCAACGTTTCAACTGATTTAGCAGTTTAAATAGAAATGAATAAATAGATAACACACTTGACTGTCCTACTGTTACAGACAGGAACTACTCACAAACACCTGCCTCACGGCAGTGCATCGCTGCAGTATGAATATAGGTAAAACACCGCTTGGTCTTACTGGTATGGGTTTGTGTATGTGCGCTGACCTTGTGTACTGACAGCTCTCCAGGTACTGTGGTCTCAATGTTTCCTCCAGCCTCAGCCGCCAAGTCAACCACCACTGACCCATCTTTCATGCTTTCTACCATTGGTTTGGTGATCAGGATGGGTGCACGCTTACCTGCAAAGTTACAATGGAAACACAGACATCATGGCATTATACACACTTTCCCAAGAAGTGAAACTTATTCACTACAGCTCCTTTGGATACATGGCTGTACAATGTACAAAAATGACTGAAAACGCCAGAGTAATGGAACAAATGTGAAAGTGTTGTAAAATATTTTTCTGGTAAAATTATTTTTAATGGTCAATATTCCGTGACTGGTGCTTTTTATTTCTAAATTCTCTGACTACCTGCCCAGAACACATCTCACATTCTGTAATATTCCAGATAGTTCCCGTCCTTTTGTTACATTTGAAGTCAGCGTCTACGCTGTGTGCGAGTCTGTGCTTCAGTGCATACCTGGGATAAGAGCAGTGGTGATGACAATGTCCACCTCCTGACACTGTTTGGCAAACAGCTTCATCTCTGCCTCTATGAACTCCTTTGACATTTCCTTGGCATAGCCTCCCTGACCCTCTCCTGACTCTTTAAAGTCCACCTCCAGCGGCTCTGCGCCCAGAGATTTAAACTGCTCCAAAGCTGCAGCTCTGGGAGAGGAGGGATAGGTGATTTCTTAGTCAGCCATAAGGAAAATATCTCTGCATGACTGGTAATGCGAGAGTAACAGTTTTTATCCTTAAAACTGCACACAGACATTCAGAGACCACGGTTGCTGATGGAAAAATTGACAGACTTCTTTATTAAAACAACGTGAGTCTGTCTGGCATTCGCAAGTGTTTGTTGCCCCAGGACTGGAATTTTTAGGATTACAATCTACAGCAATCATGTGGAAATTATGCAATATTGTTTTCACTCCTTCATTACTGACATTGTATCAAAACACTTAGTTTCTTTAAAGGCTTTTAATTAAGAGGGTTTGCTATGATTACATGCACAGCACATCACATGCTGCCATTGCAGATGTCAAGCCGATCTGATTTAACAAATGTGATCATATTAGCAGGTAAACAAGACAATTACAGTATATCATTTAATTCAGCACTTTGAAAGCCTTTTGCAATTCAGACATACAGTAAAATTTTAAAAACACACCTGGTATCAAATCCTCTGACAATGGCTCCCATGGCTCTGGCCGACCCAGCTGCTGCCAACCCAGCCACACCACCTCCAATGATCAGAACCTATTCACATGCATGACATAGATTGGGATGGCCAGCACAGTGATTTAGCATGTTAAAAATGGCAGACACATTCACCCTTACTTAATACTACTATTCTTTGCCAATAAAAGAAAAGCTAATCACAGAAACACACACTCATACTACACACCTTTGCAGGTGGCACTTTCCCAGCTGCTGTGATTTGTCCAGTGAAAAAGCGACCAAAGTTGTTTGCTGCCAGCACAACTGCTTTGTATCTAAAATGACGGAGAGGAACACAGAAAATGCAAGTAAAACAACAAGGAATATGAATCTATATGTATGAACTGTACATGTTTAAACATCTCTAATGAAATATTAAGTGTGTAGTTTCTGTCTCCACCACGAGGAATTCTAAGTAATGACAACAACACTGTCTGTGATCAAGTAATGATCAAGTAAGGCTTGTATCACGTGGACACGCCTATCTATATGTACGCAGTTGTAAGTAGCCAAACAGGACAAAGAGGATTAAAAAAAAACATGACTGACTCTTCAGAAGAGGTAATTATCTTCACTCAAGTTTCTGCGCGGGAAAGTTATCAGACGACACAATCTTCTGAACATATTGAGAAACACAGAGAGAGTTGTATGGAGCTGAAAGTCTTGATTAGCTTTGTAGCAACTCATTTGGCACTGGCTTGAATGTAACAGATGTTCATTAATATCAAAAGGTTATGCACTAAAGCTTTAAAACATGATTGTTAATATGTGTACACATAAAAGTGCAGTTTCTATCTTAGATAGAAAATCATTCAAGTAGACATGATCCTTCTCGAAGGCACCGTGTGCCTACCCTGCAATGTTTGCCATGGAGCTCAGTGCATCAAAACCCTGGGCGATGGTGACTCGGGGCACCTGGTCCATAGCCAGGACAGTGGCCTTCTTCTGGGACAACATGTCCATCAGATCGGGGTTCTGAGCTGGGTAGATGAAGCTGATTAAAGTGGCGGCATCCTTCATCATCTCCACCTCATGGACACCCAAGTCAGGGTTGAAAATGGGAGCACGAACCTAGAGAGCAGACATATTGTTTAAACATTATCAGGACAGGGAGAACATGAGAGAGAAAACTAAATATTTCACTAGGCTGTAAATGTGAAAGTCTCTCTCTACCTACTTTAACCAGCACATCAGATGCCAAGACGTCTTTAATGTCTTTAATTGTTGCTCCAGCCTGGGTGTACTGTTCATCAGGAAACTTGGAAGGCTCTCCAGCTCCAGACTCCACGACAACATTGAAACCCTGTTTGATGAGCGCCTGGACACCAGCGGGAGAAAGCGCCACGCGACGTTCATTCTGGAAGATTTCTTTGGGTACGCCCACTGTGAGTTGTTTGTAGGCAATACCTGCGGAGGCAAAGAGAAACAGTATAGGAGCATATGATATAAGTGAGAGCTGTTATTTCTATTCATTTATTTAAAACATTCTAAAACAGATACACAAACAAACAGGATACTTAAGTTATTTTGTTGATTGAATAGATAAATGCTAGTATTGCAGCTTTTCTCTTTCATAAGTTGGAGCTCATAATTTAAGAAATAGGAGATAATTTGAGAAAAAATGTCTAATTATGAACATCTCAACAGCACAAAGGAAAATACTCTCTCAGGCAGATACAGTGAAGGAAAAAAGTATTTGATCCTCTGCTGATTTTGTACATTTTCCCACTGAGAAAGAAATGATCAGTCTATACTTTTAATGGTAGATTTATTTTTATCTGTCCACAGAAGCAATTACATTCCAAACTCTTCACCATGGCCAAGACCAAAGAGCTATTCAAGGATGTCAGGGACAAGATTGTAGACCTACATAAGTCTGGAATGGGCTACAAGACCATTGCCAAGCAGCTTGGCAAGAAGGTGACAACAGTTGGTGCGATTATTTGCAAATGGAAGAAACACAAAAGAACTGTCAATCTCCCTCGGCCTGGGGCTCCATGCAAGAACTCACCTCGTGGAGTTGCAATGATCATGAGCACAGTGAGGAATCAGCCCAGAACTACACGGGAGGATCTTGTCAATAATCTCAAGGCAGCCGGGACCATAGTCACCAATAAAAAACAATTGGTAACACACTACGCCATGAAGGACTGCAATCCTGCAGCACCCACAAGGTCTTGCTGCTCAAGAAAGCACATATACATGCCCGTCTGAAGTTTGCCAATAAACATCTGAATGATTCAGAGGACAACTGGGTGAAAGTGTTGTGGTCAGATGAGACCAAAATGGAGCTCTTTGGCATCAACTCAACTTGCCATGTTTGGAAGAGGAGGAGGAATGCTGCCATGACCCCAAGAACACCATTTCAAACCACCAAGGACAACTTCACTACATCAAAGGGACGATGTACCATCAAAGATGAGAACCTCCTTCCAGCCAGGGCAAAAGATGGGTATTGCAGCATTAAGAGTGGCTCAAGAAGAAGCACATTAAGGTCCTGGCCTAGCTGGTCTCCAGACCTTAATACCATAGAAAATGTGTGGAGTGAGCTGAAGGTTTGAGTTGCCAAACGTCAGCCTCAAAACCTTAATGACTTGGAGAAGCTCTGCAAAGAAGAATGGGACAAAATCCCTCGTGAGATGTGTGCAAACCTGGTGGCCAACTACAAGAAACGTTTGACCTCTGTGATTGCCAACAAGGGTTTTGCCACTAAGTACTAAGTCATGTTTTCAGAGAGGTCAAATAAATATTTCCCTTATTAAAATGCAAATCAATTTATAACATTTTTGACATGCGTTTTTCTGGAATTTTTTGTTGTTATACTTTCTCTCACTGTTCAAATACATCTACCATTAAAATTATAGACTGATCATTTCTTTTCCAATGGGCAAATGTACAAAATCAGCAGGGGCTCAAATACTTTTTTCCCCTCATTGTACCTCTGTAGCTTCAAGGAGATGTGAGCAGAGTTAAAACTGGGTGTACCAAGAATGCTGTACTTATTTGCAATGGCCTTTGTAGGCAGACAGACAAGGTTAGTGTCCAGCAATAATAGTTAGAGTCTACAGTCAAATTAGTTAGTTTTTTTTTAAATCATTTGGGGACCATGAATGGCAATCCATCCTATAGGCTTGTTTTTAGGATAACACAGTCTTGACAAATCATTAACGGAACAAGTGGCATTGCTATATCTGAGCCCCACAGCCAGCTTGTCATTATTTAAAGTTGGATAGTAAGATACAAACACAATATTGTTTTCAATATAAAAGTAGAATGCTTATATTTCTGTCCAAGAGCAAGGCACTGAACTACCAACTGCTTGGGGCATCTTTCAATGAGCAGCCCCTTCACTCTGATACCTGTCCCTTTAATGTATAGGTCCTGTTTGCACGTGTGTGTGTGTGTGTGTGTGTGTGTGTGTATATATATAATAATAGTGTGCAAACGTAAAATTTCCCCTCTGGGATTAGTAAACTATGTCTTCTTCTATAAAGCAAATACAATGATTATGACAAAGGCACTAAACTATTATTATATTCAGCCAGTACATTGTGTGTTGTTTTTAGTATTCAGGTCTAGTGTCCAAGAGACAGGCAGGTCACATGTTGTTTCAGCTCCTATGGAAAATTCCACTGCAGCTCTTTCCCTCCGTCTCCTCATCTATACATAAACACACAAGGCTCTGACAGGCTGCTTTTCCTCTCACCCTGCTGTGGTGACCCGTCCTCTAGTAACCTTTGTTTAACAAAAAGCTCCACAACAAAAGACAGCCAAAACACTAGTTGCCAGATATTTGATTATTACATTTCTATAAACCAAGAGTAACCAAATGCCTCTGTATGCACTGTGTGTCCCATTGTTTCTGCCAACAAACTCAGCACTCAGGTAGCAGTCAGTTGAAGATATACACATTTTAATGGTAAAAAATACCTAAAATTAAATCCCCAATGTACCTTCAGGGCCATGGACACAATGTGAAGAAAAAAATGCATTCCCCGTCATTCATTTCAATGAGAGTACAGTGCACAGAGGGGTAAAACTGAATCACACTTTGCACACCTCCACTAATGCACAGTTGGTGCCTTGTTCAAATGCCTGGAAAAACACACATATTTAGGTAGGTAGCATCTGCTAACCAACAAGCATAATTACTGTATTTATTTCATAACACTAGTCCCAAAAACAAACATCTCCAGTACATCTAAGCTGGTATAGCTCGCAAGATTGAGAATGGCAGTAACAGTTTGTTCATAAAGCAGTATCACATGGACATACTTCCTCAGTCTATAGTACTGTATGTCTATAGGCTCCCTAGAGGTCAGAGCATAAGTACGTCTATATCTATATGAAGTGTGTGTGTGTGGTGTGTTCCCCTCCTCTCAGAGCATGTAAGTTAATATTTGTGTGCCCGGAATAGACGCTGCCAGCTGTTTCTGGCGCTAGCTAAACTGCAGGAATGTGGGCATGAACCAGATGACAAGCACCCCTTAAACACCCACCTACACATATATGAACCCAGCTCACACAGACACACAGCATTTTGCCAGGTTACTGTGTACAGCGTGAGGGCATGGTAAATGGAGAAAGAAATGCCTAAGGGCTGAAAGTAAATGCAGGTAGCAACACTGACCTCTAGGATAAACTTTTAAGACGAGGGTAAAGGAAAGATATACTCTGTTTGGTTTTATTTACCTCTAATGGGCCTAAACAGGGTCTTACCTTCTTCAAAACAATTACAATGAAGAAGTAACTAAAAAGCAATAAGCATGTAAAATGACAGTGACAGATTTGTGTCCCCAGTTGCCAAGGCCAACGAAGCACAACCGTATGTATGAGCATATAATTGTCTGTTCACTCTAATGCTCAATTTCTATGCTCTGTCATTGTTAATGTAATGAGTATTTTGCCACCTGACACCATGTTGCACCTGATACACAAGTACGTGGGAATGCACACAGGAGCTACAGGTGGCATTGCTTTAATGTAACTCAGTAGTTATGATCTCATTTACTTTTAGCTAGACACTACCTTGAATACAGGCAAGGCTGTACCACTGACCTCTGCTGGTGTGACATATCAGCCACAGATTTAATAAAAAGGATGTCATGGGATATGTGGTTATGTAACTGCTCACATATACACAATTTTGTACCTGAGCCATTTCTCTCGTAAGATATAAAGTACACTACATGCTATTTTTATACTTATTGATGAACAGTCAAAAACCACAAAAGAGATTAATTGTACAATGATATAAAACTGAGAAAATTAGTGAATCTCACAATTGAGAAGCTACAACCACAGAATATTTGGCATTTTTGATGATTAATGATTACTTTCTTATCAAAACTGTTGCTGATCACATGTGGCACATACAGTACAGTAGAATAAAACTTAAAAAAATGAAAGTGGTTCCTTAAGAGCTACTAACTAATCAGGTTAACTTGTGAGCCAGGTGAGCAATCAAAAGAGGAACATTTTAACTAATTCCAGTCTACAGATTTGCAAGATCATGTAACATTGGTGAGATCTTTGCAACAACATTGTGTTGCTTTCTAATGAAAGAAATTGTCTTATTGTAATGATGTTACTTATGTAAAATTATTATTTGCAGTAATGTAGCATTAAATGGTTTTTCATTAAATGGTTCTATTACGTTGCTAATGCCAAATCACAGTGTGTGTGCATTGTGTTACCTGGACTGGCACATCGTCCGAGAGCTTGGTGGGTCCTGAAAAAGCGAAGGCCTGATGATTTGATAGCACAGCCGCTCTGCAGCTTCACACAGGAAACACCGCTGAACAAGGGGGCCGAGCAGGTGGCCGCCACAACACGTAGGAGGCTTGCCATGGTGCACACACACCCGACACTCACACACCAGGAGGAGCTGAACAAGGCAGGCAGCACCCCTCCTGGGAAAGAGACAGGTGAAAGGTAAAGGCACTGTCAGAAAGAGAGGGGTGGGGGATTATGGGTAAAGAGGAATAACAGGAGGATGCAACTGTGTGAAAGAGGGGGAAAATATTTCTATACATAGTCAGTTTTCAATTCAATTGCAAATACTCTCACATTTGAAAAAGTATGTACAATAAGTTATGGCCACAAGTTCCACAAAAATGTGTCCTACAGTGTCCCCTTGTGTAAACACACACTTATGACCTTATGTTTATGCAATAGGTCACACACTTCCCTACATGCATTCAAATGTAGGGAAGATCCACACATTTCTGGCTGTTGGTGGCACATTATGAATCTGATATTTACTCCAATGCAGGCAAATGTACAATTTAGTCCCATTTTCAAGGATTAAAAAATGCTTAATTTAAACAATTAATTGACTTAATTGCAAACATAGTCTAATCAATTGGTGATAAAAGAAAATTGTCATTTGTAGCCCTAGAAGGCATGTCCCACTATGCAAATTAGCACAAATGCACAATAAAATCTTAAGAGTAGGTAAATCAACTGTGTCCCTCTAACGGAGCCTGACCTACTTGGTATAATGTTATAAAGATGAGTCAAAGGATCAATAAATCAATGCATTTAATCAGTATTATTCTTTTAAAAGTGCAACACATAGGCCGCTGTCATTTCAAAGCATGTGTCTGTAAGCATTTTTAAAATGTTTCAAAGTAAGTTGTCAATTATTTTTTGACATTATTAATATTAGGCCTAGTCTGTCAGAAAATAGTGAAAGTGGGTCAAAGTTGATGTCTTAAAATAACTTGTACAAATGCATTTAATTTAAATCATAGAAAATTAAGCAGCAAATCTTTACATTTCTAGAAAAATTGTGTTTTTAAATAATTATTTAAACTACTTTAAAGACACTAAAAGAAAAACAAGCGGCCTGTGTGACTGTTGTGTTCATAGCTCTTATTTCACGTCAGAAAAAAACTGAAGCTGCCACATCAACAAAAAGTATCGCGGTCTAAAAATATGAATTACACAGATTCAGTAAACGTTTTGCCGGCAACACTACAACGTTAGGTCATAAAATGGATACTGCATATTTGTACGTTTGATTTGTCCTGAATGAATTGATCCTGGTCAGGACTGAATGGCTTTCAGAAGCATCTGGCTAACGCATCTTTAACGTGTAGCCAGTAGGTGCTCGGTGATGTTTGAGACTGGACAGTTCTCATTTTGTCTGACAAATTTAGCCGGACTCGAAAGCTAACATTTAAGCTAACTTTAGCTGGCAGCTAATACACATCTGTCTCGTGCATGAAGGCGAAGTAGGACTAAAAACACAACCTACACAAGCACTTAAATGCAAACGGTACGCTTAAAAGTGAGAGTGGGAAGGTTAGCGGCAGACAACTCGACTGACCTTTGCAAATAGTCCTGGCTCTGCTCAGCCCAGGCGAACTCTCTGTCGACCCGGAAGATATCTGGTGAATGGTAAAAAGCAGACGAATTGGATCATATGAGAAGATGCATCAGAGGATATCCGATGACATTGTATGTGCTGTCACCGAGGCATAACAAAAACATACACATTGAAGCCTACACAACTGTTTACTCATTTATTTAATCTATTTAATTAATCATATTTTGTATTATCACAAACATTCTCAGTTACAGTTAAGGCTTCATTTAGGCACACGTTTTGTTTAAAAAAAAAAAAATACTTTGTTGGAAGCATTATTTACGGCAAGTAGATCTCTAAATAGACTAACCATGTAAATACATATTCGATGATGAAGAAATTGATTAATAAGCACATACATTATGCGTGTATATTACTATATCAGGAATGGCGTCCAAAAACGTAGCCTACTGAAGATGCAACTCTATACACTTCCACTGAGGAGCGCTCTTTTACCATTTTATATTCAGCACTGCACTGTCGGATACAATTTGGTCTGATCTTTTTTAGGATCCATTTTCCTTCTAAAGCTTAACAATTTGATCTGCACATGGATTTATATCTGAATATGCCTTCAAACCATCCTGTTAAGAAGGAATTGGGCAATGCAACATCCATTCACCCATCAATTGTACCATGTTGTCCTTTGCACAGGGGATTGGATAGATCTGTTCACACTGAGTGAGAGATTAACAGGTTGACAGGGTCTCTGGGCTGGAAATAAAACAGGACCAACCTTAAGCTATTTCTTTCTTTCTTTTTTCTTTTATTTTCATTTTCTCATAACAGTCACACAACACACTAGACAAAACAGTTATTAAAAAAGCAGAAACAGATGGGGAAAAGAAACACACACACACACACACACACACACACACACACACACACCAGAGTATCAGAGTACAAGATGAAAGGTTGCTCAGATTAAGGGTGCAGCATAGCAGCAAACACACAAATCAGACATTTAGGTCTCATTAAGCAATATCAGAAAAGGTGTGCACACCTTCAAGAAATGTTTTTTGTGAATTCCTTTCATTAAACCGAATCTGTTCTATTTTAGCCATAGAAAGCATTTCATCGAGCCACCTCCTGAAACAATTCTCAATTAAAAAACAAAAAATCAGGTGTGACACGTGGTGAAGATGGAACTCTGGAGAAAGTAGTACTTTATTTTGCCCAGTTGATAATCCAGGCTTGCAGATATGTACAAAAATGTTTGATTACGTATTATCTGGAAATACATTTTCCCTTTTCAATATGTTTTGATATTCCAAAGGAAGTACATCTAGTGATAGGCCTACAAACTGCTGTTTACAAGAAGGGGATGAGCAGAATCTATTTCTTGAGGAAGCTGAGATCCTTCAACATGTGCAGCAGAATTTTGGAGATGTTCTACCAGTCTATTGTGGCCAGCGCTCTGGTCTCCTCCGCCATCTGCTGGGGCAGCAGCATCGGAGCCAGCAACACAAACAGACTGAACAAACTGATCAGGAAGGCTGGCTCTGTGATCGGCTGTAAACAAGAGACATTTGAAGCTGTGGTGGAAAGGAGGTCACTGAACAAACTGTTATCTATCATGGATGACCCCAACCAGCAACCACCATCCCACACTGGTCCTACAGAGGAGCAGCTTCTCTAAGAGGCTCCGACAGCTTGGATGTCACACGGACCGCTACAGGAAATCATTCCTACCACAGGCAAGAAAACTCTTTATCACATCATCACTGGGTGCTAGATAAGACTCTGAGACACCACAATACTGCACCACAATACTGCAATTGTGCAACCTGCACAATTGGTTTATTTACATTGTAGCATACTATTTAAGCAGTTGCACATTTTTATCTTCCCATCCTGTACATATTCAAATATTTGTTCTTATATTTTATTCCTACTATTATTATTTCATGTATATTGTATGTATGTATATTTCATCCTAGTATTTCCTTTATATTTATATTCTGTGCTGTGTGACTGATTTTGCTGCTGTAACACCATCATTTCCCATTATTTTTGTTTTGTTTTTGAATTTCTGCCTGTGCCTTTAGAATAGGTATAATTTTCTCTTATAATGCACCTGTGATACGTAACATTTAGTGTACTGGTATGTTCTATTCTGATAAATACAAGAATATTATTGTTAGCTGCCATTAGTTGTAATGATGTGATTTAAATCATTTTAACTAACTGTATTATATATATTTACAAATAGATCTTTGGTTTTGCACAGCATCCCCACCCTATTTCCATTTTTTAACACCTGGCCCTCATTTTGGGAAGTGTGACTGATGCAGATAATTATACACACACTGTGTGAGATCCAGTGTTTTCAGTCATTTGGACGCTAGTGTGAGGTCACTGGAAAGGGTGCTTTAGACGTTGTTGCACAGTATGTGTATTTTAAAGCAGTGGTTCTTAAACTTGTTTCAATAATGTACCCCCTTTGAATTGTGTTTTTAAGCCAAGTACCCCCTGACCAACGCAAAACACTTTTTTTAGAAAGGAAAGTCTACATAAAGAGGAACAATACAGTGTGGCTTAGAACACCAACCTTTTAACTGAAAAACATTTAAATAACATTTAAATCATCATTCATTATTATAGCATAATTATTTTAGGAATTATGCATGACATATTTTTAAATGAGCATTTGGCAAAAATCTCACATGCTCTTGCAGTACTCCAAAGTACCCCTAGGGGTATGCGTACCCCCATTTGAAAAACACTTTTCAAAAGCATCACTTCATTATAAACAGATGTGGGCTAGTAGGATATCTGAACTGTTGCTTTCACATGTTTCTGGATGCTTTATAACTTCCATGATACATAATGAAATAGAATATAAGGTCCCTTAGATGGAGCCCATTCTCTCCTCTCCAGCACCATTACATGATGTGTTTGCTGAATGCATGTTGCTTTGTTCCTCCAGTGCTATAAATGTTTTTCTTTTGAGGGACGGATTGCATTTGTGTTAGAAGGTGGAAGGTGAGGAACAGGAGCAATATGTTATTTTTTATCTAATTATCAGCATATCTATTTACTCTGCACCAGCACATCCCTTCACTTACTGCACAGTACAATATACGAACTGTGTATACATGATATATACTCTCTTTCTCACATACTGATCATCTGGTTCTCTTTATCAGGCTCACAGAGTGGAATGCAATGTTGTTACACCTGGTTCTCATTTTAGCGTTTCACCCTAAAGACAGCTCTTCTAATTGCATTGGTTTTGCTTGATTGTCTCTGGTTTTCTTTTTCTCCTATTGTTATCTCTTCATTTCTTTTTCTTCCTCAGTGATTTAACCAGCACATGCTGTGAGGTCAGGCAGCAGGTGGATGAAAATTTCTGATCATAACGCCCATTAACATAGTTACGTTTTCAGTAATTTCAAAATGTGTAACACTACCGGTCCGTGTACCTCACTATGTTAAGTTTATGTGTTTATAGCATACATTGCATATCCACCTTTTATTCTAAAAAAAACTCTTCTTTTCCTTGCAGCCATGTGTGCTTTCCATGTTATTTTGAATATCAAGGATAGAATGAAGACTCTTTACAATTGTCAAATAATGTTGATTGACTGTTGAATGTTGTTCCCATATGGATGTTTAGTTTTTGCTTCATGTTTGTGCTCTGAGCTTATTATGTTTCCTTAGTTGCAGACCTATAAATGTCCACATTTTGGAAATAAGTGATTACTTACATAAAAAAACGCTGTACATAAAAGAGTCAGGTTTATGGTTATAAGTTTGTGGAGCCTTGTGGTCTTATGCTAATGATAAGGTCATTGCATCTATGGTAGAGTGTGTGCAATGGTGGTAGTGTAGAAGTGAACAGTGCAATAGCTTATTATTAAATATTAACTAAGACTATGAAAAGAAAAGAATGTAAACATAATAGAATTTCTTGACAAACAAGAAACTAAATAATATACTGTACTTTAAGAACAATAAATAACAGGGAATAAGTTATGATAGTAGACTTGGTTGTGCATTAGGTGATAGATTCAGACTTTGGTTAAAATTTTAGTTGGTGGAGCATTTATGGGGCAGTAGCAGGAGGGATGATTACCTTTTTCCTTAAAGAAAGTCTTCAGGGTTAACTCGCCTGTAGGCACATTTGCCTCATAATCCCAACTTTGAACTGGTGTGAACTTTCCTAGACTTGCGGCATTCATTTGCCTGTCTGGGTTATTTATGGTTAAGGAGGTTGTTTTCCTTCATTAAAAAGCTTTAACCCCTGTTGAACAAATGGCTTAAAGGTGAACTGCTTTCACTCTAGTCTCTCACTTTAACCCCTTTATTCTGTCAATGCTCAGTTTTTCTTAATTTTTACCCCTCCTCCATGTGCAAGGCAGCCTACAATAGTCAGTGCCAGTCTCTGATTGATAGTGACAAATCTTAAAATAAAAAACACTGTCAAATCTTCACCAAGTGTAATAATGCAAGAAATTTGATCCTTGCAGGGATATTGTCTCTTCACTTGCCCCACTCTAGAGGGAGGTCAGAGGTCAGAACAGCACACCTGAAGCAAGCAAGTCTCTTCATCAAAAACACATAAGAGCAGATGCCTTCCCATTTCTGTGAGTGATTGTCTTTATTTTTTTAAATGGACATTAAAGTTACCCCCAGTCAGCTGTGGGACAAAGCAGCACACCACACACAGAAAGTGTGTGTGAGTGTGTGGTGTGAGATTTTGAGAGAGAGAAAGAGAGAGATTCTTTTCAGCAAGAAAATGCTTTGAAGTCCCAGAAAATTCCAAGAGTTTCCTGTTAACGATTCTGGTGTATAATGTGAACCAGGAGTGTGTGTGTGTGTGTGTGTGTGTGTGTGTGTGTGTGTGTGAGTGAGTGTTTTTGAAGAAGAGGGAAGTCTCCCCAGTCAGTCTCTCTCTGCTGGTGAGAAGGGTTAACATCACTGCAGTCTTTGCTGTCCTTTTACCTTCAAGATTCATGTCAGATTTGGTCCACCTGTTCCTTTTAAGGACACAGAAACCTTCAGCCTTTAATGGGGTTCTGAATTTGGATTCAACATACAGATATTTTTCAGTTTTGTGCTTGTGGATCTAGAGCTTGTGAACTCCTAAATCACTTTTGAATCCATCTTGTCTGTTTCAGATGCAACACTGCTGCCTACGATCTAGCACAAATGCATTTTTTAATTGGAAAGGGATTTGTGAGCCGCTAACCAGTTCCAGCTGATCAACAAACCAACCACTCAACAGTCAGTCAGTAAGGATGTTTGATTTCTATAAGTCACACTTGCCTCTGCTGGTGTTTGCTGCTCTGTGGAGCCTCAACTACCCAAGTTTGCTCACTGCCTGGCCGGGCATCAGTCGCAGCAAGCCCAAGGATCAGCTGGACCCTAATGTGCGGGACTGGGGAGACTATTCAGACCTGCCTCCCGGGATTGAGCAGGGGTTGGGGTTGGACGAAGAACATGGAGACAATAGAGGAGTTGGAGAGTCCTCATCAAGCCTGGCTACAGAGCTGGATTTCCTGGCTGACTTTGCAGGCAAGACAAATGTACTGATCAGCTAATGTATCTACTTGTCTGTTTACCTAATTATAGTAGTGTACCCCCTCACTCCAGGTAAAAAGCGACTGTGGGTGATAACCGCCCCATCACACGATGACCACTACCTTCGTTTGATGGAGAAACAGCTGGAAGACATGGAACAGGTATTGTACTGGTTTATTTTTCTCTTCAGATACACCCATTGGAGATTATTTTTCTATTCTGCTTCATTTTATTTGTGAAATATACAAAGGAATTTCACTAAAAGCAGTCACCTTTCTATCTGTTCAGTAACTTTCTTTCTTTCTTTCTTTCTTTCTTTCTTTCTTTCTTTCTTTCTTTCTTTCTTTCTTTCTTTCTTTCTTTCTTTCTTTCTTTCTTTCTTTCTTTCTTTCTTTCTTTCTTTCTTTCTTTCTTTCTTTCTTTCTTTCTTTCGTGTCTCTCCCTGACTCTCTCAGAAAGTGCTCAACTGCCGTCTAGCAGAAAGAGACACATTCATCATCACCATCATCCAGAACGCCATGATGGAAGGTCGAATCCAGAAAACAACTTTCCAAGGAGACGCCACAGTGGAGAGCCTGGATCCTGACACAGTTAGCAAACTGCTGCACTACCTGGAGCTCACCAGCCAGGTAAGTAAACAGTATCTTGACAAAATATAAGCATGTTACAGACATTCAATTATTTATTTTAATTCAATTGACATGTAGGTTTCATATTGTACCAATTGTTTCAGGAGCAAGGGTTCACCATGCTGGTTCTGAAGAAGAACCTTCGGGTCAGTGAGCGCTTCCCCTATGCAGTCCGAGTTGAGGCAGTTTTGGAACTCATTGATCATTTCCCCATGAGGAAGCTGGAGAAGATGACAAGAAAAGGATCCAATTTGAGGTTCCATTATAACACTAATATAGAATGGAGACAGAATTCACAAGTTCATTCAGTCTACTTTCAATTTAAAGTGGTGCTTTATGTAGGAAGAATGACCACAATTTCAAAGTTTGGAAAACTATGTTTTTATTTTATTTAGGTGTAAAACCACTAAAAAGAAGGTTGTGATGAAAAGGAAAAAGATGAAGAAGAAGATGGTATTGAGCCCTCAGAGGCAAGGGAATATGACTTCAGTTGTGGCATTACAAAGAAAACCTCCCCTGGACAAAAAAGCTGTCCTGAAGAGTAAAATCCAGGATATACTGAGTGGACGGTCGAGGTTTGTTATCCGTACGGTGCCTGCTGTGGGGTCCACGAAGGGAAAGGCCTCGACCAGTGGTGGCCGAGCCACTTCTAATGGACAGGAAGGAATGCACAGCCACACATCTGTGTCAAACAGCAACAAAGAAGTGAAGAAAGACAGGTGCTATCTTCATATTTATGGTCATGGATTTTAAACCCTGTTTAGAATGTGTGTTCCCATCTGGTCTGTCATGCTTCCTCATCCCCTTAAACCAGACAGAGATGGGGTTTTGTTTTTAGTGCTGGGTTAACATTAAAGTCATTTCTTTTTTCTGTTTTACTGCAGGCCTGACTCCACTTTGGAAGAAGGGAATAGAAGACATGAAGGGAAAATCAGTGAAGATAAAAAAGGGAAAAATTTAAAGGATGACACACAGGAAAAACAGAGTTCTAAGAAGAAGGGTAAAGGGAACAAAGGTAAGAAAGGGAAAGGAAGAGGGAAAAAGTCCAACAGAGAGGCCAGTGAGAATGATAAAACAGCGCTGAAGGAGTTTTTGGACAGTTTAAAGGGGAAAAGAAGGTTAATGGTGAGAACTTTCTCTTTCTGCATCCTGTTATCTCTATTCCTGTCGTACATCCACATTGTAAATGCATGCAAAGATGCATGGACTTTTAAGACATCTGCACCTCCCTATCATCCATTTTAAGTGATATGTGTGTGTTGTCCTGGTACTAGTTGATCTCAACGCCCAGCAGAGATGCAACACTGTACATCCAACAGAAAGACAACAGCGAGAAACAACACTGTGACCTCGCTATTAGGAAGATCACCGTGGCAACCATTGTGGGAAGCGGAAGCGACGCCACACTCACCCTGCGACACCACCAGCTTGGTATGCAGTATGGAGTGTTTGTACACTTTTGTGTATTCAAATGAGGCTGTTTGTTTTCAAATTTGCATCTAAAACATTTGGTTAGGTTCTCTCTAGTGGTGATCCAAATAGTAATCGGAAAATCTAAAGCAGATCTTTTTACACATATAACTACTGTTGGAATATTCTGAACCAAAAGAAGAACATGTTGTATTTTTAACCAAAGCAAATATGTTGCTTCCATAGTTAAAGTAGTGTAGGTTTAATTCAATAGCTCTGAAACACTGAATTTCTTCACTCTTGTATTTGTTGTAAAGACAAAAATCATACTGGTGTTTTTTAAGCCTCATCCTCTTTACTTCAATTTATTCAAAACAATCAGCTATAGTCTGCTTTGTGATTGTGCTGCCAACATTTTTTATTGTGTGGTGGTATTTTTACATAATGTGGATAGTTCCAAGAGAGGCAACAGCTGAACAGCAGCCATTTCAATGGAAAACAAGACTGAGAGCCTACAGCCATGCTAGGGCCTCTGAGGGCGTGCTTAGGCACTAAAACACATACAACGGTACTTTGAGCTAAATAATAACACAATGACAACTTTTGTAGTCATTAAAACAGCAAAATTTAAAAGTGGCTTGTTTGGTGCATATTTTTCCATGTAGCTCTCAGTCTCTGCCCCCCATCGCTAGCAGATGGGTCTGACCCAACAAATATATAGCTAACTGCGGCCAACAGCCGAAACGCAAAGAACATAAACCATGTCAAATGTAAGTAAAATAACATTACGTCAGAGTGCATTTGACTTCTGATGAAACTGACTACTAGACAGCTATATATTAAGATAAGTACTTACTTTATTTGGGTTCTGCTGCTTTATCTACTTGTTCTACTCCTGCTGTGTGTTTTTGCTGGATTTTCTGTGTTTTTGGAAAGATTTTAGTGGTTTTACTTAAAGTCACTGAAACTGTTAAGGGTAATCAACTAGCTTAGTGTGAAGTGTGGAGCTTAACGACTGTCCAGGTGCTTTGTTGAGTGAGCGGCTAGGGTGGGGCCTCCTCACCTGTAGTCAACTACATAAGAAAGCTTTCTGGCAACTTTCAAATGTCTAGGACTTGCAGGTGGTGTACTGATGTGCATCCACAGTAGCTGCAGGCATTGCCCTGTGCTGGCAGGTCGTAATCCTTGCATTCTTCACACTTCAGGCACCAATAGGTACTCTTCAAATATCCATTTGATCCCAGCTTATTTGTGAAATTGAGCAAATAACACCCTATTCAATCCATTTGAGAAGGAAGGAGTGGTAGCATGCAAGTTCCCAAATAAACACTCGTCTGAGAAATTGAGTTTTGGATAATGTTGAGTTCAACAGCTTTACCTATATGCTAAAATATACAACAACTGAGGAAGCCTAATGACGAGTATAGCAACCAGTTCATGTGTTGCATTTGTTATTGCCCAGTGTGCTTTTTTGAATGGTCTCAATGTTTTATTTTTTTATTTATGTGAATACTAGTGTACTAGAGGAGTAACTTAGTACTTGAAGTAATGCAGTAATGCAGGAAGGGTGCATTGTGTTTCCATGCTTATTGTGTTTCCACAACAACGCTAGTGAGGAAATCTACTGAAATTGCCACCATAACAGTGGAGTATGTCACTGTTGTAAAAAACAGTGGATGTACATTATTGCCAAGCTCAATGCAGTACAGAAGGCATCAATATATTGTTGGGTAGGGTCATGCCTCTTTTCCTAATTATTTTGGAGGGTCATAGAAGAATGAATTGCTGGTGAAGGGAGGGTCAAGTCTATTTTGACTAAAGATCCCAAAACTTTTCCCATAGCCCCTTCAATAAAAAACGGACATTCCCTTATTCATTTATTTTTTGTTTCAGAGTCGGAGCCTCCACTCAGTGACCAATCAGAACATTTCTCAGATTCAGGCCTGGTCTCTGTGTTGAGAGCAGAGTTCGGCCTGTCGTCCTCTGACCTCTTCTCCATGACCTTCACAGACTACGACATTAAGCCCAATGTATGAGTCTCCTCTGCATTTTTCTCTCTTCTTATATGGATTTGAAAAGCATGCATGCTCGTTTTTCAGCACCACTCCTACTCACAATCACACCTGGAAGCAGTCAAGTACACAGCTGCTCAGAGTGATAAGAACAAAATTCACCTTTTTTGCAATGCCAGTACAGATGTCACAAAGAAATTACTTCTTATAAAATGTTATGACAAAGTTAGTGCCATCCTTTCATTTATTTGTGAAAATCTAAAATAATCAATACAACAAATAGTAGTCACGCACATCCAAATACCATTGAAGGGAGGTGCTGGACCAATAGTAGACGGCAATGAAAACATAAAAAAAACATAAAGATTGTCAGGGTGGGTGGAAATGATGAAGGGGTGGGGGTATTGTATGTTTTTTATGTTGTGTAAAAAAGAAAAATTGTAAAAAAGAAAACAAAGAAAGGGTCTGCACACTATAGCTCCCTTATATGTATTGGCACACCAACAAATAAGACTATATCTTCTTCAGACAATCCAGCATAATTTAGTGGAGGTTTACAAAATAAATAAAAAATCTCCAATTTTTTTTAAATAATCCAGCTGTGTCATTCCTGTGTTTTTACAATGTTCTTTCCATGGTGTGTTGTCTTAGGCTACATCAGGAACTACACAAATGTTATTCCATGCAATACAAATACACTACCCTCAACTAGACTCGTTTCTCTGTTGTTGTTTTTTTGCCTAATTAGCTTTTATCTTTTCACTAGAGAGTCTTTGAGGCTCCTCCATCAAGTACTGCTCTGTTCGAGTACATTGACAACTTTCCCTCAAGGCGCTCAGAAAAAGAAAAGGAAAGGAAGAGTCCTCTGTCCTGCTCCGATGGCAAGCAAAATCCTGGAGCTGAGAATTCACTGCTCAGGTACTGTACTGTAATCCAGTGCTAATTATTACCTAATTCTACAACAAGACAAACAACATCCGGAGCCTCTTCAGGTATAATGTATGATGTAACAGTCACATAATACTGACGTGTAGACCTTAAAGTACTGTTTCTGTGGATATTTAGGTTCATGTCTAAGAGGAGACTGCTGCTCATCTCTGCTCCATCTGAGGACGACTACTCCTTCCAACAGCAGCATTCTGCTCTCAGTGGACAGGAGTGTAACCTAGGTCAGGAACACGCCACACATACATCTGCCAAACAATACACCGTTTGTCTGCTCTGTAGTTTTTCGCGCAATATGAAAATGTTACAACAGAGCCAGGTTTCTTCTCTGACATTCAAACCAACACTATGTTTGCCACATTTGGCATAATTACATAACAACTATAAAAAAGGTCATCCATGTAAAGAAGTGTATTGTATAATTGTACTATAATATATTCTTATTTATACTGTAAAACACTGTATTATGCTACCTGCACACTGTATCATGCTGCCTCCTGACTACCTGATTTTTGGGTCTTTCTCCAGGCATTCGCCACTTTGCCATGTTGAAGCTGACTGGAACTGGAGACAAAGCATCAGGAACGGTTGAACTATTTCCCCTTAACGGTGAGTCACAGTAATGTGAGGCAGTACAGGTACATGGGACTGTAATGGAAACAGTACCAATGCTGTGTATATTAATGTAAATATAAAGAGGCATACCCAAACATTTTTAATTCAAGGTTTAACTGTGTTTGCCCAGACTCCAACTTTTTGAATACCCTTTTAAGGTGTTACAACTTACTTTTCACCTTGTCACTCTTCCTCCAGGTCGTAGTCAGAGTGAAGTTGAGCCGTTATCCCCTGACATGGTCAACAATCTGAGAGAACAGCTGAAGATCAGTAAGGACTATTTCAGCATGCTGGTTGTAGGGAAGGATAGCGATGTCAAGGCATGGTTCCCATCACCCATGTGGTCCTTGGATAGCATCTATGACCTGGTGGACTCCATGGAGCTACGCCTCCAGGAGGAGAAGCTGCAGAAGAAACTGGGGATCCACTGCCCTGAGGACAGAGGGAGAGAAGACAGTGAGGGGGGGCATTATCACGGCTATGATGAAGACAGGGTGGAGGAGATGTACTTGTATCACTAGTCAGAAGAATGATAAGAGAGCGGGAGGAAGAAGATGCAGTGGAGTGAAGAAAAGCTACCTGAATTCTTGAGATGACTAAGCAAGTCCATGAACACACAAAAGCCAGTTAATACGTAAAGCCATCTTCAGGACTCACAGGTCCAGGACTCACATCTTCACAGACCCACAATTATAAGAAGAATATTTTATGTTAACAAGTAATACATTTGAAAAGCAGAGCAGAACATATTGGAATGTTTCATTCAAGAAAGTCTTAATAAAAGCATATGTGCACCCTTCAACTGTTTTTTTTGGAAATCATGGTGTTCTGTTATTTTTTGTTGATTACAGCAACAGTTTCATCCAAGGCCGAGCAGATTGTGCCTTTTGGCAACACTTCTGTCCACTCTGTCCTTTTCAAACACATTCACAAAAATGGAAAGCTGAACATGTTTTTTTAAAATGTTGCAGTCTTCAGACACCTCAGGTCAGTAAAACAAAGAGTTGTTGATGCTGGATTCATAACATGCCTCAGGACATCCTTTTATAACAGTTCTTTAAAAAAAACAAATAACATTTATCCTTTTGCAAAGGCTTTCATTACTTATCATACCATCAGTTTTATATATTTATCTACAAACAAACATTATCTTATAATAAGTTAAGAGCGTTATTCATATAGATATAGTCCAGGGGTCAGCAACCTTTACTACCAAAAGAGCCATTTTTGGCCATGAAAATGAAAAAGTGAACTTTACTAAAAATTTCTGAAATATTTCTAAATATGGTGATGTTTGTTGCCTTTTTTATTGCCGGGTCTTTTGACCATTTGATCCTATTCTTAAAAGCAAAACTAGGTAGGCAAATAACATCAAAATAACAAGATAGCACATACAGGAACGTACTGAATGATCACATTTGCATGTTGGTGTAACGTACCTCCCAAAGTTCAAATGAATGGCAGCCAGACAGGGTAGACGCAAATTGTGTTTACGGTTGATGAATGGTGGGGATTTGAGAAAGCTCCTGGCAGGGGCCTTCCACTCAGTGCATCCTGGGGGAATTTGCACACCACAACCTGTTGTGAGCCTTAGTTGGTTTATGTGGCTAAATGTTACTTATTTGTCACCACCTTCTCTCATAACCCTAAACTACACATTTATGTTACATAGACAGGAAAACAATCATGTCTGCCGTAGCTATGTTTTTGCTTTTTTAAGTAAAAAAGTGGTTACACATTTACATACACACACACACACACACATATATATATATATATATATATATATATATATATATATATATATATATATATATATATATATATATATATATATATATATATATATATATATACATATATATGTGTGTGTATATATGTTTAGTTCTTCCAAGATACCATTTTTCTTATTTCACTTTTTCTCCTGTTTTATTTGACAAACCATGGTTAAAAAACTATATTATTTACCTCTAGTTGGATGCATTTTACTAATTAGGCTTCAACTATGTTAATTTAACGGCATATGGGCTGGGGGTTGGATATGCATTTTGTTGCTATTATCTTTTTGTCAGAATCAATCAGAATCAGAATACTTTATTGATCCCCTCAGGAATAATTATTTAGTTGTAGTATCTCACAGTCACATTCAAGGTAAAATAAGAGTGAGAAAAAAGCAAATCAATAAGTACTAAGTAAGTAAGTAAAGTTTGTTTATATAGCACCTTTCACAGATAAAAATCTGAAAGTGCTTCACTGTAGAATGTAATAAAATACAACAAATTAAAATACAAGAACATTTAACTACAAATAGAAAACATAATGTTATGGGTTTGGTTTTTGTTTCCTATTTTGATTCTACATTTGTTTTGTTTCCTGTTTTTTGTTATTCTCCGTGTGTCCTCCCTTGTCTCCTAGTGTTACCTCTTGTCTTGTGTCTCTTCTATTTCCTGTTTTATTTTGATAGTCTGTTCCTCTGTCTAGTCCTGTCTAGTTTTACTACCTGCCTTTTGTGTCTTGTTTAGTTAGCCTGTTTTTTCCCTTTTCTGCATTTTGGATTTAGTTTTTGCCTGCTTCAGTTTGAACTCCTAGTGTCATTTTTTTTTTTTTTTTTTACATTTTTGATCCTTTTTGTATTTGCCCTGTTTTTTTCTGTTAATAAATCCTCATCTCAACCTTTTGCCTGCCTGCCTGTCTTTGTGTTTTGGTCCTCAATTCCCTACACAGTCACACATAACAACCAACCATAAGTGTATTCAGTAAATAAGTAACATACAGTCTCTACAATAAACATGTTAAGTATTAACAGACAAATAAGTAAGTGGGATTAGGTTACAAATCAGATTAAGTTAAAAAGATTGTTTCAATGGTTTGTTCAAATCTCTGAGTGGTCTCTGAGTTGACCCTGGAGGTCAGGAGGCTGGGGGCTGCAGTTAAACCTGTTAAAAACAGGTTCAGTTCATTTGCCCTATCCACTCCTCCCTCAATCCCATTGTCAGCTGACCAAAAACCAGTGATGGTTCTCATGCCATTCCACACCTCTCTTGCATTGTTTTGCTAGAGTTTTCACTCCAGCTTCCTCTTGTAGTTCTCTTTGGCCTCTGTTACGGCCACCACAAACAAACTTAGGCCCAATGAGACCGTCAATATATTAAATACCAAAACTGACGATGAATTAAGTAACACAAAATGTATTTACAACTAAGGTTAATTAAACCAAAACTATGAGAGTCTGGAGGTCTGGCTAAAAAGAACAAAAGAAGGGAAGAAGCCTGGGCCAACCCATCAAGGGCCATCGGACACAGAACTCCTCCCCCAAACTATAAGCAGAAACTAACAAAACAAAACCATGAAACCTTATCTTCAGTTTCAGGTCCACCTGGATCTTTTTAGCTCCTGCCTATTACCAGCTCTAAAAGCCCTCTTCTTGCTGTTTAAAATGTCCTTAATGTCCCTTTGATACCCATGGTTTGATATTTGAGCAACAATGAGTATTTCTATTTTGTTTAATTTATTTGTGAAAGATAACCTTATGAGTTAGGACCAGCCATCCAATGGCCACAGAAACTTGCCTTTAATTGCAAACACTTATCTTACCCATATTTCATACAGATTAAAAACCATGTCACAAATGACTCCTGCAGCAATTTTTCATGCCTATATAAAAAAACATATGCCAATACAATAAAATAATTAGCTAATCTTAGCATGCTAACACTCTAAACTAAGAGTGAACATTTACCTGCTAAACATCAGCATGCTATCATTGTGAGTATGTTGTCATGCTTGTGTTAGTATTATATAAGGCAGAAGCATGGCTGGAGACACATAGTCAGATTCTTTACTGTAGTGTCTACTATAGTTGTTGCTTATTATGGCCATATGGTTTATATTCATGTCACATTTAAAGTGTTTAACACGGTTGCTACCACAGTGGTTTGTCTGTTGACGTGCCACAGAGTGAGTGGGCATCAGCTGTTGAGCACAGAGGAAAAGTACAGGGAGTTTGCCAGGTATAAGCAAATCCATGAGATCAAAATACACAGATAACAGAGGCTGGGAGACTCACAGCCACATTAAAATACACATTCTACCAAGAGAGGAAGTAGTCAAGTAGTCTGCTGATATCACTGACCCAACTGGAAAGTACATCCTTCCCACATACAAACACACTCACACACTCACTTAATGCTTTGTCACTATCTATGTCATTCACTTTATCTCGTGCTTTTCTCTCTCTTCAACCTCAACAGAAACTCACACAGATACACTGAACAAACACATTCTGCACCACTTTGTATGCCAACCATTTACACCTAGCAGAGGCGCCTGGGATAGCTGTCCTGAGTATGGTGAGTACAACTGAACTGTCAAAAAGTATTTAAAATCACTTTGTAGATATAATAATTACTCTGGAGTATCTTGGCACGATGTTATGAAAGAAAGCTGGATATTATGAGTATTTTTGCAACAACGCCTTCAAGTAGCCATTTATTCTTGTACCTATAAATTTGACAGTGTAATTTGTTTGAGCAAGTTGCTGCATGTATGATTAGAGATTAGTATATTAAAATGCATTCAACAGAACGTGGACTAAAAAGTCATTGTATCGATATGTGGGCTTTTATTAATCCTAATATAGTGTTTAAGACACAAGATTATTTAATTAATTTTATGTTTTTGTTTCATTTCTTTATACATATATTGTGTAAAACCAGGAGCCCCCCATTAGGGTATTTTGTGTGTATGTGCACGCATTTGTGTGGTTTTGTGTCATCTAGATTGTGTAAGACAACTTTGGCCTTCAGTTTTCATTACATAGGTTCCTCTTTGCTTTGAACAAAAGATCTCTTTCTCTCATTCTTTTCTCTGCAGGTCACTTTAAATATACTTGTGTTTAATAACTGCTTCTACAACAGCATTAAAACTATCAATGGTAAATCAAATCTAAACCTGTGCTTATCCAAAATGTATTGTGTGCTGCCAGATTGTGGCTGAAACACTAATGCAGTCAAACAGCCCTGCAATAAATCCTACCTAAACACTTTTTTACAGCTATACAGTTTCAGAAGAGTGAAGTTTATGGTCACTTTGACTGCAGTTTGGGGCTCTGTTTAGTTGTGTTGCATTATTCCGAGAGGTCTTACAGGATTTTACAGAATTTATCTTTAAGTTTTTACAAAATTGCAACTGCACAATCATTTAGAGAAGTGGTAATTGTAACTGGTGGGACATATTGGGGATTTTTTTTGTTTAGTGCAATTGATGACGGAACTTTTGTCTGATTTCGTATGCAGTCAGATCATGTCATGCTTGGTGTTAACAGCCTGAGTAATAACACCACTGCAAAATGTTCCTGACACCATTATATTGACACTTCAGCCAAAACCGGCATATTGTTGGCTAGTTTAATTTATAATAAAACATTGTATTTTATAAACTATTTGTAAAGTAACTAGTAACTAAAGCTGTCAGATTCATGTATTGGAGTAAAAAGTACAATATTTCTCTCTGAAATTTAGTGGAGTAGAAATAGAAAGAGGTATAGAAAGAAAAAAACTTAACGTAAAGTACAAGTACCTCAAATCTGTACTTAACAGTACTTGAGAAAATGTACTTAGTTACATTCCACCACTGTTCAGCACCAAATACAGAACCTCGGTTGGCTTGAAAGGTGGTTGATTTAAAGAAAAGACTGGCAATGGCCTTCTCAACAACACACACAGTGTCACAGTGGAATAAAAAATATAAAACTTCTAAAACAAATATTCCAACATCATTAGCTTCTCTATTTTGGAGCGATAACTAACTGAATGGATGCAGTGCTACATTTTGGATGATGGTTGGATAGATGAGTGGCCAGTGGAGTCCAGTCTGCAAAGCTGCAAAATGTTCAAACTGTACATTGCTTTTCCCACAATATCTGCTTGTAGTAACAAAAACATGATTCACATTTTTAATGTTTTGGCAAGTTGAGGTTATGAAAAGATCGGTGTTTTCCGCATTTAAGCAAAACCGTAATTTTTTCCTACAACATCTATGCCATATGAGATGAAAAAACAAATAATAAATATAATTTTTAGGAGACATGGTCAGTAGAAGACGATATAAGTTATCACTCATTAACATCATACTGAGATCATTCTGGTTACAATATCACACAGTAGCTTCTTATTTTTTCTGGCAACTGAATGGTTTGGTGTGTGACTGTTTTTACAATATTCTAACTGGGTTTTATTATATTATTATATTGTTATACGATCTGATATTCACTGTGGTTTAACTTCCCATTTAGACCCCCCACACACACACACACACACACACACACACACACACACACACACACTTGCTCTGCTGTATGAATAGCACGCTCTTATCTACACTTCCTGGTATGGTGCTGACTCCAGTCATACCTGCCTCATTACAATAGGTGTGGCTGCTGCTTGGTCAGTTCATTATAGCACACAGTACCAAGAGGTTTGAATGCATGCATTTGTGCCTCAGCCAAAGCAACACTATATACTGTATTTCTTATTGTAGACTTCTTTTCAGTGTAATAAACAATCAAATTGCAATAATACAGTATAAACCATTTTGTTGCTAAGGACCATACATCCTCAAAAAAGGCATATTGTTAATATCCCTCTCTCTTCTTTAACAATATCTGACAAAAGTATTTTTTGTTTACCTACACTGAAGAATGTGCAAAGCCATCTATTTTATAGTACTTCCTATTTAACATTTGCTTCAGCGTGTTGTTTAACCTCAATCTAACGTTGTCTTTTGAGACATCCTATTTGCTTTTTATTTATACATTTTATATTGTGAGGAATGCATTTTGGTTCCAATTTCTCATCTTTGTATAGGCTACATTATCCAAATAATATAAATAGTTTCCATAGCATAGAAAAGAGCTTTTATTTAGGTAAATGAAGAAAACTGTAGATTACAGGACATTCATTTAGTAGTTTATGAGTGGCCTAGAGAAAAGAGAGAAACAGATACACTTACATACTAGCTCAATTTAAACCCAATTTGGGTCAATCAAGCACTGACCCAGTACCCATGAGCATAAAAACCACTGGGTCACAGATCACATCAAAAATAAATAATTTTGACCCAGTATTTCCAATATGTGGTTATTTTGAAACACAAACACAGTAACAATGTCATATTTATATACCAGTTGGGACACCACAAACTGTACAGTATGTGTATGTACTGTATACTGTATGGAGAAGCAGTGCTCGCAGCAGCAGATGTGTGCTTCAAATGTTTTTATGTCTATGACATAACATACCCTAAACAATGTTAATTTGTGTATCCTTCCTGTGAATTGGATCCGCTCCAACTTTTTGGAAATTTTCAAATAGTTTTTTTCTTGGCCCACGCTATGCCCTGAACTTTTATGTCAGACTAAGGATTTGTGAATTTTGTTTTCTTTGATTCCTCTTTTGCTTTGTCAAGCAATTTCTGTTTCCTTTTTAGGACTTTTGTTTGCTGAAGTCATTTTACATTCTGGCATGCACAACACATCCAAATCTTATTTTGTATTCTGATTTTGTATTCTGATTATTAACTCTACTTATGATCCTTTTCCATTCTTTCTAGGAAAACAAAGCCGATGTAAAGGCCATGATGGCTCGCTTCCAAGCGGGTGGGGCGAGCACCGACGAGACTTCTTCCACAACGACTGGACGCATTAAACAACCCCTGCACCCCACCCTCTCATCTGGCCCGAACGTACAGACAAAAAAACCGGTACTAGAGAGCCTCTCAGGCAGTGCAATAAATATGCCTCCAAAACCCACTTTTCTAAAAAATACAGTATCAACTAAAAGTAACACAGAGGCACATGAACCAAACAAAGCAAAGTCCCTGGCTAGCCGGTTTGAAAACACCCAGGATGACACCAACAAAAACCCTTTCCTTGTTAATAAACCCTTGAAGCCAGCTTTGCAGGCTTCTGAAGCTAAAGGCCCTCTACAAAAGCCCCCTCTCAGCAAGCCCTTCCTGAGCTCCACCGTGTCTGACCCCAAACCTGCCTTTCCTAAACCTTCTCCAGCATCCAACTCCAAGCCCAGCTGGATGAAAGACGACAGTAGTGGAGGTTTACAACAAAAACGAAGCAGCAGCTTTGTAAAATTAAGGCAGCAAAATGAAGAATCTGCAGGAGCCGGCACGAACACTGCAAACACTCCGACAAACAAAACTTTTAAGCCACCCTCCAATTTCAGGGCTGCTCAGAATACCTTCAACAAAGAGTCAGATAGTGGCATGAAAGCAGATGAAGCAAACGAACCGCCCCTCACTGCTACTAACTCAGTCTTTCCTCCAATACCTTTAGCCAGTAAAAAACCTAGCATCAAAAAACCTCCGAAGCCTTCTCCTCAGACTAGCAGCATTATCAGTGATGCCACTTCAGGCCCCAAGCGTAACTCCCTCCCCAACAGTTTAGCTTTGGGCCCTGCTCCTGCAAAGCCCAATCGACCCCCCAATGTCAACCTGGAAAGCTTTAGAAGTGGTGCTGTGGCATCTGATAATGGTAAGTAGGACTTAATTAACAGTATTTTTGTTTTGTTTAATAGTGTCACCACAGATGAACACTACTGATTATGAAGTAACAACCAATTCAGTGAGTGAATATACATATCAGTAGTTACACAAATCAATCCTCACTCTGGTGCAATGCATTTCAAAGTTACATTTTAAAATGTAGTCTGAAGCCCCACCCAAAAATAACAACTTTACACTCTCAAAGTTCTCAAAGATGTGTGATCCCACTTTGTATCACAGATAAACCCAAGCAGGCATTCTTAATTAAGATTCAGCAGAAAAGTTCTTGCTTTTACCTTTGCATGTTACAAAGAAGTCTGTTACATGTGGCCATTTGCTTATTTATCCCCTTTGGGGGTTCCTTTATTGGTATAAAGTATAAAGAATGAATCAAATCTATTACTTCATGAAATGGTAAAGTTTGGGCCTTGAAACTGAACAGATTTCAATCTAAAAAAATAACTGCAGAGTTCTGAACTGACACGTTACTACTGGAATGAACTGTAACACATTTGAAGTTAGTGTCTATTTCTTTTCCATTAATGGTACCTGCTTGATTCAGCTGGACTCAACTCAGCCGCAGGGCCCCATCCTCCTTTTTCCATTGCAGATTAGTACCGCCTCATGCATGAGGCGAGCCGTGGCTGGTCGTCATAGCCGGAAACTTGTTTTTGATTCTTGGCATGTGGCTGTTGCCACAGCTAGAAGACAAATTTAGTTTCAAAAGAAGCTGGAGGCAGCAAAAAAAACAACAACGCTGGATAAACTATTTAAACACAGTGGATTTGTTTAGGACACCCCTGTCTGTCACTAGCAATGATGACGCAGTGAATAGTGAGGATTCTCTCCAACCAACCAGTAATCTGCAGGTTTTCACATCACCTTGTGGTATCGCCTCAGCTCGCTTGGAACCTCGACTGAGGCGGTACTAAAATAAGTTCTTGTTAACAGGTACCAGGGACTTTTTTGATAATGGAAAACCAAAAATGGAAGCTTATGTAAATTACTAATTAAACACCTTGGTGTGGCACTTCCAAATTGAATGAAAAATCATGTAATGGTTTACAGAAAAAATAGTCCAAAGTATACATTTTATTGCTTTTTCTCTATAAATCTCCTTTCTATCTAATTCATAACCATTAAGAAGGCAACATACTGAACAAATAACTTTAACAGCGGTAAATAGAGTTTTAGCAGATTCTGCCAGCCATCAGGTACACACATGTGGCCCCACATACAAGAATACTTTATCTGGCTGCATTCACATCACTTGTTTTCACATTTGTTATGATATGTCTTTGGTCCCCCTGGTCCCAATCGATATGCAACAAATACACAAAATCAAACACTGCAATGGATTTCAACATAATTTCTCTAAACTCTCTGAAAGCTAAGCTGTCAAGAAGATTAAATGGCAGATGGCCGTTAACAGTTTGCAGGTCTTGTTACAGTCAGAAAAAAGGGGCTCCTCATATAACATTTTGTTGTCTCAAGTGCATTTTCTCTCTGTTACTATGAGCACTAATGTGGACAGACCTTTTGAATACGTTTCAGAAGTGTGAAAATAACATCACAAGTTTATGCGGTTTCAGTGACTTTTGCAATGTGTCACCTGCAGTTGTTTTGCAGAGTTATCTGATCAAGCAGCAATAGAAACATCCACTTTTGCATGATAACTTTTAAAGTCAATTATTTTTGGCATTTTAAGATATGTTCATGTAGCATTTGAATTTGCCTTTTGTACATCATGTACAAAATGTGTGCATGTTGCACCGAAGCGCCTGTAAAGTTGCTATAGATAAGACACCAAAGTCACAGAAACACACTTGGTTCCTCTATTTCATCCGGCCAAGTTCCCTGTCCAGTTTCTGCTTTCTCCTTCCTCCTCGCAATCTGCTCTGACGGCCAAGTTTGTTTTACCACATGAGGAAGTAAGTTCCAGCAAACAGGGATAGTTTTGGGTGAAAGGGTTGGTTTTTAGACACACTCCTGATATGAATAGATTTTTTGTCACAGGTAAGGGATGGCTGTTGGCTGAAATGCAGAAGACCAAAAATAACAGTTTTGATGTTATTGTTGCTTCATTTAATTTCTTTACTGAAACTTTAAACACAGTTTGTGAATTAATTACCGGTACATTCATTGAAGTACTATACTTATTTACAATTTTGTTACTTTATAATAATTCTACTCCTCTGCATTTCAGAGGTAGAATTTCTACCAGACTATTGTTATGAAATGAAATAAGTTAACTGTATATAAAGTAGTAAAAATCAGCTCCACCAGTGGAAAGCTGCTTACACTGTAATGCATCGTTGATCATAATTCAATAATATAAGATATAACACTGACAGGGGTTGCATGGTGGTGCAGTGGTTAACACTGTCACGTCACAGCAAAAGGGTTGCAGGTTTGAACCCGCTGGTTGGCTTGGGTCCTTCTCTGTGAAGTTTGCATGTTCTGTGTGTTGGCGTGGTTTCTTATGTTTCCCCACAGCCCGAAGACATGCATGTTAGGTTCATTATTGACTCTAAATTGCCTGTAGGTGTGAATGAGTATTTCCACTTTTGATACATCTAACTTAATTTTTCTGGTAATTGATTTCAAACACAGAACGTGTACAGTAATGGAGTATTTTCACACTGTCATATTGTTTGTTGGGACCTGTCTGACTTGAGGTTTCTTTTTGCATGGGCAACCACACTAGTTACCCCTCTGGGGATTAAAAAAATTATCTATATATCTATTTATTTATTGTTACATATACAGTTAGTGAAGGGTAAAGCCAATTACAGTAAATTGTCTATTTTAACATCATGTGTTTTGGTTACAGGTCCTGGCACCTTAAAGAAACCCATTATACCAACTCCTCCGGCTTCTCATCACAGTAACCATAGCAACCATGTGACCCCAACTCCCCCTCCACCCGCACTTCCTAGTCTGCCTCCACGACACCCTGGAGCCATGTAAGCCCCACATTCATGCACACACAAACACAGTTACATATATATATATATATATATATATATATATATATATATACACACACACACACACACACACACACACACACACACACACACACACACACACACACACACACACACACATGTCCTCTGGATAAAGCTTCTCCAGTTAACAAAAGGTAAATCCTGACTGTCCTTTTCAGGATCCAGCAAGATGAGTTCTATGATGATGTTGAATTCAATAATGTTCCTCCACCTCTACCACCATCTTCAGGTTCAGTAATGTTTACTATTTGATCAAATGTGATGTGTAATGACCATGCGGCAAGGTATTTATGTATTTCCCACCACAGGAAGACAAAAACGGACTGTGTGATGCTGAACATAACACACATACATGTATATTAGCCAATATATCTTGGCTGTGAATAGTCTTACTGTTACCAACTTTTTACCTACTTTGGGGTGGTTATCTAGGTAATTTGTATATGATATACTATATGGCTAAAACTGTGCAGTTTTTTTGTAGTTTCTATCAATAGCTGTCAAGATAGTCTAGTTTAGTTCTCATACTGTGAAACTTAAACACATAAATGTTGTTTTACGTCATTTTTTTTACATCGTTTGAGAAACTCTCTATGACTGTTACTAAATTAATAAAAATAGTCAGATATGAAGTATGAGTTGGATCATGATGATCGTAGCAATTCCACAAGGATCAAAATATCTTGTAATGTAGATTTTTTGTTTCTCTTTAGGTCATCCAAGTCAGAGGGCAAAGGTGAGACATGCTGATTTACTATTACATAAATACAGATTTGCATGCAGTTACATATGCAGTTGCAGACACAATAAGATAAGAACATGCATGTGTGCCCATGAAGACACTAGAGGTGACATTTTCTCCCAATTTCTTTAAAATTTTCAAAGTGAACAACTGACTACTGCAGCACTATTAACCTTATTTAAAAAGTGATTGCATTGGCTAGTTTTATACTAAACTGAAAGTGACATCTTGGACTACAACTACAACAGAGTGAACTGAAGACAGTCGTATCAGTGCTGAACTTCGGGGCCATATTCACTTACTGACATACATTTCTTAGAGGAAAGAATGAACAAACTGCAGTCAGTCACTACAAATCTTTAAACTTAACCAAAGTCTTTCAATCCGCAAAGTGATTTCCTAATTTCAACCTCTAAAGGAGATGTGACAATTGCATTTAGTGGTGCAGTATGTAGCAGCATGTAGTGAAAACATACAGCAACAGCTCAGTAAGTAAATAGGCAGAAAGAAAAGATGAGTACTGTAAATGACAATACATTTTGTGTGGTAAGTATATGTTAGATTGACCTCAGAACAAAGTACCAGGGATGTGTGAATGACAAATGTTGGATCAGTGCATTTAGGCCCTCTGCAAAGATATAGCAATAATCCCAGTAGAAAATAAGAATGTGAAATACATCATGGAAATTTCCGCGAATGCAATTATAAAGAGGTACAGTATACGTATGTATTATATATATCTCTTTAAAAAGGTCTGCAGAGGTGAAAAGGATGATAAAGTATGTACTGTGTGAGGTAGGAAAATGAACTAATTGCTGGGTTTACTCACGTGTTCTCCGGCCCAGGAGGAAAATGATGACAATGATGATGAAGGAGAGATGTATGAGGATCTTGACGAACGATGTGAGAGTATGCTTCATTAAATCTTTACCTGTTTATCCAACACACTGACTTCAATATTGTACTTCAACATGTTTAACAATTTACTGAGCAACCTCACTCAAGTCAAGTGGTGGTTTTAATCCCAGTGCAGCTGTGTTTTTGTCTAACTTCACTAACACTACACTCTGGTGGTTGTTTTGCAACGCTGTCCTCTTTCTTAAAAAAATATGCTCTGTAATCGTAGGAGCCACATTTTGCGAGTGCCTTTGTTTATCAATCTGTCACAATTTATAATTTACTGTCTATTATCAACTCTCTCTCGATCCCAAAAGGGAAGAACAAAAACAAGAAAAGAAGAAAGAGAAAGACGAGAAGGAGGAGAAAAAACGACTGGAGGCTGAGAAGAGGGAGCAGAAGGAACGTGAGAAGAAGGAACAAGATGCCAGAAAGAAGTTCAAAGTGAGCAAACATGGCTTAAAAATTGACAAATACATTGTTTTGTCAAAAGCATGTCATATAAATAAATGTAACAATTGCTTCTTTTTTTTGTCTGTGTGCATTTGCACATCTGTTTGTGCATGGCTGTGTGTGTTAGTTGGTTGGTCCTCTGGAGGTCGTCCACCAAGGGAAAGCTCGGTTGGATTGCCGAAGCGCTAAGACTGACCTTGCTCTGAAGCAGGGACAAAGCCTGGACATCATTCGTGTCCAGGGCAACCCAGAGGGAAAATGGTTGGGACGGACGCAGGATGGATCCAGTAAGTTCACACATGTATCCCTGATTGGTCTCATTTATCTTCACTTCTTCATGTTTGCCTTTGCTTCATCTTTCACCTGTCTTTTTCTTTTTGGCCAGTCATCCTTCCAGTCCCCTCTGCAAATACAGGATAAGACTTTTATTAGATGTTTTATTAAAAACAAAAAAAACATTTATGACAGAGAAAGCTGTCAATGAATTATGGCGAAGGGGTGGGATTAAATACTTCCTCCTCTACTTTTTAAACATTAAAAAGTTTTTGTATTTATTATTCATGTATGTCTATTCTTTCAGTTTGTGTAACTTTAGTTTCTGTATGACTGTTTCTGTTTTCTTTTACATTTAAAATACATTTCAATCAATCTTATCCTTATCGTTTATTTTTTATATATTCCCACTTTCTTTATCAAATAATCTATATTTGAGCTTCAAACATGCAACTAAAGACAATAAATCAACTAAATATTTCACTTTGCTCTTTGTTTCTTACAGTTGGTTATGTGAAGATCACATCAGTGGAAATTGACTTTAACACTCTGAAAAGTCATGTTCAGCAGGCATATGACCCTGAAGTATACGATGACATCGATGTGGTGTCTCCTGATAACAAGTACTGAATTATATATTCTAACTCTACATTAGTTAGTTTCACAGATGAGTTGCACTTTTGTGAGAATGGAGACACGTGAAATCATGGGAGCCACTATTTTTTCTCATTATAAACTGCCAATACGAAAACCACAGCTAAGCAACATGCAGACAGTAGTTGGAAATGTTTAACAATTGTCCTTGAAAAAATTAAACCGTTGTCAGCTTGATCTATCCAATGGCAACCAGTACTACAGTTCTGACATATTCAAGAAGATTTGTTGTTGCAATGTTAATATCAAATTTCTCTCTCTCTCTCTATCTCTCTTTCTCTACAGTGGGAGGAAAAGACCAGGAGGTATGCATAGAACATCACAATAATACAAGTCATTCATTACACTTAGTTACAATCTTTGCATTCAGTTAATGTCAATGTTGTTTCACATAGTTACACATGTCATTAATTACATAATGTCCTTGCTGTTGTCCTGTAGTTGTTCTACCGCCGCTACCAGGAGACGAAGGAGAAATATATGATGATGTTGTTGATCCAAACCTGGACATCAGGTGAAAACTGATTTGTTAAATTGAAAATGAGTACAATATGCTTGTGATGGATACACAGGAAAGTAAAAAAAGAAGAAAAAAAAAGAAGAAAAAAAAAGTAAACAGAAAAAGTTTTTTTTTCATCCTTGGTTGGCTCTCTAGTCCAGACTCCAGGTCTTGTCCTACGAAGCCTCGTGGCTTCCTGTGGATGTTTGACCGGAACAGACGTCTTGCCAGCATTAAAGAGTAAAATACACTCAGTTGTAAGACCAATCATTTACTGTCCACTGTTGTTAATCCCTAATCTTTCAGCCGTCATTCCTCCATTTTAATGTTTAAACAATTCCTGATGAATTTGCTTTTTGATGTTGATTTTCTCCTCAGACCAGATCAAAACCTTCACCTCTTATTGAATAACACCGAAGGATGCTAATTGGCAAACTGAAATTAAAGTGTTTTTTTTTATGATTACAATCAGTGCAGCTGATCTATGACTTTATTCATCTTCTCGAGACATTTGCATGACTGTAACTGATTTATGACTGTTGACTTAATCATAAAATCAGGGCCCCATCTGCTGCTAACACCCTCAAGTATACTAACTAATATGATTTTTCATTTGGGCAGCTTTGAATTAGCTTTTCATTTGTTATATTGTCATAATATAAATTATGTAACATTTTGATTTTTCTACCAGAGTGCCTCCACCCAGCCAGTTTAATGCAGAGGGGAATTCAGGTATCACTCACTGTACTATGCTACCATGTAAAAAAAAAAAATAATAATAATAATAATAATAATAATAATATATATATATATATATATATATATATATATATATATATATATAAAATCTCTTAAACCTCACTAGACAAAATACAAACACACCTTCTCTTTACATCCTTTACAGCTGACGATCAATGTTTGTTTGATGTAGTCTGATTAAAATGTGTCTTAATGTTAGGTGTCTTAAAGTAAAACATTTTTACATCACTGACTTCTTCTTCCACGTGTTATCACAGATCAGCCAGGAGCAGCGATCAATGAGGAGATATACGACGATGTTGACTCTCAAAATGTGCCTCCCCTTCCTCCCATCAGCAGGTACATTTGCATCAATCTTAAGACAAAATAACCTTACAATAACGTCCGTTCAGATCCACGTGTTCAAGTGTATTTTCAAAACTGTTAGACTCACAAGACATATTGTGGTTGACAAACAACAACAAAAAAGTGACCAAAGAATCGTTTGTTTTTGCTCTCCAGCCTTCCACCCCTGAAAGTCAAAAGCAAGACTGACGAGATGGACCCAAAGAAGCAGAAAAAGTTTGAGAAAGAGGAGAAGGACTTCAGGAAAAAGTTTAAAGTTTGTTGCTCCTCAATGTCTTTAAGCATGTTTATCAGTTACCAGGATCCCTGCTAAAATATTTAGAACAGTCCAAAAACAGCGCAAATAAATAAAACTGCTGCTCTCATATTTAAAAGCTAATACTTCAACAACTATTTGAATATAAATTCTTTAGGATATTAAGTGTAATCATCATAGTTCTTTAAACTTCTTGAGTGTTATTTATTTATTGTCTGCTCTAGCGCTTCCCATGTTTTAGATACAGATATGGTGATAATAATCGTCCAAAATTATGTCAAATTGCATTCTTTTTATTGAAAAACATTCTTGAGGGATTTAGGCCTACCCCTAACCCCCTTAGCCAAATATGTGCACCCAAGTCTTTCAACACCCCAGGGAAATCTCTGACTAAGAATGTAAAACTAAAATGTATACACAGTTACAATATTGATGATGTAATTCTCTTTCAGTATGAGGGTGAAATAAAGGTGCTGTACCAGGTGACCATCGCCCCGACCCTTACTAACAAGAAGTGGAGTGTGAAGGAGCTTCCAGTCAAAGCAGGAGAGACACTGGACGTCATTGTTAAAGCCGTGGATAACAAACTCATCTGTCGGAACGAGGAGGGCAAGTGTGAGTATCTCCTGCTTGTTATGGTTTGTGTTTGCAAAGACGAAGAATCAATCCATGTGATCAAGGTTTCGACACTACAGATTTTTCATACTTTGCACCACAAAAGTGGCCCATTCCAAGTCTAAAGTCTGTCTGTGTGTATTTTACAGTTGGTTATGTTTCGACTGGCCACATTGTAACAGAGTGAGTACCCCAAACATATACACACACACACACACACACACACAAATAAACAAACAAACAAACAAACACACACCACCCACTCAGTCTGTACTGACAGTTTCATTTTTGTGTTTACAGCGATGGTGATATCTACGATGATATTGGAGATGGTATGTTTTCAGTCAATCTTTTCATCAGTTCATACAAATATATAATATCCACACAGTGGACCTAAATCACCATTTATAACAGAAAAAACATTTTAATCAATGTTATATTTTTCTTTTCAGATTGCATCTATGACAACGATTAAAAACATCCTGCACTGGGTGTATTGTTTTACACTGATATTGTTCATGTTATTTATTATGTCTGGAGATGCTTTTGGTTTGCCTGATAATCAGACCAAATTATCATCTTTTCCTTCATTATGTGTCAACCAACATTTGAATCTGGAATCAGGCTAGCTTTAATTATAATTTGAACAATGTGATCCTTTCAAAATTGTATTTCTTCAAACAACAACAAAACTATTTCATGGGGTAGCAGCATTTTAACAAAGTGGGAAACGTTTGTTAGAACAACAGTATTTGGAAATCTCCACAGCACTGTATTTACATGTTTGCTTCTACTGTGTTTTTATTTCATATGAATAGCTACATGCTGTTCATTACTTGCTTTTATCTTTTCATTAATGCCCATGGTATAATACTGTACATTGCATTGCTATATGTAAACTAACTCTGATGTCTTTGCCCCAAGTTTCTGGTTCTGTTTCAGTGCCAAACTTCCTCAATAATACTGTACATTTTGAAAATGCAATTTCAGACAAAGAAAATGTGTGAAATATTTGATTTTCTCTACACATCTTAGTTTGTAAAAGCATCAATGGTATATAGAGAGTGCTCCTGTTGTATAAGTATATCTCATAATAACAATTACCATACACAGTTGTGTGATGTTTGTAAACTTGGGTAACTTGTGTGCTGGTGTATGAGATGTGTGAGGATGAAGGAATACCATTTAACTGGACTTTTCCAGTTTTACAGTTTCCAAGTCCAAAAACTCAGCAGCAAAATAATTTGCAACTCCTGAATCATGACCTTCTTTGTGCAGCTTCTGTGTAAGAGAGGAATCAGCAACATCTAGTGGAAGCCATCAGGAACTACAACAATAGCAAACCACACTTCAAGTAGCAGTTTAATATTTGCTGTCAATTATGTTATTGATACAACACTATAGAGAATAGAGATAAGACTTAAGAACAATAAATGGTATATCTACCCAAACTTACTAAGTTTGAACTTCCACAAAGAGCTTAAACGATTAGTTGATTACTTAATTGCTCGATCAACAGAGAGTTTTTTCCTGCTTTTCTATGTTTTCATATCATTGCAAACTGAATCGTTTTACGGTTTTGGAGTATTGGACAGACAAAACAAGAAATGTGAATATAGGAAACTGTGATGGACATTTTTTTGTAAAAATGTCTTGATTAATTGAGAAAATAATCAGCAGATCATTCATTTAAAAATAATATTTGGTTGGATGTTTAGTTGGGTCCACGTCTTTACCAAATTGAGGTGGTGACACAGTTGAGGTAGAAGGCCATTGACTGACAAAACAAAATGAAGACCACATCAGTGACATAGGCTACTGTAAACATCACATTGCTAATTAATTCAGGGGTGCCAATAATTGGGGAAAATGCTAGGCTAAAAAATTCACAAGGTCCTAAAACATGCGCAGGATTGTTTCCACTGTTTTCCAGCAGTAGGCCTACACCTGCATGACTTTCATACAAAAACTGTATAAATTGTATTTCTTGCATTTGCAATATTGCCAATATCTGAGCAGTATAACTGGTCAGATTCTTTTGTCTGGCAAAACTAAATGACTTTGAATTAATATGATAAATGTTCATGTTTGAGTAACGATGTATTTATTTAGCTAATTGTGTATTTCTTTGCTAACTCTGTTTAGACATCATTACCTTGTGAAGCGGGAGTCCACTCTGAAACTGTCTTGTCTGCTGCTTTAGTCCATTGTTTGGAGTTAAAAAGAAAGAAGAAAAGAAAAAGCACTGAAAATAATATGTATTTCGTAAAAATTACGTTTGGCTAATATGCAGCTCCAGTGGCTAAAATGCAGCTCCAGTGGTTTTAATCTACATCCACGATTAGCTCATGGATGTATTAAGCATAGACAGTTAAAGAAATTAGTATTAAGAGAACGGATTTTCCTTAACTGTCTATGGGATTAGCTAGTTCCGCCCCCCGGACACAGACCGGAAGTCACTTCCTCGCTTCACCATGGTACCTCCAGTCGCAGTGTCGCCGCTCATCAAGGTAAGGTTAATATTATTAACACACATTATTTGACCTGAATATTGTCATTGTTGTAATTTATTACATTCAAAGTGAACAAATGAATTTGAAACGAAAGCTTTCTTTTTTTAGATGTGCAGCTATCGGTGGACTGGCTGTTAATGTCAGTTGCTATAGTAGCATGTTAGCTAGCGTTAGATCATGTTTGCTAGCGATGACATTGACAGACTGTTCAGGGGAACATTTAACAACATCTGTGTAACTTACAATCTGTAGCTTCTGCGTCTGTCTAATGCAAAGTTCGTGATTGTCTTTAACGTGACTAGCTAGTTGTAGAGCTGCAGTGATTCCAGTGTGTCATTTTAGTCACCATCTAGCCAACTAACGTTAACTAGCTAGCTAGATGACGTTTTCCGAAAGGGTCATCTAATAAGTAGCTGAACTTCACCCCCATCACGTTAACGTTATTTTTGTGACGGTGACCACACTCTGGATAAAGACAGAACCGTTACAAAAAGTCAGAAAGGTGGTTAACTCTCAGCTAATACTGTTTAAAAGTGAGTCACATGAGATTCAGTGTTGTTACATATTGTAATATTAACTATCTATAGCTGTTTTACTGATCTGTCTTACTTAGTTAGGTTGGCTGGTTAGTAAAAGTTGCTTCACTAGTTAACACGTTTGAATCACTTATTTCAGACGGCCAGGTGGTCTGCTCTGCTGCTAGGCGTGTTCTATGGGAAACAGCGGTTCGGTAAGTTCATGTCTGCGCATGCGCCAGTAGTGTTCGTCAATGTCCGAACTCCAAGGGCAACAGTCAGACAGAAGGGAGGGACTAGGAAAGTTCCTTTCATATAAATGTTTTTAATAGTCTTATTTAGTCCAAAAAACAAACCAGTGCCAGCCCATGTGTACTATAAACAAATCACATCCAAATAAATACATTAACATAAATAAACAGTTCTTGTATAACTAGTAAAAATAAAATCCATCTGTCAGACCAAGGCCTGCTCTGACCTTTTAAAGTATATAAAATATGAAGCGTCTATAGTTAATTATACTGTAGCTGTACTTCTTTCTACTTTTTTTAATGTGTGCTTATGCTGGACACCTGTCATTAGGGTATTTTGCACACTGCGTAGAGCTACAATAAATGTATCAGGTTTGTTTTGAAATAATGATTGATTGTGTTGTTCTTGTTCAGAATACCTAAAGCCCATTGCTGAGGAGGAGAGGAAGGTTGAGGAAGTGGAGAAGAAGGCCAGAGAGGAGCAGGAGCGCATTTACAAACAACTGTCTGAAGGTAAAACAGGACCACACTCTTGGTACCTTCTGTTTATCTGTTTGTCACATAAACATTACTTTTATTGTTGTTTATTAAAATGAGGCATCCCACATTTCAACATTATAGCCACAAAATGTTTTACCCTTTTCTCTCTCCTTTTTGCAGCCAATTCTGACACCATCCTCAAATGAACAGTCTCTGGACCTGTGCAGTTATGTTCCAAACTCAATAAAAACAAAACATATTTTTCATGTAATCAATTATTTGTTTTTTGTGGGGGTTTCTCTTCATACTAAAATTTCAAATCAAACTAGTTAATATAATTTAATCAAGAAGGTCTTTAAAACAATCACTTTTTTAAGTTATTCTTCAGGTGTAGTTAGTGAGTTGCATGTAATACAGAAGCGTGTGTGTGTGTGTCCGTCCTCCAGTAGGAGATTAGCCTGGGGGAAGAGCATGCATGGTTGTAATCCTGGCCTAGTTTAGCAGCAATCCCAGGATTGGGGTCAGGACCAGTAGTAGAAAGTGCAGTGTGGACAGACGTGTTTCATCAATACTTGTATGTTGTGTAATACTGTAACCTTCATTATGTACTCTACATTACCTCATAGCATTATATAGTATATGCATGGTTTTATAATTGTGATGGACAAGTGGCTGCAAATTAGATGATTAAAAACATTCCATGTTGCTACATGTAACTCAACCAAAATTAAATTAGTTTTTAATAAGTTAAACTAGTTTCCTGTGGTGTGGTGAGTGTGCTTAGTTGGTGAATAATGAGTTAAACAGTAATTAGTATCAGGTAATGTTAGTTTGTAAGCAAGTTTCAGTAAGGCAGGCAATTAATTCACTCAGTTAACTCATAAAATACATTTGCTTTATTTGGATCATCATTGTACCCATGGAGCCAATGAGGCAAGCTTTGAAATAAATTGAAGTCTTGTTTATTTAAAAATTATGGGTTAGGGCAATTATTGCCTAATATATGGTTATTTCTGATTCATCTTTCTTTCCATTTGTGGAATATTTTTTAAATGAATATATGGAGGCAAGCATGATAAAAAGCAAATTTCAATCATTTAAGGGGATAATAAAGTAACACAATTGCCAGTGCTTACAAATCACACTACAGAAAATAAGCATCTATATTTCAACTAGAAAAATATATTTCTTATATTTACAGGGAGGAAGTATGTACAAGTCATTACAAGAAGCTGTTTTGTCTCAAACAGCTCTGTCTGCAGAATGTGTTATTGCAGATGCCTGGTAGTCTAGAGGTTTGCACAGTTGCCTCACAATAGTCCTGACTTGCTAGATCATTGACCTGATCTTTTTTATGTGGAGTTTGCATGTTCTCCACGTGTGTGTTCCATTTCCTGTCACATCAAAACACATCATTGTCAGTTATTATAAATACTATCATTTCTTTTGTACAAGACACAAACCTCAGAACTGAAGTTAGTCCTCAGTTGGTGTGCCCGGGCTGACCCCTGCTCCTCTTTAGGATAGGTCCATTGCAGAGAAATAATGAATGGTAACTTTTTGCTAAAGTTGGACAAAGATGGTTGCTCCTGCTACCATATTATGCTAAATAAAATTACCATTGCAGTCCAATTATTCAGTTTATAGTAAAGTTGATCTGATCTGGAACCAACTAATTTCCAGGGTTTTAAAATGCTCTTATTTAAGACATCTTATAAGACATCTTTAATTGTATATTCATAAAACATAACATTCTCAGCTACTCAGATGTATGTACAGTATGAAGGCATCATGAGTAAGCAACTACAGGCTTGTCTGCAGACAGTTAAGCAAAATGTCTAAGCCATCGCCTTAAATATTCATACTTTTTCACAAATATGCATCTTTTACTGTAGCAGTCTCGAGCTTGCCATCTACCTTTGGCTCTGTAATCAAGGTAAACAAACTCTCATTTGTAAATGGTAAGTGACTGGAAGTAATGAACATGACATTATCAATTTGAAATATATGTACAGTAGTTACAGTTCTATCTACTGATTTTCTAAATTTACATTCTGAAGCCCTAAATGACTATTACATTAATGTACAATATGCAGTATTTCAAAAACAGAGCTCCAAACATGATATCTAATCTTGGATGACCTGGGCTTTGCATAAAAGAATTATTACATCCTGTACATGGGTATCACTTCACTACACAGATGTATGTACAAGGTGTATCCTCACTTTTTTGCTGTATTTCATAATTACATTAAAGAAACAGTCCAAATAAATGTTTGTCCAACAAGCAAGCACGCACGCACGTCTGTTTCTGTTGTTCCCATAGACTGCATATTAATGGACAGCGCATGTGCAATGTCAGTCATTGGTTCGTGGAGATCTGCTATCTGTTGTTGAGTTTTGCCGTTATGGGCGCAGCCATCCTGATTGCGGATGTGACAATTTTAGACAAGAGGGAGGAGCAGCTTATTCTTATACACTTTTTTTCCCCCTTTATTTTAGAGTGATAGTGGATAGACAGGAAAGGTGGGAGAGAGATGGGGGATGACACGCAGAAAAGGGCCGCGGTTCAGATTTGAACCCGGGCCGCTGCAAAGGCCCCAGCCCACATGGGGCGCAAGCTCCCACTGGGTGAGCCACAGGTTGCCCCACCTTACACACTTTCACACTTTTTCATAGACTTCTACAGAAACTGACCTTCTTTTGCAACTGCATGTGTCGCCCTCTGCTGGAATTCAGATAGAATGCAAGTTTAAGGCACTTCAGCATTTGCAGCACTTTGCCGAACCGGATGCGTTGTCCATTAATATTTACAGTCTATGGTTGTTCATCAGAAATATTTTTTGTCAAGATGTGGAAGAGTCCTGCCTTGTTCTGAATTCATATTTTGGCTCACCTGGATGAAACATTGCTCTTCTTCTTTCTTGTTTAGGTTTTTCATTTCTGATCGGAACCAGTTCTTTTGAAGAAATACTACTACGCTGTACATTTACTCACACTTCTGTCATCCTGACTTTATTGCATTTTCTTCCTTGGCGGTGAGATGGACTGGCTGCCTGTGGTGCTCAGGTAGTTCTAAAGTTGTCTGCACTTTCACAACTTTTTGACCTTTTAGCACACAGAGCAGGTCTTGGAGCCTTCACCACTGTTGTTTGTAGCTGGTAAGACAAAGACATCAAAGAAAAGAGTCAATATATTGTTGCTCTTCAACATTCTGTAAAGTAATTAGGCTGGTTTTTGGTTCAGTGTTACTGGTACGCCACATAGAATCACACTTCAAATAGGCCATTAGCTGGTACAACATGGCATGCACTGACACATGAAATAACTAAGATTGAGCAAATACCATTGCAGCCGTTTGAATACATTTCACAGTTGTGCGATAAGTCAAAAGAATCACTGCACCTTTACTGGCTTTGGCTGCCTCTTTAGCAGCCTTCTCCTCCTCTAGGGCTTTGAGTGAAGCCTCATACTCTTCTTTTTTAGCATTCCACTCCCTCCTGTTATTAAGGATGCCGTCCAGCATGGGCTGGATTTGTGGGTGGAAGCGAGAAAACTCCTGAGAGGAAACGAGTCAATGAATAGGATAAAAGATTAGGTTAGTGGTTTGTTCACAGTTGTTGATGCTCCAATAAAAACAAGTCAGCAGATAGCTGTTGTTTTGTCAGACCTGCAGAAAACCTCCAAATATGTACAAATCTATATAAAAGATTTGCTTTAGGTAAGCTGAAAAGGACCACTGACTGTGTAATTTATCTGTCAAAATCAAACATTACCTTGTAGGTAAATTGTGTTTGTATTTTTATTTTTTATTTTTACTTATTTATTTTTATTTTTTATTATATGTGTATGTGTGTATGTATATGTGTATGTATGTATGTATGTATATATATGTGCATATGTGTATGTATATGTATATATGTATGTGTATATATATATTAAATATAATTTCTTTTTTTTCTTTTTCTTTTTTTTTATATTTTCTTTTAGGTTTTGTCTAATGATAAATGTGTATATTGCTTTTGTTGGTGATAAGTCGAATGTGTAGTTGGAAGGACGTGTCTGAATTGATGAAAGAAGAAAATAAAAAGTTGTTCACAAAAACATTACCTTGTAGACAAATGTGCAGACGAAGTCAATGAAACCACACTGTAGCTTCGGAAGTTCTGGTGCATGGTTCCTGTCCATCATGGGCTGGTGGGCAGGCAGAAAGGGTTTGAGGCACTCAAAAATATGTTGACATCCGGAAATCAATACTAACAGCAACAGGGAGTAGTTTCTTGTAACTAAACACTCGCCTGGCATCAACCATTTTCTCCTGGTTTCTAACAAGTTTACATTTTCTTCTGGCAAGTTCACGTTTTTAACATTGCTGTGTTAGGAAGCCTAAAGAACACAATGTCGGAAATTATGGAGTCACTTCAATAAGGGCTTAATCAACACAGAGGAAACCCACGCAAAAATGGGGAGAACATACAAACTTCACAAAGAAAGTCCACAGTCCAAAGTGCGAAGTTACTAGTTAATAGCAACACAACAAGCAAATATACTACAAAACATATATTTCATAGGTTTCAGCTTTTCCAGTGTAAGCATCTATTTTATAGTATTTTAGAAGAAATGCTTTTGAGTTTTGGACTGTTTGTCCAATAGAAGTAGACATTGTGATGGATAGTGTTCACTATTTACTGGCATTTCATACACTAAACAATTCATCAAAAAAATAGTAGCCTACACTGTTTTCATTTCCATTTACTCAAACTATATATGTGCTGTACATTTCCACACATAAAAAATAAACAAATATTCACTATAACATTTGTAAAACTCACAATAGGTTGTTGCTCTAGAACTGTCCTCTCCAGGTCACCCTGCTCCCAAAACTCTGCTGCTACAGACAAGGCAACCTGAAAGATACACACAGATACACACTCATCTGTTGAAAAAGCAGATCACAAACACTTTTTACAATGCACATTTATTATATTTGTGTGCTTCTCACCCTGCTCTGCACCTCCCAAGGTTTGGTGATAGCTGACAAGTCACATGCGGTCATCATCATGGCCCTGAAATGGAAAAGATTTACAGTAGAGGATCAGAGAAAGAACAACAACAACACAACAACAAAGAACTACATACATGCTTGTTGTACTCACATGACAATTTCTTTCCTGGTTGTTTCTAGAGACATGAAGTCCACCCACTTCTTTTCATCCTCATATGTGTGTGAAAGGTCCACAATCTTCTGGAACATGGTTCTTTTCCTATTAGGGTACGAGGAGAGGAGCTAATTAACTATTTATCAGTATGCATTTTTCAGGGACGCACCGATCCGATCCGGGCTTTATGTTTCTGTCGATACCCGATACCAATCCAATATCGTTGTTGAATTAATAATAAACTGTATACCTTCCACTTTATACCTTCCTTCCACCATATGGAAGAGACTAAACACACCAGACTTTTCCTGACTAAATATTACTTTCCTAATTAAGACAAAATAACATACATGTAATGTATTGAATTCTTATTTATTTGTTATTTAAAAAACAATTAAAATTGAAAATAGAATGTAATCAAACTTCTTAAATAAATTAATAAATAAAATGTAGCTTAATATCGGATTGGTGCACCCCTAGTATTTTTACATTGTAAAGTTTCAGAGAACAAGCAAAACAAGGGAATAAACAAGTAGAGTGAGAGATTGTGCTGACTTGAAATAAAGAGCCAGGTCAGTGGCGATGATGGCAATGTCCATGAGATGAATCACATGCTCCACCTGTCGCCTGTTAAGGTTCTGGTAGATATTCAGTGACTGCAGATGAGATGAGAGAGATGGGCAGTTAGTGACTGCTGAAATATCTTCCTCGCCACATCCTCCACAGTATAAGTGAAGTGAAGTTATTCTCCAGTTCATTTCTTCTTTCTCACCTCGTCAGCTAAGAGGAACTTTCCAAACTCTAGATGGTGTCGTTCCAAGATGGATGAGCCATGTAGCTTGGCCAGTGGGTTGCCAGATCTGTTGGCATAAATACAAATTCCTTAAATATCACATAACAGAATTAAAGACGATACCAAAAACTGTCACTATCAGTTTCAAGTATAAGGCAGTATTGGCATATGGCAGACTTTATGGGCTGTTTAAAGGATTATACCAAAGTGATGGCATCTATTGACCCAATTCTTACAAAGGGTCAAAACATAGTCATCCCATCATTAAAGACTGACAACCCAGTTACCTTCCACATAGCCGTAAGATATAATGAACTTTGAAAGACTTGAAACTTGCTTGAAATAAAATGGCTTAAAAGCATTAAAAAGCTTTGAAAAGATATAAAAAGCTACACATGAGGACATGAACGCATCACTAGTATAACCCATGTAGCCTATAGACTATTTATGTATGTATATACACATAACTACATCTTCATTGTATATATAGTAGTTTTCTTTGTTTATTACATTTTGTTTTATTTTCTTTTATTCTAATTTTGACTATTTGACATGTTTATACATGTTCTTTGTGTCGTGGGGAAGGGGACTAGAGCTGCATTTCAATGTTCAATACTATATTGTATAATGACAATAAAGCTGGACCTTGAACCATATACATTTAGATAGAAGTTGATATACAGCTACAGCATACAATGATTATTTAACAGTAGTATGGTACTAAGACACAGCACTGTTATGAGTGTGCCTCTCAGAAGGTGGCTGGTTTTATGTATACCATGCTATGGATGTTGTTTTGCAAAGTGCAGGTGGGGTTATTTTTTTATAGTTCCCAACACCACTTACTTGACTTGGTACAAGTTGTTGGTCCCTCTGTGATCAATATCATGCAGGAAGGCTGCAGTTATCATGGCCATTACCTCCAAGTCTGTGTAGTACCGCTTCAGCATTCCAGTCTGAGCATGCAGAGACACACAAAGTGGTCAAACAAAGAACATTTTCCAGAAAAAATTGAAATAGCTTCTATTATAAGTAGAGTAAAAATGAATTGCACCGTTAAGAGTGTGAACATGGTCTGTCCCACGTTAAAACCATGACGCCAGTTGTGGTAGGTGATCTTTCTGTAGCCTTTATTGACCGAGTACATGAACCGAACCAGCACCTAAGAGGAGAAAATTGCTTAATCACAAAGGCTAATCACAAAGTGCTTTATAAAAAATAATGTATAATAATGTTGTATGAGTGTGTAGATTACCTCTTGAGGGATCTGGAACTTCTTGACCACCCCAACCTCATAGTACATCTGGATGCCGCACTTCACTAGTTCCATCTCTGTGCAGTTAAAATCAGAAAAGTGGAACTCGTAGATCTCAAATTTCTTAATAAGTGGAGGTAGGGCTTTTTTCTATAAAGAAAAAAAAGAAAAACAGTATAAGATAAAAAGTGTACAGAGCCCATTCATGCCAGTGGCAGTTCTGCTTCAATATAAAAAGACTGAGAAATTCTGTTCTGGTAACTGAAGTGTTACACTCTCAAATATTGGAATTACACAGGTCTTCCTCCTCTTTTAAAGAGTTGGTGTTACCTACTGTAGGTAGGGGTGTTGGACTCGGGGTGGAAAGGGGACTGAGCACCCAAGGCCCTCATGTGAGGAGGGCCCAAAAAGATGCTAGAATGAATAGCTATGGGTGTGGGGAGGGGCCCATAGAGAATGCCTTTCTACAAGGCCCAGAATTTTGTGCTACGCCCCTGACTGTAGGGGACAAATGAAATGTGTGGACAATAAATTATAGATGATTTTCAGTGTTACCAGGATAACTAGGAGCTCCTCCTCTTCACACTCTCTGGGCTCAAGGCCATAGACTTCTCTGGTGTTCTGGGAAAGATGAGAAAAACACAGTTTGTAAGTATGGATTGACTAAAAAGTAAGCACAAGCAAGTACCAAGGTAGTTATAAGTAGTCATACTGAAAACAAAGTGTGTAACATGAATGCTGATCCATTTCTGTTGCCTAGTCGCTAGTTTGAATTTGAAATAACTTTCAAGTTGAGTGCTGTGTCTACAAATTGTAGAAAAGCTTGAATGTGCTAGTGCACACTGGGATTTTTGATAAAGCTGAATATTAATATTTAAAATTAATTAACAATGAAAACAAAATGATACAGTACTGACCAGGATATTCTGAATCTCATCATCCCGACATTTGACATGGTAGAGCACCATGTCCTGAGCTATGTCTTTACGATTCTCCAGCTTGTTCATCTTGTCGTAAGTGTCAGTGTTCAAAGCTGACCAGCCTAGGAACTGGGTCAAAGCCTGAGAAACAGGGATCAGGATCAGTACAATATGTAATAGTAATGTAGTAATGAGAGAAGGATTCACAGACAAAGTCTAAATTAAAAAGCTTGGTAGACTTCTTAACCACATCATACCAAAATGAACTAAATCAAAGTTTCTGATTTAAAAACAAAAGCCTTTAATTGTGTGGCATAGATCAGTGGTCATATACCTCCATGAGTTGCTCATCCTGATCATCAAAAGGCTTTCCATCTTTTCTGTTGTAAAAAGTGGCCACACCAACTATCTCTTCTTTTTTGTTGACGATTGGCAGAGAGAGAACATTTTTTATGGTCCATCCACTGCTGTCGAGTGGCTCTGTCTAAAACATTGGAACAAAAAGCAAAATCATTTGATTCATCTCTGAATATACCTGGACTTGTTTTGTTTTTTTACTAAATTACTAACTTAGCTCTCGGGAGCTTATTCCCCAGAGTCCTTATGTTTTTTCGTCCCACAGTTTTCCTTGGATTAGGGTGGCACCTAAATCATGGTTACAGCTGTCGCTGTGGTCCTGCTCCGCACCCTGCTATGCCCTGTTACACCCTGCAGTGCCCTGCTACGCACTGCTATGCCCTGCAGTGTACTGCTATGCCCTGCAGTGTACTACTATGCCCTGCAGTGCCCTGCTACACCCTGTAACGCCCTGCTATGCCATGAACTACTACAACTACTATTTCTAGTCATAATTCCATTATCTTTATTGTATTTTATATTTATATATATTTTATGGACTATAATTGCCACTGTTCATCACACCCCCAACCGGCACTGTCAGACACCGCCTACCAAGAGCCTGGGTCTGTCTGAAGTTTATGCCTAAAAGGGAGTTTTTCCTTGCCACCTACTCTGTCTGTAAAGTGTCTTGAGATAACTCTTGGTATGATTTGATACTATAAATAAAATTGAATTGAATTTTACCTTTTAACTGAGTTTAGCCATTGCTTACCTGGAACTGGAACATCTCGTCAGCAGCTGCATTCATAATGTTACAAATCTGAGAAGCAGAGATAAAACAAATTGATCAAGGTGGAAGATGTGCAAATTCATTTATTTGGTTTCTAATGCATTCAACAGCTTATAGTACTGTAATGGAAAATAACTCACAAAACCGCTCTCAGCAACATAAGTAGGAAGGCCGCTACTCAAGGCCCAATGATCTGGAGTCGGATTGCTGTGTGACAGAAGGGCAGGACAACAAGTTAGCAGACATGAGCACAGATTCTGTCCAAACTGTGCTCTGCTTTCTGATGTGTTATTAATGTTTTTAAATTGAATAACATGGTGCATAAATATACCCATTTTACTTCAAGTCCTGTTCCCCTAAAGTACTTTAACATATTTAACTATGGGTTGTTTTGGTATTTGGTTGACCTATTAATCCATGACCTCATTTAGAAAAAATATTTAGACTAATATAAAAACTAAAGTACTTACGGTATTACTTTGATGTCTTCTTTTCCGTGTAGTATATAGTCAATCACTTTGTAGAAAATTATCTCCTGGAGGATAATTAAAACACAGAGATTAGGTTTAAACCAGTTAAAACAGAAAAAAGACCAAGCATAGTGTTGATAATAATGTTAGATACATCAAATAAAAGAATGTACCCTGCCATCAGGAGTGACAGGACCAGAGTAAGGTGCCTGATCTCCCATCAACACTGGCCAAATATCAAAGAACTCCTGGAGGAAGATGGACACAACAATTCAGAGAAAAATGTCAGCACTTCACGGTAACAAATGGATGACCACAACAATATTACGGGAAAAGACACAGAAAGACACAGTACCTTCTCCTTTGTCATGTCTAGTAAACCGACAGAGTAGCGGTCACAGTTGAGGTAGGCTCGGACTGTGTACAAGGCTTTGTGAAACTGTCGCTCAATGTCTGTCAGCTCTTCAAACACCTTGTTGGCAGACCATAGTAGCAGCTAGGAAACACAACATACATACAGCAGTCAGTTCATGCAGTGTACATGCAGTCATTCTGTATTTGAATAGTTTGTGAAGCCAAACTCTTGAGAGTGTCTTCTGTAAGAATATGTGCCAGTCCTTCACCTGTCCTTTACGGGTCTCACAGCTGTGGAGGTAACTCAGGTGGTAGATCTTCAAATTCAAAGTGGCAATTTTCAGATACTTTAAAAAAAGCTAAACGGACAAAAAAGTGAAAAGACAGACATATAAGAAAATTATATGATACAGTCTCTGGACAACATTTTCGATTGGGTAACATATAATATACATTATGACAGAATACAATATGTGGGGATGTGTGAGGATGTAGGATACAGCATAATCTGATTCACTGCAACAAGGATAGGCTTTACAGTACATAACGACGGGTGCTTTTTTTTTCGTTGCAGAAAATAATGAGCAAGTAAGTAAATGTAGGTAAAGCATTTACATCACAGTGTGGAAAACAGCTACATGACTTCAGAATATTCAGCATTATTACAAAACTGAGGCACATGCAATGTGTGTACTGGGATTTACAGTTGTTCTTTGACAAATCTCCAACAAACCACAGAGCTATGTCGTCATTTTACCTCCACTGTGTCTTTTCTTTTCTCCTTTCTTTGTTTCTTCCATTAGGTGTTATTATTACACTTTATTTATGGCTAAACAGCACAACACTATCTAAAAACAGACAAAGACAGCATTTTTCATGTTTATTAAAAAGCCATCATGCCAGAATATATTTAATGGGTTAATTTAAAAGGTGATGAGGATATTCAGGCAGATAACCCTGGCAAATATAACAACAATGTAAAAATCCATCTTTATACAATCTTTATGAACATTTTCACCCGCTAGAGTTAGCACCCAACAGGCTTAAACAGGGCAAGTTTTTAAGGTGTTTTCAAAATGTCATTACAAGTGCCTACCCATGTGCAGTGATTCCTTCCGAGAGAACACAGTGAATCTGACTGCAGTAGATGTGACAGAAAGGCATAAAAGTTAATCCATACCTCTGTTTATTTCCTGTTTTCCGTGAAGTCCACACTAGTCGATTGTTGAACTTATACAATCCAATATTCCAAATGTTGCCGTTGTTATGTCCTCAGTAATGACTATGTAGAAACAGGCTGTAACCTGACACCACAGGGGAGCCAGCAGAACTGCAGTCCAAGAATTCAAGAGCTATCGCGCATAGGGAGTTACCTATGGGGATAACACGGTGTAGGCAGAACCGATTGTTTTCGTTTTTCTTGCTACTGACAGAGCTCCAAATTTCCAAACAACAGAGCAACATGTTGAAATCGACTGGAATTCTCCTTTAATGACATATAATAAACGCACACTGGTCCGATTCGTCAATACCTGAATGATCTACCAGTCAGCCCAGAGGAAATTCCATCCCAACTGTAGTGATACACTGATTGCAGTTGTCTTTAAGAGTTAGCAACAAAGTTTAAGATAGTTAAAGGTTAAAGAAGAGCCACAATCAAAATCTTGCAGAAACAGATTTGGTACAATAGTTTCTGTTAAAGAAATTGTGATTTGGCAAAGCCGCTGACTTTATATGTGCTTAGCTGTGTGTGTGCGTATTTGTCTGTGTGTGTGTGTGTGTGTGTGTGTGTGTGTGTGTGTGTGTGTGTGTGTGTGTGCTTTGTGAATGAATGTGGTTGGGACTCACATCTTCATCCTCAGAAGTGAAATGTGGTCCTGTGGTCTTGTTAAGAGCCATGATCACAGCCACCATGTCTTTGCCATTGAGAATGGGTGTAGCCAAAATGTTACGGGTCTTGTATCCTGTGAGATCGTCGACAAATGAGCTGAAGTGCTGGCTCTAAGAGACAGAAAATACACATTTTTAGTATATATAAAGTATACTTGCAGGACTTTCAAAACTTGCTTTCATTAATATTACTACATAGTGCATACATAAATCCAAAATTACAGTTATTGCTGGTATGCAGTTAAGTACTCTAACTTGATATAATAGTCATATTTTTCATTTAGTATATTGTAGAGTGTAGATTCATGAGTAGATTTATTAGAGGTCAATGGTGTCCCTAACCTTCATGATATAATGACAATTGAGTTTATATGATGACTTTTATGAAGTAGAATGAATGTCTCTGCTTTTGAATGCCAGATGGCAGGTAGGTACTGTAGTTCTAGGCCTCTAAAGTATTACAATAGTAACCCAGATGACAAATCACTTGACAATAATCCCTTTGGAAAAGTACATACAGTACATACATACTGAACTGCAAGATGTTTTTTACATGATTTACAAAAGCAAAATGTCCCACAACCATAGGATCAACCTGCTGTTTCCCACTGCTTGAGGTGATTTCATCATGAAACTACAGTATGTATTTGAGTACAACACATATTATGTATATAGTTTATTTTGTATGGAGACAGTGTAAAGTAAAGTAGTTTTGATCTGTTTTAGATTCCTGCTGACTGCTAAATGCCAGAGCCGTCTAATCCACAGCTAGAGCAGAGGCTGATGGGATCTGGAAATAAATGGATTATGTCTGACAAAGGGATTTATACTCTCACTTGCATATATTGTATTCAAACTGCTTATAGCTAATTTTATATAATGGGGAGATTAAGGGTGTGACGAGATCTCGTTTTACGAGATCTCGCGAGATTAAAACGTGACGAGATTTCTCGTCGAGGTGAAAAGTTGTCTCGTGAGGCGATGTGATGTCAGCGTGATGGAGCGTGAAATTACTATTGAAGATCCCCCTGCCACTTTTAAATCATTTGTGTGGCAACATTAACCCTAACCCTATTTTTCTGTTATTTACACATTTATTTTATTTATACTGTTTATTTTTTTATGTTCGGTTTGTGGAAAGGAGTTTGATTTCTCGTGTGAAATTGTACAGGGCAGAAGCCAGTTGGTAGAGTTTATACAAAACATTTTGCAGTGTTTGCACGTCCTTTACTGCATATAATTCATTAAAATAGTAAAAAAAAAAAGTTAAATAACATTCATCATTAATAGTTGATTTCAAAATGCACCTAAATTGTTTTGCATTTTGTGATTTTTCAGTTGAATAAAAAACTATTTTCCATTCATATATTTCATCGAGGATTTCTTATAAATTTTTTTTAAAAATCTCGTCTCGTCTCGTTCTCGTGAACCCAATCTCGTGATGTGTCTCGTCTCGTGGAGTAAGCGTCTCGTCACACCCCTAGGGGAGATGCACAATTCTGATATCATGGATGCCAAAGCCTCAAAAATGCCTTTTTTTAATATGCAATATCATCACTTATCTGCAACATGCTATTTTAGAATTACTTTTAAGGGACATCATAGTACCTTAGCAACATGCTAGCCATCCTGAGTATTGATTGTAACAGACAAATCTGATTTCACCCAATTTTTCAACATTGCCCAAAATTGTCCTATAGAACCAGATATATTTAAGGGAAATATACCACAGTCTTGCTCCAGCTTGTTTTCACTAAGATGTAGATTTACTCTTACATCCTTATTTTTACTTATCTGTATGTCACATTTAATTATGCATTAATTACACCCCTCTATCGAAGTACAATGGCATTCAAAAACAGACTTGCTTAGAATGAGATTAAGATGTAATTATTAAGGAGAAAAACATTTAATTATTGGTTAAAACCACGTTGTGTGGGAGTAAGATTGAAAGCTGTGGTGCCATCTGGTGGTAGTATCATGAATAGAACTGTGAAAGACAGCAGCACAGATATGCTCAACATCTGCACCCCATCCAGGTAGAGCTTCATCATTCTAATTTTAAGATTACCGATTGTTGGCGCATTTCCCCCACTAACCTCTGTGACATCTTTCACATTAACAGTCTTCTTGGTCAGGGCTACGTTGCCGACTATTCCCATGTCCAGCGGATAAACAATCTCAGAGTCGGGTGGCACCACACAGTCCTCTAACTCTGCCTCTGTGTTGACATTGAAGAGCCTTGTGGCAAGCTCTCCAATGCCGTTTCGCTGCCGGTACATAAACAAGCTGCACCGGTCCGCGTGGATGAGTGCACTGATTCTCTTCAGGATCTTGAAGACCACCTTTTCCACGTTAATGTTCTCCTGCATGTCTTTGATCAGGTCATACATGATTTGGCTTTCTTCAACCTTGAAACAGATCAGAAAATAGTCCAATTTTAGAAAAGACTAGGACCTTCATAATAAGTACAGAATTTACATTGTATATGGATAGGTTTATGTGGTGTAACTCATGGCAAGGTCAATAGTCTCGACCGGTTCTCTTTTGTTTTTACTGTAATAAACAAGTAGTGAAATAAAGATATGTTTACCTGACTGAGCTCCTGGAACTGGCTGAAGTCAATCTGTGTCTCTTGGAGTCCTGATGCCTTTGATATGGAGGCAGCACTCATCTTCTTGGCAAAGTACTGTTCAGCAAATGCAGGGTTCCCCTTGAGGAACTTTTCCACGTCTTCCTGTTGCACACCCATGATTCCTTCTTCTCTATTCCTGTCTTCTCCCTCTTCAGCTCAGTGATGGAGCTCCTGCTCAGTCCAACGCTTCCCTGAACAAGCTACTTCCAACTTGTCTAAATAGAAATAAAAGAAAAAGAATAAGCAAAACAAAGCACACAGCTCCCAGTCTATCCCCTTAAAGAAAAAAGGAGAAATAAAAAATAAATCTTACCCAGGTAATACACACAAAGGGGGACAACAGAAATGGAGACATTCAAATGCAGGTAAAAAATAATCCCCCTGTAAGTGGGATGAGCGGACTGAGTGAGGGAGAGCCCTGAGGAGAAGGCAGAGGGCTGAATCCAAACAATCCATCTGTCATCAGCAGATAGTGCTGAAGGTTAGCAGGGATCTGAGTATGCTAAACTTGTCAGCTGATCATCTAGTAACAGATACGTGGGCCTAATTATCCAGCCCCCAGTGTGATTCAGTACCTTGTAAATCCGCAGACAAGATAGGCTAATGCATGCAAAACACCAGTATTTCATTTCAACACAATGCTGCTGTGCAACAACGTCCCTTCTCTTTCTTTACAATGCACTCTTTAATTCACAATTTAAGTGTTGCATCCAATTAGCAAGTCTTTTACACGCATTTCAAATGGAAATAACATTGAATAATGTATATGTATGTTTAAAGCTTTTTTAGCCTTAACATGACATTAAATAAATATGCACAAAGACAAGCAACGCTAAAAATTCAACAAATTAGAAAAAGAAAAAAATGAAGTTGGAAATAAATATGACATATTTAGATCATCTTGGCGCAGTTACCATTAACTTAAAGCCTACAAGCAGACAATAATAACACTCCCAATGAAATGATTAAATGCTAAAAATACAAGGCATCTTAGGCAAGTTTTGTGTACTCTTAAAGACAGGGAAATCAAAATGTAGGAACACCTGTATTTCAGATACATTTCCTATTTATTGAATGATAGAAATATATAAGAAAAAAACATGTACGTTCATAAGTATTTTTTAATCATTATTATTTTATCCTTTGTCTTCCATATTATCATCTCCACTATACTGTTTCTGTCTGCCTCTCTCACACATGCAGGTATACCTGTACAAGCTCTTTAAGTCCTTATTAAACAAGGCCTCCTCTGGCATAAGCCCTATTTAGTTAGGACTCTAGCTGATTATCTCAGCAACCCAACTATCCTTTTTTTTACTTTCTACATGCAATTTTTTGTGCTACCTAGAGCTGGGCAGTATATCAATATTATATCGATATTGAGATTTGAGACTAGATATTGTCTTAGACTTTGGATATTGTAATACCATCATATGGCACAAGTGTTGTCTTTTCCTGGTTTTAAAGGCTTAATTAAAGTGATGTCGTTTTCTGAACTTACCAGACTGTTGTAACTGTTTTTTTGTTGTTGCTTGTATCCACTTAGTTATTATATCCACATTACTGATGATTATTTTTCAAAAACTCATTGTGTGAATATTTTGTGAAAGCACCAATAGTCAAGACTACAATATTATGTTTGGTCAAAAATATTGTGATATTTGATTTTCTCTGTATCGCCCAGCCCTAAGTCTACCTGCAGTCCCCTTCTAAATCTCCACGGTAATTACTGTCATTATCATGTTTAAGAGAAAGATGAGTCCTCAGATAGAGGGGGTAAAGCCAGCAGGAAGACACTGATAGTACTTTCAGCAAAAACACACACAAAGACACACACTTGGAAAATAGGAGATGTTTGTGCTTCTGTAAGAAAGTGAATCATTTTATTCAGGGCGGGGAGGGCCTATAGCCTATATACTAAGCTTCCAAACATCTTAAACAATCTGCTTCCAATAGATTACGTAGAGAGAGAGAGAGAGAGAGAGAGAGAGAGAGAGAGAGAGAGTTGTTGGTGAATGGCGGTGTCCCTGCCCAATATTAGAATAAACAGTTAAAGAAAGAATGCAAGTCGAGTGCAGATTTGAGTCGCGCATGCGTCACTTTGCAACGAGTGAAGCTGTGAGTTGCGCATGCGTCATTTGTTAATACTCATCTACTTTTACACAATGTGTATTCAAATCTATTTTATATATGTATACAGTTGCTCTCCGGACTCAGGACTGTGCACCAGCCCAACCCCCTCTTCTTTCTCTGCACTACCTACACTTTATATTTTTGATGTTTTATATTGTTATCTTATATTTCTTATATTTTTGTGTCAACACTGTAAAGGGATTGCTTCAATTTCATTGCACAGGTACTGTGTACTTGTGTATAATGACAATAAAGGCATTCTATTCAATTCTGTTTGTGTCAGGTAGCATACAAGGTTCTAAGACAGACTTCTGTAACGTCTGTAAAAATGTACCTACTTAATGAAGTTCGTTCACTGCTGGCTACAAGTTGGCAATCAAACACAACAAAGGCTGTCAGTTGAAAGGCGTTTTGAGCTAACCTTAACAATCAATCAATCATAGACAGTTACAACGTTTCTGAAATGAATGCTAGCTTAGCTACAAGCTAGCAATCACACAGGTGAAAGACATCAGACAATCACAAGGGTGGGAAAACTAAGGCAGGAAGTAAAACTAAACAAGACGACACAGAAAACAAGACTATCATAATAAAACAGGAAACGGAAAATATATAAGACATTCGACAAGAGCAACCAAGGACGAAACAAGGACAGGCTGAAACAGAAACATATATACAAAATAACACAATAAAGACAGACACAGAAAACCAGGCTAAGAACACTAACTGAGCAGTGGGTCTCTGTGTGAATGCTGTTCTAAGCTGCTGTTTTTATTAGTCATTTTGGGTTCATAAATCGTTCAGGTTTGTTAACTGCGAACTAAAGTTGATATAGTTGATCGTTTTAATTTTAGTGTAGGATAGTTAATGGAGAAAATTTAACAGTTTCATCTGTTAGGCCTAATTCAAAATCTGTATCACAGTGGATCAGCAGTAAATTGCACGAGGTGCAACCGGCACATTAACGTTAGCTGTATTCAGCAGCTGCTTTGAGCTTTTAATTTCATTGCTTTACTTATTGATTTAAAACCTGTACAATGCTCATTAATAAACCAAGTTATGTAAATATTCCACTATTTAGCTAGAATAGATGATTTGACACCAGTGAATTGCTAAAAGCTAACGTTAGCATCTTAACATGTTCACCACTACTGCATGCTAATACATTGTGGGGTATCGTGCTAAGGTAATTACCATGAGATGGCGCATAGATGGATCTACATTATGCTTCGATCTTCGAAGTTGCCTAAATGAAAAATAGCAACATTCTTTTTTGTTTTCATTATTTTCGTCCCCTTTCCTTTTCTCTTGCGTTTGTGTTGTTTCCGGTTGTTCATAAACTGTATAAAAGCTATCAACGAATTTTGCACCGAGCCCCCCAATTCATCTTTCGCATGATGTCATTTGCTGAGAGCATGAAGATGAACACAAAGAAAAATTACAGTACAGTGACCAAAAACTGGTTCATGATTATTATGGGCATGTCAGTGTTATTCAATAATGAACTTTAATTCTGGATTGTCGTGAATTTAGCTTGTGTTACTGCTACTACTACTCAACATTCACCACAAGATGGCAGCAAACCCATATTGTAGCACACCCCGGATCATGAAGAGATAATACATGATAATATGTTAACACATAGTGTGGTTGACTGACATCCAAACTCTTCTGGTAGTTTATCATTTATATGGGATTTTTTTATAGCTGACAGTTCCTAAATAGATGAGTATGATGGTCAGCAGAGGTTGTTAGCCTCAGATCTATCTGAGTTATCTGCCAATCAAATCTAGCCAATAACCATGACCTGAGGCTTGGAGCATGCTTTGTGGATGATGCAGCACGTGTCCTCAGGTCAAGAGTTAATTTATATCAATGGTTTTGCAGGATCAATATAAGTAACCTACTCATCATAAATTTCTTCACAATAAACAACCTTAAGAATGGCGGTACAGTATAGGGCCACAGACTTATACTCCCATATTAACCTTACATTTTTGAATTTAGGAATATAAGATATAAAAAGGTGTATGTTAAGTCTATTTTGGTTGATGATCCGTTTCAGGCCATCGAGTTGGATTAAAGTATGGCACTGTGGAGAAAATAGGTTGTCTATCTTGATTAGCTTGTCTTACTGTGTCCTCACTGAGGAGACATTATCAGTGTGCGGTGAGTCATGAACTTTTTTTTGTGTATAAAAAGCAATTTATTAAAGAAATGTAATCAAGCACAGAAAAATGCAAAATAAAAGAACAAAGAAACACATAAAAAGACTTAATCCAGGAAATTAGAGTTTTTATCACAGCAGAGAGAAAGAGAGATTCATTTGCTAACAAAGCAAATTGAAATTAAGGGTGTGAGTGTGTGTGTGTGTGAGAGAGAGAGAAAGAAAGTGCATTAATGCATGAAAATGTATATTTATGTTGATTCTGTTTCCTACATTTAATAGAGGTTCTGATCTTTTTTGTGTGATAAAGCCTTCCCGAACATAGGCTCTTATCTAACTGTATTATCAGTGTTGATGTCATTTTAAAAGCGGTAAATAAGCAAAGATTTAATTTTGAGTAAAGTCAAACACTTCATTAATGCTGGATACTGTGCCATGCATGTATTCAAATTCAGTTTGTGCACATGCACCTGCATCTGCTCAGACATTCACGTGCCTTTTGTTTGCTTCCAATCAGTTACATAAAGGTCTAATTGTTGTTATAGTAAGTCTTGGGCAGGTTTCAACATGGAAGCCAGATTACGGTAAGTATTTCAACCCAACAAGATTACCTCCAGATTTAAGCACCTTATTTAGTTTCAAGCAATGAAAATCAGACAGCTTGTCTGTGGAGTGTGTATATAAAGACTGCCTTACACACCACAAGACCCAATCTGCTGAATAACCCAAACAGAAGAAGACTTTCAACTACTGTTGGTTCTTTGACTCAAAACAGGTAAAACACTGACATTTACCCTGTATTTACCAGATTGTACATTTTCTTTAAATTGTATCAGTAGAAATCAGTGAAAGCTATCTGAGATTGTGTTTTCTGAAAGTTTTTTGTGCACTAAAACTTTCTTTTCTGTCAACTGTATCTGTTGAAATTAGAGAGTTGATAATCACTGGATTGAATAATGTGCTACTATTTTCTTTATTTATCGAGTCAAATGACGCAATATATTGTTGATGCATTTATTGTATGTTAACATACAAGACATCAGGGATGGTGGACTATGTAGTCCTGAGACACAGTTTTGTGTCAAATAATGATACAGCATCTGTTTACACTGATATGCATGCTCATTACAGAATGGGATCCTCTAAGGTGGCCCTGCTGCTGGTCTTGCTGTCCTGTGTAGAGCACTGTCTGTCTGCCTCCTGTGTCGTTGACAGTTTCACAGTCAAAGGGGACTTTGACCCTAAGAGGGTGAGTGAATTGTAATGCACAAAAAGCATGCATGTTGAAAAAAGTAAGTGAACATCATTTTTGACTTATCTTTTTCCTTCTTTTTAATTGCAGTATGCAGGAAAGTGGTATGCACTGCAGAAAAAAGACCCAGAGGGCCTGTTCCTGCAGGACAATATCTCCGCTGAGTACACCATTGATGATGACGGCTCCATGACCGCCTCTTCCAAGGGGCGTGTCACTCTGTTTGGGTAAATCAAGTGACTGTACTCACAGGGATGACTTTTTACGCTCAATGGTGTTTTTTGCCTCCAACGTCGCCTTCTAGGCAGCTAACCCTAACCCTAAACACAACCATTGCCGCACTGCCTGGAAGGAGATGTTGGGGGAAAAAACACCAAACACTACTTTTTACCCTGCCTTATCCACTCATTAAATACAGATAAGATTAAATAATCCAAAAGCAAAACCAAGGTAAAGGGTTTTCAGGGTCAGCAATAAGGAAAAGGTGTAGAAGCAGAAGCCCGTTCTCAACAGCGTTAGCTACAAACTGGGTTTTATGTGGATTATGGAGGATTAGGAAGGAATTAAGTTTGAAGAGGGGGATTTGTACAGAGGAATTTGGGCTTGAATGCACAAACAAACTAACAGCTGACTGACTTAGGTGTTAATGACATGGACAGAAAGCAATCTCAACTTTATTTGGAGAAATTGTAAAATATACTGTATATATATGTCTACACTGTGTAATTAATTAAGGTTTACACAGTTAAAGGTTCCTGTAATTGCAAGACAGGGACAATGATATTGGATAAAGACTGTTAATTTGTTGCACTTTGATAGTAACATGTGGTTGTATCATCACATTGCAGCTTCTGGGTTGTGTGTGCTGACATGGCTGCCCAGTACTCTGTCCCTGACGCAGCCAACCCCGGCAAGATGTTCATGAACTACCAGGGACTTGCCAGCTACCTGTCCAGTGGAGGTCAGCTGTGCACACATATTTCCCTCACATTCCTCTTACACCTCCTCATTCCTCTTTACACTCACTAACCTCTCTCTTCCTTTCCAACCAGGTGACAACTACTGGGTCATCGACACCGACTACGACAACTACGCCCTAACCTACGCCTGCCGAACCCTGAAGGAAGATGGCAGCTGCGATGACGGCTACGCCATTGTCTTCTCCAGGAACCCCCGTGGTCTGCCCCCTGCCATCCAGCGCATCATCCGTCAGAAACAGGAGGACATCTGCATGGCCGGAGAGTTTCAGCCTGTCTTGCAGTCTGGAGCCTGTTAAAGAGAAAGAGAGCAGGAGAGTATGAAGCCAGCCAGCTGGAGTGTTAGAAGCTTGAAAGCAAGAAGAGGGAGAATGAAAAGAGTGTATGTGACCCATATGTGGGAGTGATAATGTGAATGTGCAGAAGCAACAAAAAAAGAATGAGAGAAGGAAAAACGGACAGTGAAAACCCTGCATATGTCCCATCAGGGTTCCAAGATTTGCTTCTGTTTTTTTAATCTATTTTCTCCTCTATTAATCTATGTCCATCAATTCTTTTGTCCAAGAAAATGTTACTGCTGCTGCGGTGTATTAAGGAGATTTGAAAGCTAAAAAGTAAAGATATTTTTCTAAACAATATCACTGGAATGCTGTCATTTTTGTGTCGTAAAAAAGGTATATTTCATTTTTAAAATATGTATATGTGACTGTATATACATCCCTTAGTAGTTGAAAAAATCATAAAGCTGTTTGAAGCATACAAACACATTTGTCAGCAGTTAAGGTTTGAAAACCTGTTTGCACTTTTGCCATGTAAGTGGCTGTGATCCCTCGTGAGCTCAAGAGAATGCGGCCAAACACAACACAATATGCAATAAGCAGTAATAAGCTTACTGGTGGTCTGATGTTCAGAGACCTTAGTCCTATTATACTACCTCACCTAGGCCACCCAGCATGCTCTGTGGGTCAAGGACCATAACAGAAGCCTCAGCTTTCTAAAATGGAAAATGGTCTTTATACTCACAGGTAAGAAAATGCTCAAATGTATTTTTGAATTGAAATGAGGTGATCCATACCCAATAAAAAACAGCTAAACCCAAACAATATGTCATACTTCTGTCATGATTTAGCCTGTGAAACCAATGTCTTCTTTCCTAGAGCATACATATCGTCATATTCTTGGATTACGCGCTAGACAAACAGTAAAGCAAAAGAACATTACATAGGCATCAGTTTGGATGGAGAAACAAATCAAACGAACAACAATTATTTTCACAATAGCAATTTACATTTTATGATCTCATCTTTACTGCAGACCCACACTTTTTCCGTAAATAGGCCACAAGCTTGAGTTAACAATTTAGCTGGATTTATGGTCTGGTGTGGCTCCAACTCACGTCTGGAGGATGTCACTGGTTTGTGGTCTTATAATGGTCTTCTTAGCAGCCCAACAAAGCTAAAGTGACAGTCAAAATTGTACTTGGTATTCATAAGAAATGTTGATTCAATCTATTCTAATGTAATTCAGTATCCTCTGTCTATCATGCAAGTGGCTTTCCTCTCATACTGTCCCATTATTTACAAGTCTCTGAGGGAGAATGGTTTTTACTTTTCAAATATATTGTCATCATCATTTCAAACAGAAAAGATGGTGTGTTATGGTTGGTTATAATATAATATGTAGATGTGGGTTTTCAATCTAGATTTAAAATGTCAGCTGAGTGAGGCCATTCCACAGATTAGGGGAAAAGTAGGAGAATACTCTATAATTTTCTGTTTACTAGAGGAATGGCCATGAGACCAGAATCAGAGCGGGTGGAGAGAGTGAGCTGGAGTATATGGTTTGATGAATACATTTTGTGGTGATTGCTACCATCAGATTTGTCCACTAGATGGCAGTCAAACCACATCAAACACCGAACACAGTCCTTTTGGACTTAAAGTTGTTGTAATAGTCATAGTTTATGATTAATATATAAGCCTAAAGTTGTCATAGTTTATGTTAGTAGTCAGTCATTTTCATGTTTGATCATTTGATTTTGATAAACTTACTTATTTGATAAGTATCAGACAAGCTCAGTGACAGCTGGTCACCAACAATAAACAATGAGGCCTGCTACTTGATTATTTATACTCGGTATAAGTTTCTATTTTACGTTACCTTTATGTGATCAATTTACAGTGTGAGAAGAGATACGATGAGGTAGAAGAGATGATATGAGAGGGGAGGGGAGAAAACAAAAGTAGTGAGATGATAAGGCAAATTGCAGGTCTCATATTATAAGAAGTAAGATTTCCATGTCTATTTTGATTGTAAAGCATGTGCTATATAAATACTGCAAAAGAATCAAAACGCTTAATCGATAGAAGAATGCACACAACCTGTATTCAGAAAGGGGCCTTTGAATGAGCCGGCAGGAGTTCTGTATGGTTGTGATGTCATAACTATACTATTTATTGGTAGAAAAGCGCAGACAGTTACTGTTACAGTCAGTCATTCCTTGGCTACAATGACGGTGCAGAGACTCAGAGAACGCAGATGCAGAGGAAAAGGACACGCTGAGGTGCATTTCAATGCTGTTTTTAAAAGTGCAGGGCTCCATGTCCTTTAAAATAAACAGGTGAATGGATGGAGGGTGTAGGGCACTGACAGATAATTGGTGCTATTGTGTTTGTGTTGTGGGCTCAGGGTGGGGATGAGATTTGATCTGACTGAGGGTTTTTTGTAGTAGCTTTAAAATGTTATTGTTCCCTTAACAAATAAAGGAGTAGCACAAGGAAGCAGAAAGGATAACATAACTCTAGATTACAGTTTAATTTAAAACCTTTGGGATCTTCTAAATGGTGCCTCAACGCAGCATCTGGATTTTGGAGGTGTGCCTGTTTTTGAAACATCACCAGACCGCTTAATCCAATGATCTCTCTGTCTCTTACTCACCTCTGTCTCTCGCCGTCTCTTTCTATCTCTCTGGAGAAAGACAGAAGGTGACTGTCTGTGGACTCTACCTGCCGCCATTTAAAATATTTGAGAAAACACGAACAAGCTTCTGCTTGTGGATTGGGCTCAATGTGCAACTCATTTTCTTAAGAAATTTCCTCTGTAAACCTATTATTTAGGAAACAAAGGTGCCTGCAATCAGCAACACACTGCTGTTGCCAGCAACATTTCTTTTGGTTGTCTCAATATGTATCAAGTTCTCTAAATCTTTATGTGATTATGCACAAACAATATTCAGTCTCATCCTTCAGACTTATTTTTATTACCTAGGTAATTGGATGCTAAGTTAGGGAGATGATTCAATCTGTTCCCAGTGCGTACTTCCTTGTTTTAGGTATACTGTTATAAACATCATCATTTATAAGGTCCTAAATACTGTTTGTACAGAACAAAAACAGATTTAATGCCATAGGTTCACTCTCAATGGTAGGAGTTTGGCATTCATCACACAGACACTTACCACTTGAGGGAAATTGTTCCTTTAAAGGAGGTACAGAGGGCATTCTCATTTTCTAAAATAGACACCTTCAGGCAACAGTTGGTTAAAAGGGTAGATGTGCAAGGCATAAAAATAATAAATAGCCTGCTGTTGATACTTGTTATTATGATGGGGCGTGTGTTATTGACACAGAAAGTCTTCTTTAGCGTCATGGTCACAGGGCACCAGTGGGAGACATTTCTCAGATTCTTCTTGCTTACTTTATTAACCACCTGTATCTCTGTTTGTACACCGTCTGACTCACCTGAATCTTAAGATACATGGGGACAACTAGGTGCTCATGAGAATAACCTGAGGCTGAAGTCAGCAGTGTTTCAGGGTTCACATTTAGTCCTTTCATCCAAAAGAAGGCACCATTTTCTACACAGGATGTTTTTTTTGTTTTGTTTTTTAAAGCTCTCCAAATTTAATTAATTCTAAAACGCCAGTTTCACTTTCTTTTTGGGGCATTAAGACCTCTGCCTTTTGAATGTATGATGCATGTATGTGATCTCAGGTAGCCTGTTGATATGTTGTTGTTGTGCATTCAGCTGGTCCACTCATTCATTACGTTTGTTTTGTAAAGAACAAAATTGCAAGAACCTGCTTGGCAGAAGTGTGGAGTTGTTGCTCAATAGCAAAGTGTTTTGCAATTGTCTTGCCATGACAATGTGAACAATCATTTTGGTTTTCTTTTGACTTTTGTTCATGAGGATTTTTGGAACATAGTGACCCCGGTCCAGAATGTCATGACCCTAAATGATAGGGTTGATGGAAGTCACATTGGGGTTGTTGTGTGTGCTCAGGATGTGCTTCTTAAGGGAGCATCACATATATCAGAGTCTCTAAAGTGGAGCAGAGACAAAATAAACCTGTGTCAGTCATTTTAGATAATTTCTCATACAAAGCAGACACACAAATCTTATACATTGAAGAGAGGTCATTAGTGGGGGGAAGGGATGGAGATGGTCATGAAAGATTTAAAAGTAAGAAAAGAAATATCTTTCAACAGTTGTTGAGAGTAAGAAATAAAGCAGCCTGTACTTTGTGGTTTGCTATACTCACAGGGCTGCTGAGGTGAAGATGCTGTCCTGAGTGGCCCAGCCAGAGCACCACTGTAGCAACAAACGCCTGCCTGGACTTGGTTCTAGAGACATTGACATGAGTGGGATAATTAAACCAGGCTTACATTTTAGCATGACAAGATGCAAAGCTTGCCATTAAGGGTGAGGCCCCCTATCACCTTTTTTGTCCTTCTAAATGTCTATGACTATTAATGCTTTTAGTCACTGTTCGATTATCTTTTGCTGTGACTGTTATTGCCACTATTCATTTTAACCCCAACCGGTCATCAGACACCGCCTACCAAGAGCCTGGGTCTGTCCGAGGTTTCTTCCTAAAAGGGAGTTTTTCCTCGCCACTGTCGCACTGTTGCTTGCTCTGGAGGGAATTACTAGAACTGTTGGGTCCTTGTAAATTATGGAGTGTGGTTTAGACCTACTCTATCTGTAAAGTGTCTCGAGAGAACTCTTGTTATGAATTGATACTATAAATAAAATTGAAAAATTTAAATTGATTATAAAATAGATAATAGATTACCATGAAATGGACACCAGAGGAATGAATCCTACAGGCTATGGTGGTCTCCTGATGTTTCCTCTAACTTTATCGTCACATAAAATTTGTTTAATATTTTATTTAGTGCTAATTAGCTAATGTTAGCATACCAACACATTAACCTAAAATGGCAAAAATAGTAAACATTATACCTGCTAAACATCAGCATATTAGCATATATATATATTAACATATCACATCATATCATTGTTAGCATGGTGATGTTAGCATTTTAATCAAAGCACTGCTGTGCCATAAGTATTTATTATATTCTTGAGGTAAAGTCAAAACAATTTTTATGCAACTAGATAAAAAAACAAAGAAATTCAGAGCAGGTTTCACTGACATAACAGCCCAAAACAAATTCAATTTTGGCATTTGTTGATTTCAGTATAAAAGCCATAAAATGTTTATTCTGAGTGACGTAAGAAGGACGGGGTAAACATTCCATGAATTAAAGAAACTTTATTTAAACAGAGTACAAGCAAAGCAAAGACAATTAAATGAATAAACTAACATTTTTGTAAAGGTATATATTATCTTACTAAAGTTTTCCACACTAAGTAATAAATATCTTGTTTAAGTACAGTAAACCGTATGAAAATCACACAAAAACATCTATTCTAAATTGGATTAAGCATGCATAGCTATAGTAGTACTGGACATTTATGTTTGTGGCATTTTCTCCAGAAACAATGATCAAAGTGTTACTCAACTGTGAGAAAACATTCCACTGAAAACACAAAACATTCACAGTTGTGTAATTCCCCCTAAAAAAAATCCCTACAAAATTCCAAAATAATATTTCCTCTCTTTTTTAGTTTTTTGCATATTCCCATCTCATTTGTCATCTGTTACTATCTGTTCTCTCCTTTCCCCTTCTTATTTCTTGGTCTCCTCGATCTGCTCCACCTCGCTGGATTCGTCCACCACTTTGCCGTTGATCATCGTCTGAGTCACCACCTTCACAATCTTCCTGGTGCGAACATCAGGCTCCTCTGCACGGACAGAGATGAGATCAAATGAGATGGGAAGGGATGAGATGGAAGAGGAGAGAGGTGAGGAGAAATGAATGATTTTGGGATGAGATTAGTTTTACAGTAAATGGGATCACATGAGACTTACACAGGTGAGCAAGTAAGCTGTAATTAAAAGAAATGACATGTGATGAGATGGAGAAGAGATAAGTTTGATGTGAGATTAAATAAGAAAATAGAAGAAAAAAGATAAAACAATTTGAAGCATGTAGATGAGATCATAAGACAAAAATATTACATAATACAGTGTGAGAAGAGATACAATGAGGTAGAAGAGATGATATGAGAGGGGAGGAGAGAAAACAAAAGTAGTGAGATGATAAGGCAAATTGCAAGTCTCATATTGTTAGAAGTGAGATTTCTATGTCTATTTTGATTGTACAGCATATCAAGGTGCTATATAAATACTGTGAAAGAATCAAAATGCTTAATCGACAGAAATATGTGCACAGCCTGTATTCAGAAAGGGGGCCTTTAAATGAGGAGTTCTGTATGGTTGTGATGTCATAACTATACTATTTATAGGTAGGAAAGTGCCCCTACAGTGCTGTTATAGTCAGTAATTTCCTGGCTACAATGACGTTGCAGAGACTTAGAGAACACAGATGCAGAGGACAAGGACACGCTGGCCAATCAGAGCAGACTGGGCTTTTTCAGGTGAGGGCCTTAAAAAGAGGGAGCGTGTTAGACAGAGGGGGAGTACAAATATGTTCAGACTGACCGCATGAAAACAAGGTGTTTTTGTAAACATGTTTTAGTAAAAACCCCAAAATACAAGTATGAATCTTAAAATGAGCATAAAATGGGACCTATAAAATGAGATGAGTCATTTTAATCTCATATTCCTGTCATTTGGGTTGAATCATGTGCCTGTGTAGGGCTTCCTCAGTTCCTTCTCTGTCTCCGTTTTATTTCTCCTGATGTAGTGTGTTTTCAGTTTGATGGATTGCACACTGAACGTCTATGCATATGAACTGTAACAAATAAGATGTTGTGTCAGACAGCTTCAGATGAAGGACGACGTGCAATTCTCACTAAGAAACATTAACTATTCAACTCTGTCTCGCGAAGGACTCTTAAAGGAGTAACAGCCTTTTAATTTTGTGTTGTCTTTATGTTGAACATTAAACACCAAAACACCTCAAGGTTATTAATTCAGCAGCAAGGCAAGTCAGTCGGATGAAGAGACAGTTACAACATTTTCCCACCCACATTGGTTGCAATAGGAGCTGAGCTGTTAGTGGTGGTTGCATTGTTTTGAGGTCCATAAAACAATCATTAGTCCTAGGTCACCTGGTGTAAGTTTGTGTCTCTGTTAGTTTCACTTTAACTCTGTCAAATTACAACATAAACATTTGTGAATAGTTTGTTTTACTTATCTCCTTCATAAATACTGTGAATACTCTGTACGTCCCTGCTGTTTCCTTCAGGTTGTAATGTGACTTCTATTTTTTATTTTTTTTTAATCAATTAAAGGTCCTATGGCATGAAAATTTTAACATCAATATGAGTTCCCCCAGCCTGCCTATAGTCCCCCAGTGGCTAGAAAAGGTGATAGGTGTAAACTGATCCCTGGGTATTGTGCTCTGCCATTGAGAAAATGAAAGCTCAGATGGGTTGATCTGGAATCTTGCTCCTTATGACCTCACAAGGGGCAAGATTCCAGATCGGCCCAAGGTTACCTCCCCTCTCCTCTTCAAAAACTACATACTTAGAAATGGCACATACTAAGGAAAGCTCATTGTGAGACTGGTTCTAGTGGCTGTAATTCTGCACCAAGCTGAATTTTGGGAAAGAGACTTCAGATATGGTATTAGGGGACCACTAAGGTCTATATAAAAGCATCCAAAGAGCACCGTGTCATGGGAGCTTTAAAAATCAGAAGCAAAGTACTCACTTTTTGGTGGAGGAGGAACTTCCTTGACTCTGAGGGGCAGAAAGGAAACATGCAGAATTAATAGCTCTAAATTGACTTGAAAACAAGACAAACATTTAGGCATAGATCAGGAAATGCGTTCGTTCAAACAGTATTGACGGTTGCCTGGCTATTTAAAAACGGTGGGTTTGTGCAGGATGTCATGTGTCGCACTAGTGACTTTTCTCTCTGATCAATCAGTGGCCTGCAGTGTTTTAGTCTCGCATTGCCAGACCGCTCTGTGGAGGAAGATCTGGCTAGTCCACAAAGCATTCCAGGATAGGAGAAAAACGTGCTCTGGTTTATGACATTTTATTAAACCAATCACAGATGTCTTGGGCGGCGCTAAGCGCAGGGCACAATGATGGTGCCACTGCAAAATAGCCTTGGGAAGGAACTTGTTTTGATGGAACGTGTACGTTCAAGTTGTTTGTTGTGCAAAAGAAAACTCAGTTTGGACAGATAGTCTAGCTAGTTGTCTGGATTTACCCTGCAGTGATCTGAGGAGCAGTTAACCATAGTCCTCATAAATCAACCAGAGTTTAAAATGCCGACACAAACAAAATGGAAGGTGACTGACAGCTGGCCTAAAATGAGGGACATTCGGCGGAATTTCCACAGCACCTGAACATGTGGTATGCCGTACTATGTGGTGGAAGTGCAGCATCAGTTCAGCTCTTATCCAGTAATGAGGATGGTGAAAACTCACGTCTCCTCTCCCTCCAGGAGGCGCCTGTAGGTTGCGATCTCCATCTCCAGGTTCTGCTTGATGCGAAGGAGCTGCTCGTAGTCAGTCTTGGTGCGCTGCATGTCCAGCCTGAGCTGGGAGAGGTCGTCCTCCAGCTGGCTCAGGGTGGCCTGCAGCCGCTCCATCTCAGCAGAGTATTTCTGACCTGTCTCACCCAAGTTACCTTCCAGCGCTGCTATCTGAGGAGAGTAGTGAAAATAATGAGAGCTGACCTAACTTATTCACATACTGGGTCTAATATTACCATTGTGTGCTTTTAATGTAACCCATAATCATATCAGTTTATAAGTTAAATGACAGGTGACCTGGTAAATGTCCCAACATTATTCCTAATTCTGTTATTTTGGCTGGTATCAAAAATTGATGCTTTTCAAGCTCCTCACATTTCCTTATAGGATGTTTCTCAGTACAAAGCTCAGTGTCTCTTCATTCTAAAATTACTTCCCAAACCATTATCAACAAATACCTGAGTGCTGACAAGGCCTTGGCATCCAAAACAAACATTTGCTGCTCAGACACGATTAGGCTACCAATCTCACCATCGAAACTCACCCCCGTACAATTTAGCAACTGAATCCACCATGTCCTCACAAGGGTTATCAGCGTGGGAGAACATGTTTACTGTCAACACATGATTAAGAGAAATTCTCAGACACTGATGTTAAGTTCAACAAACTGGTATCACTGAGACTGAATCTAGTACTGTAAAGATTTTCTGTGTTGGTATCGACAAATCCCTTCTAAACCCGCTCTTTCTTTAACACAATTGCAACTTTGTGAAAAGGTGATACTCATAATACTCTCATATTTTAAAATCATAGTTGTGGTGTTAGCATTGGCTTATGGGTATTACGTTTTGTTTACACTGCTGCAAATGGAGAGCTATTATAAATTTACCATGTAAGGCTTCAGCATTTTTCTTTCAAAAAATGTCATCAATGTAGAATATAAAAACCATCTCTTGTGTCTTCATGGGATCATTTGCTCCACTTGTCACCTCCCTCCTCAGGTGTAGCCGCTCACCTGTTTGTGTAGCCCCTCCAGCTCCACCTCCAGGGTCTGCAGGAAGCGCTGCCTATCGATCAGCTCGCTCTGAGCTCCTCTCAGAGCCTCGTTGCTCTCCTTCACCTCGTTCTGCACATTCTCCAGCTACACAAAATAAACACAGGAATGTGAGTTTGTGTGTTTCCCTCAGTTAGTCTGCTTTTTCTTCTCTGAAAAACTATTCACTATTTATATTGTTTTTGTCTAACTTTGTCTCGGCCATTTCATAAAACCTTTGATACAGTAGGATTTCACTCCCAGGTGTATCTAACTGATAAACAATTTTAGTGTAGAGATTAAATGATTTTTAAATCAAAAACAGTGAAAAATATTCTCTGAAATGGGAGGATTTGCTACTTTAAAAAACGTATACTGTATATCTTTGAGTTTTAGATATTTAAAGACACCATGGCCTCTTAGAAGTTGTGATGGGCATTGTTTTCCTATTTTTTGGACATATGCACTATACAAACAAAAAGATCATTAATGACAAAAGTCTTTAGTTGCACTCCTATTTCAACAAATCAGCTGAGCGGTCTCTTCCCTCACCTTCTTGCGGTACCACTGCTCCGCTTGGTCCTTGTTCTTCTTGACAATCCCCTCATACTGGGAACGTAGTTCAGACAGAATGGTGCCCAGTTCTGGTCCGCTGGCCGAGTCCACCTCCACATTCACTTCATCTTTGGCAATACGAGACTTCATCTGTTCTAGTTCCTGCGGGAGGCAGAGGAGGTTGTGGTGAATACAAAAGCTTATTTGTAAAGAAAAGAACACTGCATTGCGTCATTGCTACATAAACTAAAAATGTTACTATATGTGTGAACATACAGATGACATATGGAACCAGGGATAGTCTTGTAAATCTGACACTGCAGGGTGGCAGAGAGGATGTGAGGACATCTTCATAATTTAGATTTTCTCCATTAATAGTTGATGGGGCAGAGCTCACCTTACCGCTGACACACGCACCCAATCTTTTTCACTCTCTTTTCTTTGTGACATTGTGTCATGTCACATTTGTTTTTAACCCTCTGAGGTCTGAGGGTATGTTCACACATCTTCTTAAAGTTACGTTTTAGGTATTTGCATAAAACCAATCCCCATGTGTTTCATATCCAAATGTTCAGAACAAACTCAGCTTTCCGTATAGTAAGGCCCACACTTTTTTCTAAAGCATTGTGTAAAAAGATAATAGGAGCTAAAGCTGAAACGTTGATGTTTGCTTTTTGAAATTCCTTTTTGAAAACAAACCTTAACTTATGATGTTGTGCGAATCATTTTGGTACTTGAAATGAGTTTACCAAAGTACTGTGCATGTACTGTAATATTTTTTTCCATTGTATCTTTGGGAAGGAGAAGCACAAGTGATCTAGTCTCAATTAGTCAAATTCATTCTCAATATCTGCAGTAGGTCATGTTTTGGATCGGTGCAGTTTTATTCACATCTTGTTTCAGTAAGCAGGAGATCAGTCCTTCTCTTGATGAGATGGGGTAAACTTATCTTAGTTTCTTATCCTCTCCAGAGAACAGTAGTCCGGATGCCACGCATCAGCTGATTGGGCAGAAAGAGAAGGTTTGGGAAACCAGATCTACCTGCTTCTTTTGTCTATAGTAACCAGAGGACCACCTCTCACTCTCCCCCCTCCCCACACATTATTTTTGTCAGATCAGACTCTAAATAAGACCTCTTGAGTCCACTAAACTGGGTCAGCCTGATATATCAAACAACTTGTTGTTTGTGAGTGGAGGTTGTAGAATAAAAGAAAGGGCCATGTAAATGAGATCAGGCAAATGTCAAGTAACCACGTGTTACTTTAAAAGACCTGCAGAGATGTGGGCAAAGAAGAAAAGAGAAGGGATAAGAAACTAGTTCTGGCAGACAGCTTAAAGACAGACTTACCTCCTCATGGTTTTTCTTGAGGAAGTAAAGTTCTTCTTTCAGGCTGTCCAGATCTCCCCTTAGGGAGGCGATGATCTGCTCGTGGTCCGTCTTGGCCTTTTTCAGAGCAACACAGTCTCGCTCCACAGACTGACACATCACCAACTCAGTCTCCCACCTAAGTAAAGTCCAGATAAATGGAGAGAAGGCAGAAAAAAAAAAATTATTTACTTTCTTTTTAACTGCAATAGAAAGTGCCTCATAAAGCCTCATAAAATCTAAACTTGAAAGCTCTGTCTGCAAAAAGAAACAAAAGAAAAGTATTTGTATTGATCTAGCTTCATCTCATGACATCTCTTTGAAAAATGTTCATTAAACAAAATACTCAAGACTTCACAGGGAAAAAGCAGGAAATGAATGGTTGAAGCAAAAATGTTAAAGTATTACAATGTTTTTGTAACAGGAATTTGCATTACATATCTCAACAGTTGAGCCAATATAACACTAAAAAGTAACATACTTAACATTTTAATATTAATTTAATGCTTAATCGTGTGCCACTGCATGAAGCAGATGTAGTAAACCTGAATCAAAGACAGTGATTAAACTCTATCAGGCTCAGTAAATCATGTAAAAAAGAGACAAAGACAAATAAAAACAGTCTCAGTTGTTCATATTCATCTTGTAATCATGAATCACTCACTTGATTCTGAAGTCATCAGCAGCCAGTTTAGCATTATCAATCTCTAACATGAGACGGGCATTTTCCAAGGTCCTCTTCCTCACCTGACAAGTATCAACGGGGAGTTAATGGGAATGTTATGATAGACATCAACATCCTAAGTCACACAGAAGTCATGTGCATTTGATGTTTCATGTAATGTGTTCACATTTTTATATTCATTAATACTGGCAGGAAAGTACAAATGTTACAAAAGACAAGTGAAAAGTTGAATCCTTATCCAAAAAGGTAACACATTCCATCTCCATTAAACTGTAACTTTTTCTGTTTGGTCAAAGAAGGTAGAAATAATCACTTCACTCAGGCTCTGGCTGGTACAACTCAAAGATTAAAAGTGAAATTCTGCCTCTGATGAATCTAATGATGCAGTTCCTGCTAAAAGATCTTATGTCCACATTTGCATGAATGTTTTGTCTATGTAAACTACCTAATGTCATCATAACCTTGAGCTTTGTTCATGAAAACAAAAACTTGCAATCTGGCTGCCGGTCTGTGTAATGTACAGTATGTCTGGTGTGGTTCCACGGCCCTATTTGCCTACCTCTTGCTCAACAGCATGAGCTTGGGCCATCATGGAATCAAGGTCATGGCCTTTGGGAATGCGGTCAAGCATCAGTTTCTTGATCTTGGCCTCCAGGTCTGCATTGGAGCGCTCCAGTGAACGCACCTGGAGGAAGACAAAGAGAGAGAAACAGTTTAATGATCAGAGTGTTTCAGGTGGCTACTAGTGGTGTCAGCTCCTTGTCTGCATGGTGCCAAATGGAGATTCACCCATCACCCATTTGGCTGCTGACCAACAGTATAACAGTGCTGCTACTGTTTTATGAATCACACCTTGTCCAGGTAGTTGGCCAGACGGCTGTTGAGACTTTGCATGGCTTCCTTATCATTGACGCTGTTGCCGTGCAGGCCGTTAAGTTGCAGGCTGGTTGGCCCATTGAGATCCTGGCTGATGGAGGCCGAACGGCTCAGCGGGCTGGCTGCGGAGAAAGACACTGATGCACGGGAGCGGGCGCGGCCGGTGTCCATCAGAGAACGACTGGAAAAGGAGGGCTGACGGTTCACAGAGAAGCTCCTCACCGACATGCTGGAGGCCATGATGGGTGGCTGTGAGGACACAAAGATGGATATGTTGGCTCATCACTCTGAATAGAGAGTGGATGGATTTTCAAATTACAGCTATAAAGGTCTTAAGGAAAATACATTACTTCAAATGCCAGATTGACTTATTGCAGCAGTTTAAAGCTAGTGTTATGTGACATCTGGCTGTGGAAAAGCTCTTTTGTGGCCCTTAAGCAAATGTGTTTTATTCTTGCATTTGGCTAGACTTACATACAAGTAGGGCATTATATTCAAGACCACTGAACGCCCCACTGAAAATGATGAAAGGAGTATTTTCAATGAGTGTATGTATGGCCAGCTAGTGGCTTTTAAAATGAACCATCTGCATTGAAGAGATGACTGACTTTACAGTCAGACCCACTTCAACTCAAGTCAGTGTAAAATCAAAATGTAAATGAGCACAGCTCAACCCTAGGTCGTAGGAGAGCCTCTCAACGGGACTGAAAACGCTCTCATATAGTCTATTACTATGATAATAAGGTGCATTTTATATTCAAGAAGAGACTAATAGAGGATTCATAAAAACATAAAGTGAGGAGATGAAAAGTGGCTTCACAAAATAGATTTCTTAAAGGTTTAGACTAATGGAGAAGTGGTTAAATGTTACAAAAGATTTTGAAAGTTCTATTTCTTTTTAAACCCAGTTCATACACAAATCATTTTTTTCAGCAATGTAACTTTGTTTACTGTAAATACCTAGTGATTTTGCCCCAGGAATTCACATTACTTTTGGACTTCATCAAGTGTGATTAGTTGGTGTATAGACATGCACCAAACATGTACAGGACAGTATCTGTGTGTGTGTGTGTGTGTGTGTGTGTGTGTGTGTGTGTGTGTGTGTGTGTGTGTGTGTGTGTGTGTGTGTGTGTGTGTGTGTGTTTCTGTAGTTTAGCAGTCAAGGGAACCTATGTGTCTCTCTGTCACTTGATCCTTGCAACACCGTTCCCACAACACTACAAAGGACCCAGCAGGAGACAGACGGCCCTTGTTCAGATGAAAGATATAGCTTGGGAGAATGATCGGGAAAATATTCCGAGTGAATTCCAGAGAGACAAGGAGACACTTTGTTCAGCAGGAAATGACCTTTCATTTCATTTTTTTTGTTTAAATCATCTTGTCATTAGCTGACAAATAGTTGCGATGACAACTGTTGAATGAAAGTGAACAGAAAGATAATGAGATTAATTTGCCAGAAAGTGGTAGAAGCTTTATCTTCCAAATCCTCTTTTTTTTTTCTTCATAATCTCAACTACTAAACTTAATAAAAGAAAAAAAATGAATTATTGGAAATTACTTAAATCATCAATTCTAATAAATCTAATTGCAATAACCCCTTAAAAAGCCTCCTACTCACCAGGGTTTTCTTCAGATAGATGCACAGTGGGATACAGAGGAATACAGGAAGCTCTGTGCTGCTGATGCTACAGGACAGGTGAGCTTATATGCAGGCATGCAGGAAGAGGGAGGAGCTAACTGTGAACAGGAGGTGCGGCCACTGCACCTGAAGGTCTTGACAAAAGGTAGATGTGGAGTCTTGTGATTAACCTGTAACATACATTCTCATTTTACCTGCCTACTGTTGAGGTGCAATAAACTGAGAAACTCCATAGTACTTTTATTATGAGGAAGCAGTGACAGAATAGGTATTGTAGGTCTGAACTTGGCATTTTTTTTTAACCTTCGTCCAATGTCCTGATCTTTAAAAAAACAACTTACTTGGAACAGTAATTTGTGTTTAATATGGTTTAATAAAAATTTAATTTTGATTTTATTTCCTAAGATCTATGAACATACAAATATTGTTGATATCAACAGTTTGCTGGGCACAATATATCTTCCATCTGTTCTTAGTGTATGTGCACTGAAGGTTTTAAGTTGGTGTGTAAATTTCTTATTTGGACCATGATTGGTTTCCCAGTAGTGATGTCACAAAACCTCAGATTAAAGGTAAACTTTACAAAAACTTTTTCCTCCCTCACAGAGATGAATGAAGCAAACCTAAGGATAAATGGACATACTGTAACATGATAGGGATTTTAATCAATGGGGGCAGAGCAACAAACTGCAGATCACGGACATTTCATCACCCTATAAAGTTGATATGTCAAACATGAAACAACCTTCTGTTAACACATCCTGGAGAGACACATCAACATAATCATTCAGTCATCTTTCAAGCCACCAACTCCAGAGAGAAATTGTAATATGCTCAAAGCGGTGAGAGTGAACCACAACAGTAAAACTTTGGATTGTAAAACCAAAACAATGAGCTGAAAGATTCCAAAAAACGCTTTGTAGGAGAACTGCAGAGTTGTGTGATAATTCTCTGTGGATTTGTTGCTATGAGAGACCCCTTTCACGCTATTATGAAAATATCTAGTAGCTGCAGCTTTGAATATTAAACCAACATATCATTTCAACAGATATTTAGTCAGGGATGCTGACAGTTTTCAGCTTCCACCCCGCAGCATCACTGATCTCAATAAAGCATGCCCCCTCATGTATCTGTGCTGTTAAATATATTGTAAATTGTATGTGGGTGGAGCCCTGCCAAGCTACTTTGAGAGAGACAAACACACACACACACACTTTTAGAAAGAATACCAGCTGATCTGAGTGGGTGGCTGATCTTTAATGCAATACACACATTATCACACCACATCCTATGTTCCAAAGGCACATTCTGTTTATTAATCTGATATCATAGCATATATATATATATATATATATATATATATATATATATATATATATATATATATATATATATATATATATATGCTTACATAATTGCAAAGGGTTTTCCAATGTTTTTCAGTTAGTTTTTAATATGATATCAGATTAATAAACAGAATGTGAACATAGGATGAACGGTTGCTGATAATGGGCATATATTATATATACAGTACATATATGTTTTTTTTTAAAGATCAGGCATATATTATATATACAGTACATATATGTACTTCAGTATCTTTTTCATAATTATATTGTAATTTTCTTCATTTCTATATATATATATATGTCTCTTGATTATTGCAATACTTGCTTTTATTATTATATGGGTTGGTGGAGCCCTGCAGTTGCCTGAAGCCCCCTGTCCGGCAGTCAGTCATCTCGCTGCAACCTGACCCTTCTTACCTGTTTGAGATAAAATATTCAACAAGTCGCTCACAGAGAAAGAAAACCTGCTGGCCGAAGCACTGTGAAACAAACATGGTGTAAACTAATAATAGTTTACATGCAGACACAACATATATCAAAGCTTACACCCTGAAACACTCCAATAAATGTGTCATCGTTAGTAAAGTTGTAACTTTAAAGATGACTGTATTTAAGCGCCAGGGAAGACATTTACACCGACCAAATGATTATTGTCATTTATTTACTTACCAAACACACATACAAGTGTGTTAAGTAACACACGCTGCTATGGTCAATATTTACTGCACGTTCTCATGCTTACACAGCAGGACTGATTATTCATTTGTCTATGCAAATTCTTGTAGAAACAGTGTGGAGTAGAGGAACGTGTCTCATAAAAATGTTTTTGTGTGTTTCCCAAGTATTATCACATTCAAATTCAAGTGAGTTAAACATATTCCTTGTGCCCGTCGGCATTGCTGTCTCCATCTGCATCCATAGACATTATGCATTTAGTTCCTATTGTGTTGGCGCACATTCTTTTGCTCGGTAATTAACGCGTGGCATCGGTGTAGATGCGTGATTAAAAACCAAAACTATTGTCACTCTAATTTTTTTATGACTTAAAGTTGGATATGTCAATCTGTTTATTTCAAAATAATAACAAAACTAATCAAACAAAATAATAGTTTTCCTCTACCACGTTCTCACCGTACAGGTAGGCAGTGCGAAACTCAGCCGTGGCCAACCAATTAGGCCACATTTAAATACACTTTTTCCATCCACAGCGTCACACGCTGGTTGCCCATGAAATACCTCCAACAAGTTGGATTTGAACAAAAAGCGAATATCTTTTTATTCTTATATGACTTTATGGCATGGATCTGTGTCCTTACAATTTACAAGCTGCAACATGTGGCGCGTTGATGAAGACTTGTTTGCCAAAAACACATCATCCTAAGAAGTGAAAAATAGTAACCTAAGGCTGTGCTATTAAAACATGTTTTGGGCTTTTGAACTGGTGCTCTCCTTATATTTTGCTGTGACTTAAGCAGTGAATATCTTGCATATTATAATAAATAATATTGTTTTGTATGCCACTTTTCCATTAAAAACAATCAATAAAATCAAAGTTACATGGATAAAACAATGTGCACTGTATAGAACACAATAAGATGTCAAGCATGGAAGATTTAAAAACGATTGAGAGGCTAATTAACAAAAATCTATTTCAAGAAGTCATTTAAATGTAATTAAAGAAAAATAATGATCAAATGTAATTGTAATGTTGTCCTAAGAGATGGAAAGGGATAACAGAAAGGGCAAAGTTCAAGTGGGTTAGACGATTGACCTGAAGGGACAGAGAATGATACAAAACAAAAAACACATCTGTATTTCATTACAGCAAATCTTCATTGGTTCAAAATGTTGCCAGAGCCCTCGGTGCATATTCCCATCAGACCACACATCATTCACCAGGCGGTGATCTCCGGCTGAACAGCTGTAATCTATCTCCACACTGTGGTGAAGGCTGGTCCATGCAAGCCAAGTGCAGAACAAAGCAGGTACCAGGACCTCCCAAAAGAGGGCAGCAACAAGCTGTCCTGCTGTAGTGCTACTGTAGCTTTAGCCTTGTTATCCCAACAGACTGTCTCAATTGGATTTCCATGTTTTTGAGTGCTTGGCAAATTGTATTATATTCTTTTAACCCCTTAATATTTAATACTGTGTTTTTACTTCCACTAAAATCAGTATCTGTTGTATTATCAAGTAGGTTTTCATATTCAAGGGGTTTGCTTAGGTGTTTTGGTGCATAACATAAACATAGTAAAATAAAATGAAATTAACAATAAAAGCAAGTATTGCAAAAATCAAGAGACATAAATCCAACACAAATAGAAGAGAAGAGAATTACAATAAAAATATGGAAAACACTATAAAGGTATGCAAAATCTGATATAAATAAGTAGCTTCAAGGTTGAAAAATGAATTCACACACATTTACATGTACAATATAGACAGTATAAGTGATGCATCTAATTGCTTTAGCTCTTCATTGAAACTTTATAAAGTTTGTTAGAACGTATCTACTTACAGGCTACTGCATGTGGAGGGGTTAGATAAAGAGACATGTAAACAAGGCGTGTTTGCACTTTGCACCAAAACTGCCACTAAATATGACATGCACATCATCCTGTCAGGAGATCGACTTTGATCGAGCTGAAAATTAATCAACTTTTCCTCTCACTGTCACTTTCTCTTTCTTTTCACTCTCTCTCCTTTGGCCAGTGTGGATCAGAGTTTTGTTGTTAAAAAAATAAACAGGTGATTAGACTGGCAGGATGTCAGGATACTAGGTATGACCCCACTTGACCCCTCATGACCCCTGTCACAAGCGATCATGTGACCACACCAGCAAAATGCACTCACCAGCAGAGAAAAGTGCAAACACTGTAGTACTGAAGACATCCAGGGTCAGGTCATCACTCTCATAATATTACAAAATACTACATCACACAGACAGGAGAATTATATGGTTTATTTGGATGACGAAAAATGTTAAGTTCACTCCGAAATCAGCATGATAGTTTAGGACATGACACAAACACAATTCTTTTTTTAAACAAGCACTTAGTCTGCAGGAAAAACTGAACTGTTAGTTGATGACGCGACATGAGGCAGAGGGATGCAGCAACAAAGTCATAAAAAAGCACAACAATGACAGGCAGAGCAAATAAAAGAAAAGCATTTGAAACACCAGACCTGCGGAAACAGATTTTACGTTTGATGTATCAGGTAAAGGGCTTCTTGGAGAAACAAACTTAAAACACCTTCAGCATCATCCTGTGCAACATCCTCTCTACTCTGGCCATGAACATGACTGATGCCTCTCAATAGTCATTTTGCCTGTGAAGTGATTGCTTCCTGTTACTATTCTGCTGCTGGCAGGACTCCCTTGTGTTCACGTTGGCTGGCTGACAGACAGGCAAACAAACACAGACACAGACAGACAGACAGACAGACAGACAGACAGAGCCACAGATGAGCAAGTAGCCAAAGAAGAATCAGTTCATTCCACAACTTTGTGTATTGAATCTTCATCTGCAGCAACTATTAATGTTTTGAGTGTCAGAAATACTGTATGGTTGAAAACAGGTAGACATTTGTTTTCTGAGTCTGCCAAGCCCTAACCTAAAAAATTGAGTTCCTTTTGGAGTTGATTGGTGTGAGGGATGGCCTCCTTTTCTAATGGAAAGCCAATTCAAGTTCAAGCCCAAGTTCAATCAAAGATTTTGGGAGCTGATCCAAGTGATGTAAGCGAGACAGCAGAAACAAATATCATTGCATGTCCTGTGAACAATGCCTCTCCAAAATAACTGTTCATGAGTTAAGTCAAAAAAAGGCCTAAGTGATGATGTTGGTATTAACCTGTGTACTTCTTCTGTATTTATTATCAATTGACTGCTGTCTCTGAGCCAAATTAGCCTTTGGGGATATCAAAGCATTATTCTACTCCACAGATGTACTGCATGTATGAAATCACTTACATTTTTTAAAGAAAGTTTTTGTCGGATCATTGCAGATCATAGAAGTATGACATCATATCATAAAATTTTTCAACTGGCCAAGCTACTAGTCCTCAATGACTCTGTACTATGACTCCTTCAGACTGGTTTGAACCTTTAGATGATGCATGCTGGAAATGGGAAAGGTCAGACATTTCTTAAACATCAAATGCAGATTGAATTATGCACAAAGCAATCTGTTGCTTACAATCACTTTTTTTTTCTTCAAGTAATTAATTCAATCCCATATAATTTCACAACACTAAAGTATTTCATTGAGAAAATCTTACTTGCAACAAGTTGCACATGCAATCAAGCTGTGATCTCAACTGCAGGCTGTTACTTTTTCTCTCTCTCCCAACTCAACATTTCTACAGTTTTCCTGCCACGTCTGCTTCACTCTTCACAGTTTGCCATCAAAAGTTTACATCTAAGCTCACAATTGGAAATAGATTCGTTATTCCACCAGTATAAGGACTCCTCTCCAGATGCTGATTGATGTAATTTGGGTCCCAAGTCACCGTTTGATGGGCGGACGTCGGTACACCAGCCATTCTCTGATAAGAAGATAAGAATCTGCAGCGGAGAAATTACACACCGGGAACAACATATGTGAGCAGCTCTGGAGGTCAGCACCTGCACACGCTCTTTCTTTTCCTTTACTTTAACTATAAGGATTTTTTTCCCCTTCCTCCATTTTGGTTTTCCTCCCCCCTCCTGCCTGAATGCAGGTTGTTTTGTGTGACGGAAACACGTCAGTCCACTCAGTATGTGTGTGGAGATTATTATCAGAAGGGTTGGTAATATTTAAGATATTCATCTTTATGCATAGCTGGTGGGTGTATGGAAAGTTGAAAGGGAAAGAGGTGTGTGTATGTGTGTGTGTGTGTGTTAACCCTTATTTAAGATGAAAACACCACTAAGAGCACACTCCTATCCTGTTCCCAACCCGGGGAGGCAGCAGCAGAAGCAAGGAGAGTATCACCCTTGGGAGCTGCCTAGTGGTGCAACTACAGTTCTGTGGACAGCTGAGCCGATGTACTAGTTATGTGAGTTTGGTGCCTTACTCGGTGGCCCCTCAGCAGTAATTGTAGAGAACTGTTTCTCACCACTGGGAATGTTTAAACTGTAATACGACTGGAAGCAAAGCAGGCACCTGCCCTGGGGCCCAGGTGCCCTCAGAGTACCTATTATTTTTTCCTTGTTTGTTAATATGATTAATTTGAGATTACAAAATAATTCAAAGACTAAAAACCTATATCCTCAATCAGCGTCTTACTGTGAGTTGTACATGAACATTATAATTTCTGCCAAAGTTGGAACAGTTTTGTTTTGTTTTTAGATAAGCAATTTCTGTAGACTATATTTAGTTTTTTGCACTAGTTGTGGGTAGGAACAGGAGTTGAGATAAGGAGAGTCTCTGTGCACCAATCAGGATTCAACAATATTTCAATCAAAATCTGATGACACTTTTTCTGAGCTTTGACTTTGATTGTTAGTGGTTTAGTCATATGTTGTGTTATTGAGAAATACTAATAATTTCTTAAGATTTAACACCAAGTTTTTATTGTGTGATGAGAGACTAAAGATCTAAGAAAGCCATTGTGGTCAGAAAAAAGGACACTTTGTCTTTTAATAAATGTTGGGTTGTTTTAAAGTGCGTTCATCAGTGTAAAGAATGCTAAATAACACATACGCACATATACACAATAAATATACTGTATGCTGTAGGTAATAGCTCCTTTTGAATAACAATTTTCTGCCCAGTAACACAAAAAATATAAATCATTTTGATCAGTTTTTGTCATCTTAAAATCGTTTTTATATAAAAGTGACTGTGGCTGAGGCTCTAAACCAGACAAAACACACAAGACAATAATGACACAGCTCTGTGATCCGTCACTAATATGATCATTGGATGTTTGTTTTGAGGGAGAGAGCTCAAAATCCGATGTTGCTCAGCTTTCCTTCATTTGGTCCCATTAACGGCTGGCAGCACTCTTGTTTTTCCGTTGTTGTTGAAAGAAGCCCTTTCATATTCATATTCCATGTTCTTAAGTCTGCACTGTGGTTGTGTGTGCGTGCGCATGCATGAGTATCTATGTGTGTGTGAGCGTTTTCAGGAAAGACTCCATCAAAAGTATGCCCTCCAAAATATGAGTTAAATGTACAAAAAATGTGACAAAAACAGGAGGGTTGTCAGTGTTGTGGGTTAAATACTAATCTGGTAAGTATAGGTGACCAGCATGGAAACAGGAAATATACTTGTCATTTTAACACAGTCCCTAATGAACCACTATTAGTATAATGACATAATTCTAACTTACAAAGACCCGTGACTAATGTTAAAACTACATGAAACTGAACTAATCTTTAATGACCATGTGGTGCAAAGTAGCCTAAATTTGGAAAAATCACACTGAATTTATTACTCTTTTTGATTGTGTCCAAATTTTGTAAATGAAATAAGAAAAGCCTGATACACAATTCATCTTTAAAAATGGAAACATTTGTAATGATAAAGACAAAACTCAAAGGTGCATGTCAATGGGGGACAGCAACCTGTAAATGCTGTTAATTTGGTGTAGCGTAAAAGTAGGAATCCATACTTATATTGATATTGATATATTAAATATTTTCTAATGAATATTTTGTCACTTCTGTTTGAATGTGATGTATTAGCAATTACCCTACACCTGAGCCTAATTTAAAAAAAAAAAATAAAAAAAATAAAAAAAATTATAGTTAAAGGGCATGTCCTGTTACAGGAAAATAAGTGTTATTTCTTTTAGCACTGACTGAGTGACATGATACATTTCAGTGCTTCTTGCTTTAAGAAAGTTGTTGATCAATATGCCCAGCGGGTGCAATGAATATGTACGAGGCGTCCGCCGCAGCGGCCCGGTAATTGCCGGTCGTCAGGGGTGGCAGGCATGGTAATTTGCATCTTGGGGATCCTGCAATCAGCGTTCTATTCATTAGCGCGCCAGCCGCTTCATCTGCTGGCCACTCAGAGCTGCCAATCTCCCCTCGGCAGCCAAAGCATTTGAAAAAAAACAGAAAGGAAAAGTTTCAATTACAAGCCTGCGAGTAGTGGTGTAACAAGTCTTAAACCCTATATTTACGCTGTTTAATGCAGGTGATTGACTGCTACTGCATTGTGAAAGAGAATTGGGGGAAAAGCTCAATGAAACAACCATAATCTCATGTATTTTATATAACCTTTATCTCAGGGTGACTGTCTGCATTCACAGGGAGGAGAGGACGGTGGCCACGACATCTATGCCCGTCTCAAGTGGGCCTTCAGCGCTTCTATCGAAACAGAGGGGGGAAGGGTTACATTAAAGAAAGCGTATTATGCTTCTATAAGGGAACACTGGCACTCCAGGCTATTCTCGCATGAAGATACACACAGTGGGCAGGCTATGGGCTAACACGGGGAATCTATCGTTTTCTTTGCAAAAATAATGCAGTGATTTCCAGTCTGATGTCAACGCACCACTGCATATGACACATTCATCAAAGCAGGGAAGGACAGTTAGCTGATATATGAGGGCGACACACGCACACGCACACGCACACGCACACACACAAACTCCCTTTCACTTTTCTCTTTCTCTGCTCACAGCCTAACCTCATAAATAAATCTTACAGGGATGTGGACATACAAGACTCACTTTTATTTCCTGCATCCTGTTTGTGCTGTTTCCTTTGTGCTTTATTTCTTATTTTTCAACCTATACTTTTGAAGAGGATGCACAACTGTTGAAGCTTTATCCTGATGGCTTATGAACCCAGGGGACTCTGTGTGTGTGTGTGTGTGTGTGTGTGTGTGTGTGTGTGTGTGTGTGTGTGTGTGTGTGTGTGTGTGTGTGTGGGTCTAGTATCACTTTGAATCTTCTATTGTTTTGCAGTGTTGCTGTTTCCTGCATCATAAATCTACATGAACATACAATTATTTATATCATTTTTAAATGACACAATTATGCACAAAACCTACAAACAGATGCAGATACAAAAATAAGTAATATACATATATAAATACAGATGCTAATAATAACTAATAATACACTTACACACAAGCACATTTGCAAATAAACAGGCATACACACACCTCTCTGCATACACAGTTTCCTTGCCCTGCCATTGTCTTACAGAGGAAGCCTGTTAGTGGAGGAGGTCGAAGCTTGTCCTAAGCTAAAGGAGAACGCAAGGCAAGAGGGGGCTGATGGAGAGAAAACACCAGGATGGACAGATGAGGCTGACAGGAGGCTAAGGAGGAAGAGGAAGAGAAAAAAGGGAGGAGGCAAGATGTTTTTTCCAAAAATTCTGATCCTTACTGACAGGGAGTTTGACCAGCTGTAAGAAAAACAGTTTGAATCTGAGGTGATTTGAGATAGTTTGTAAGACTCTGATGGTTTTATAATAGTGTCTGCTAACTGGGTAGAAATACTTTTTATTGGCATGGAGCTATTTAACTGATTAAAGCCACCACATCAACCTATGTGTGTATAAGCATGAGTGTGTGATTGATACATGATTTATATGGTCATAAAGAGCTGACAGCTGCCATGGTTGATATGTGAAGGCTGAAGCAGAAACAAACAGACAGTTAAAATTAAATTAAATTTAAAGAATATTAGATTTTTGTTGAATCTTTTTAGTTTTTTTAGGTTTTAGAGTTGTTTGGAAAGAAAAAGATCTGAATACAGGGTCTAAAGTAGAAACGGGTTAAACACAGAACCGCCTGGTCAGCTTTTCTTTTTGTGATTTCAGCACAATTAAAGTGTAAATATGTGCCTCATGAACACAAGTAAGAGAAACATGTTTTACTGTAATATGGATAAAAGCTGACAGTTTAGTAATCAGAGTGTGAGCATAGTGGATGATGAGGGTGTACATTTATTTTAATTTCTGATGACCTCAGTTCAAACACTGACTTATATCAAGGCCATTTCTACAGTGAATATGTTTTTAGATTCAATTGTAGTTCTACCGATGGCAAGGCATATGAAATTGCCTTACGATGCACTGCATAACATTTAGATGTTAAATGGTTATAAGGAGACAGATTTTTGCCACTCATAACAGTAACAGCTACCTCTTTGTTGTCTTTGCACCGCACCCCTATACTGTATCACTGAAACTCAAAACTAAAAGCAACCTATTTCTGTAATCACTGAAACAACATCATGGATTTGACATGTCTCTGTCACATGTAGCACCTCTCCCAATTGTGCTTCAATGCATATCTTTGCTCTGCTATTGCAACTGAACTCTCTCTTTCTATAACACACACACACACACACACGCACACGCACACTAATTCCTTTTCTCCAAATGACTGAAATAACACTGTTACCCTTGCCATCATCATGTCAAAACCCTTTTCAGTGTCAGTCTGTCTCACCCAGCATGGATGACCAGACCTGCAGCTGTCAAAATTCCACAAAAATAATAAAGACTCCTTTAGACCCAAGAAGAAGAGGAGAGCAGTTGAAAGGTAAGGTGAATTCCAGGGAAGTAAAACTCTGGGAATTTATGACGCTCCTTCTCCGATTTAGAACAACAACCTCTTCTTTTGCTGAGAGGTGTGAGCGGTACGCCAGCACCGTCGCGCCTTCCTGGACCTGAAAAGAAAGAAAGCCTGTGGAGCCCTCTGAAACCACGGCAACCTCACAGCCCTTCCCACAGAGACACCTTGACACGCACCTGTCAAAGACGTCAATATGTTTTGTGTGCTCGTGCACAGTGAGAGACTGAGGGGGAGACAGGAAGTGTGAGTGAAGGGAGTGTGAAGTGCAGCTCTGTGGGTGGCAAAGGAGAAGGATCACTGGATTTGACAGGAGCTATTTGACTAATCCAAAACAACAGCTGTAAGGTAGAGATGAGGGGATGAAGGGGAGGAGGAGATGGAAGGGAGGTACAGGAGGTGAAGAGGGGAGGAGGGCTGTCAGTTAAGTAGGAGGATTTTGGGACAAAAAAAATTATGGAAAGGGTATATGAAAATTAATTCCGCATGTAAGCCTAGAGGGGCAAGAGAACCTAAAACACCACAAATAGAAAAAGCAAATGTTGGACAGGATGAAAAGAGGCGGGTGAGGGGATGTTAGATCTGCAGAATTGTGACTGGGAAGGAGACAAAGGAGGGGAGAGGGGAAAATGGGAGACAGGCAGAAACTTTGTTGAACCTAACAGGGTATCGCTGGGTTGCATCCATTAACTTCTACACAGGGGAGCACACACGGCAACACAGGTGAGAATGATTTCACCCACACATACACACACTACGCTCACGCATACACCGGCCTTCATTACACATCTGGTTGAGTTTTATTGAGGGAAGCTGCATTGGGGTGGTCCTTACCCCTTTAACAGGTCTGTCCTGTTAACACGGCAGGCCACGGAGAGTCCATCACCCTGCGGGGCCGCATCTTAACATCTCCTCTCTGTGCAGATTAGCAGCACTCACAGCTCAGTGTAGCAGTGCAAATAAAAGAAACTAAATGGTTGACATCTAACATGGAGGTTGATGGAAATGGATTTTTTTTTTATAAGGAAAACAAGTAATAGTTTAACATTTAGGGAAACATACTTGTTACCTTTCTTGCCAAGAGTTAGCCTAGATGAGAAGATCAACACCACTCTTATGTCTATCTGTTTAAAATAAACGGCTACACTCTGCAGCCTGTTAGCTTAGCTTAGCATAACGATTGGAAACAGGAGGGAAAAGCTAGCCTGGTTCTTTCCAAAGTCAAACAATCCACCTACCAGCACATCTAAAGCTGACTAACACACACATTATATTTTATTTGTTTAAGCTATACAAAAATAGAAGTGTAAAAGTAACAATCCGAGCCCGTCCAAGAAATAATCTGGCGGCTGTGGCTCAGCGGTAGAGCGGTAGCGGTAGAGGTTGCCTGTCAATTGGAAGGTTGGTGGTTCAATCCTTGGCCCTGCAGTCCCATGTCGAAGTGTCCTTGGACAAGACACTGAACCCCAAGTCCCCCCAGAGTGTGAATGTGTGTGCATGTTTATCTGATGAGCAGGTAGCCTCGGAGTACAGCAGCCTCGGCCACAGTGTGTGAATGTATGATGTAAAAAGTGCTTTGAGTAGTCGTTAAGACTAGAAAAGCGCTATATAAATACAGCACATTTACATAAAACCTCAACTTTTATTGGGTCCTCTTCATTTGTTTTTGACTTTATTGGATAGTTACTGTAAAAATAGATCCTGACAGCATGAAGAGTGATAAAAAGGAGGGGAGTGACATGTGAAAGTAAATATAGAAGTTCTTTGCTGAAAACACAGTGGGGGATGTTGCGATTGTACTGCTGGCCCACCAGGACAACCCATTGGTTCCCCTTCGGCTGATCTGCTAGAACAAAGCAATAACCAGCACAGATCAATGTTGAAGTCTGTGTGAGAAGTGTCTTCAGCAGCAATCCTCTCATGGCTACTTCATACTTTCCTCAAATAAATTCATTTCATAAATGCTGGCATGTGTCAGACAAAATATTGGGGCACTGTAGGTTTAACTAAACTTTACCCAAACAGGAGTAAATAGTACATTTGTAGAGAACTATTTTCACCTGTGAAATTGGTACACTGGTGAGCATTTACAGCAGCAGGATGGCGTAGTATGTGCAATAGATTCAAAACAAACTACAGACATATCACCCAGTTCGACGGTGTGGCTCATTACAGTGATTTAACAGAGATTTGCCTCATTTATATCCACAGGTGATAAATGGTCCATTGCATTCTGTTTTGTGCTGAATTATCAAGTAATATAATTTAATGTGTGCATGTATATTATCATCTTTGCTGTTCTTCACGGCATAAATGTGAAAAAAAACATGAGGTTTGACTGAAATCTAGACCAGTCTGCATACCAAGACAGAGGTCTGCAATGTGCGGTTATGTCAATTTCGTCTGCTGAGGTTACGTTGGTTCTGCTCAGGGACTTGGCTGTGAAGCCCAGATCCTGTGGCTTCAGACCAAACCAAGAACAAAAACACTTTTTCTAGCATATCTTCTCTATATGTCTGGCTTCTCTCATCTGTCGGCTGCTCAGTGTCTCCTGGATCCCGTTCCAGAAACCGTGAGAGCAAAATAGGCTTCTTCTTCTCTGCTTCCATTGCTGTCGTATCGCTGAAGTATCTGAGGGTTTTGCTGAGGTATTCTGAAGCATCACTTTGATGGGCTCAGGCCATGTTTGGTCAGGAATGTGGTTTTGGGCGAAGAGACATGAATGAAAGGGAATGAAAACTGACAGGGTAAAACACATGAGGGTGAAGGGCTGATGTGGTGGACAGCTTTGGCCAGACCAATGCAGCCAACATAACTATCCAGTTGTTTTGTCTCTTTGGCCGAAACTCTGAGAAAATGAACTGTCTGCTTGTCAGTAATCTGATACATTAAAAAGAAACACACACATACTATACTTGCACACATGCTTAGAAGAAGATAAGACAACATGAAGTCATAGAACTTTTATTTGAGAAAGCTTATTTCCAGAAAAAAACATTCTCAAATCAGCTTCAAGAAAACACCTGAAAGCCAGAATTTATTCAAGTTCGAATGCAGTATTTCATTGCATTTAACTGAGTCATTGTTTGAAATGCTATATTTATTTTATAACTTTAATTTAGACCCTTTAAAATAATGATCCATTTCCTTCACATACATCCTCTTGACCTTCCCGTTAAATCTGGAGGTCTAGACCTGAACTCCTCTATTAAGTCACTTTTGGAACTTTAAACACGCCTTCCTTTCTGATTGGTTGGTCTCAGTTCTTTGGTAACTTATACAAACAGCTTCTGCACCGAGTGTGTGTGTGTGTGTGTGTGTGTGTGTGTGCATCTTGGACCTAAGTAGCAACAGATGCTGCGCTGACCTCAGAGGCTTCCTGGAAACGCAAATTTGTCAAAATGAAGCAGGAAAAAGAGAGAGCAGCAGTTTAGGTAAATGTAACATATAGGACACACACACACACACACACACACACACACACACACAATAAATAGGCAGCACAGGCACACTTGGACATATGCCCCTTCACATACTGATCACACACCCACCAAGACTAGGCTTGTGTTACAAGGGATGCACAGAGTGGATAATCACAAATACACACACACACATCAAAAAGAGCAATATATATATATATATATATATATATATATATATATATATATATATATATACACACACACACACACACACACACACACACACACACACACACACACACACACACACACACACTCTAACACTAACCGATTTATCACACAGAACACTGTATGTCAAATAGTGAAGAGATGAGCAAGAGTGCAAATCAGTTTGGATCATTCACTTGCAACTTGGAAGGTAAAAAATGTCTCGAGTAGCCAATACTGATTTTTGTCAAGTTACACCAGATTTTAAAGACATATCAACTAAAAATGCTAAAACAATATTTATTCTAGATGAACATGTAATCTGAATGGCCAAAGGGAGACAAGCATCTTTCCAAATACAGATGCCCCTAAAAGTAAGAAGAAGAACAATAGAAAGAAAAAAGGAAGACTAGATCCCCTCACCTAACCACCCCAAAAAGAAAACAAAGTAAATCTGTGCAGCTGAAATGTTATCTCCAGAAGAGGAAAAAAATTAAGCTGCAAAGTATAGTTGTTGATAACGAACAATTTCCTGCTGATGTAATGACAGAGCATTTGAAACACATCTTGTAAAACAAATCATGTTCTTTCTTTGGCTTTATTCCAGATTGTAGTTTTTAGAGCGATAACACCAAATTATTCGGTGTGATTTAATGCCTCAGTGCCTCACTGAGAACCATATTGCCCTCTCAAACATTTCTCCTTTTATACTTTCTTTACTTGCTTCAGCACTGGAAGCAATCACGCTATCTCTGTGACAAACAAGCAGCCTGACCGCATAATATCACCTCTTTAGGAAAACAAGAGGAAACGCGTGCCAGTTGCTCTCACATGTGATCAATTATTTTACGATGTAAAATCGGGCTGTGGGGGAAAAATTTTCAGCCATTAGCCCTTTAGTGCAGGGATCATACTGAGGGTAATAATGACTAAACACTGAATAAACACATTTGGCTAATAGGTCATCCGAACCTGAAGAGGAGAAGGTAGGCCTGTTGATTGGCCACAAGGTTGTTGTAAGTTCTTGCATTAGCCAAATGTGCACGTACACTCAGAAATGCAGAAACTCATGCACAGTAATGAACAAAACTAGAGCTTATTGTCAGGACTGTCACAGGCAATTATAGCAATAGCTTTAAATCACAATTCAAGTGAGTCATGCAGCTGACTAGCAATTAGTAGTGTGTGTGTCAGCTTTAATAACAGTTTCAGGGAAACAAAAGGCAGTTAAAGACAGCCAAGATTATTGGTTTATTAGTCATATTCCTAAAAAGAATGCAATGCCTCAAGTTTGAAAAACATGGTCATTTGTCAAGAATTTGTCAATGTGTGACTTTACTACCATTACCAACAATGGAACCACATTTTAAATTTTTTTAATAAAGGATTACATTATATACATATATAATACATATTATATTCATACATATCACATAAACATGTACGTATACTGTACAGTAGTGGACAAAGTATTCATATCTTTTGTTAAAAGTAGCAATGACACAGTATAAAAATGTTTTATTACACGTAAAAGTCCTATAATATATGGATCTTGTCAACATTATTGATATGTTATTGTATTATGTTAATGTATGTATTATATTATTTCCTACAGTGGAAGAAGTATTTAGTTTGACGTGTAGTGGGGGAACAAGGACCAAAACGCAGGAAGAGGCAGACAGGCAGAATGAGGTATAGTCCACAGTTTATTGCAACCAAGAGTTCACGAACAACCAAACAAAAAGAGGAAAAAAACACCATCCAAAAACAACTCCAAAATCCAAAAAATAAAGATGTCCGGGGGGAACAGGCAAGAGGGAGACAGGAAGCACAAATAGGGAAAAAAAACATCACGGAAAAAACCAGCGAGGGGGAACGAACGAGGGAACAATCTTCTGGAACAGGCAGACAAACAAAAAAAATCTGACAAGAGACAACGGAAGCACAGACACTAAATACACTAGGTAATGAGGGAACGAGAAACAGGTGACAAGAGGGCTGGGAAGCAGGTGGAAAACATCAGGTAATCATAAGAGCGGGAAGACACAGGAAGTAAAACTAAAGACAGGACGAGACAAAAACCAGACTTCAAAATAAAACAGGAAACAGAACATAGACACTCAGGGGAACACAAGACAGGACCGACAACACAAGACCAGGGAGGAAACAAGACACAAACACAAGATGGGATGTAAAAAAAAAAAAAATGGAGGAAAAGAACCCAAAGCAAAAAACCCAAACCATAACAATTCTTTACTTAAGTAAAAATAGCAATACCAAACTGTAATGGATCCTCAAATACAAGTAAAAGTACTGCATTCAAAAATCTAATAAAAGTAGAGGAGCATTATCTTCAGCAAAGTATCAAAAGTAAAAGCATTCATTAGGCAGAATGGGACCTATCAGTGTTACATTATTATATTATTGGATCATTATTATTGATGCATTAGATGTGCGATGTAATTTATTGTTGTAGCTGCTTTGTATGCTTTTATGTGACTTATTCTATAAGAAACCATAATGTTCATCAACTAATCACATGTCTTGTATGTCAAATCTTAATCTGAAACCTACCTACTGGTCTAGGTGTTAAATAAATGTAGTGGCGTGAAAAGTACAATATTTCCCTATGCAATGTAGTAGCATAAAATATCAAGTAAAGTACAAGTACTTAGAGTTCTGTAGTAAAAAAAAGTATTGCAATAATAAATCCAATACTGCCTTCAATACTGCCTCTCCAGGAACCATCACCTTATCATGGTGGAGAGGTTTGTGTGTCCTTATGAACCTGAGGGCTGTGTTGTCTGGAGTTTTGTGCACCTGGTAAGGTCTCCCATGGAAAAGTGGTCTTGTTCAAAGTTTTCATTGCTACAGCTGCGGTGAAGAGCTGTGGGTCTTAGGTGCCTCAAGGGGCGGTAACCCACGAACACCCTGGTGGACAACGGTGGTTAGGGAAGCTGTCCGACTGAAGAAGGAGTCTTTCCGGAATATGCTATCCCGGAAAGATCCAGAGGCAGTTGCAAGGTACCGAAGGGCCCGAAGGGCTGCAGCCTCTGCTGTGAAAGAGGTAAAGCAGTGGGTGTGGGAGAAGTTCGGAGATGACATGGAGAAGGACTTTCGGTCAGCACCAAGTTGCTTCTTGAAAACCGTTCGCCACCTCAAGAGGGGGAAGCGGTGAATCATCCAAGCTGTGTACAGTAAGGATGGGATGCTGTTGACCTCAACTGAGGAGGTAATAGGGCAATGGATGGAGCATTTTGAGGAACTCCTAAATCCAGCTAATGCGCACTCTATGGTAGAGGCAGAGCTGGAGGATGATGGGGCATTGTTGGCAATTTCCCTGGTGGAAGTCACTGAGATAGTTAAACAACTCCACAGTGCCAAAGCCCCATGGATTGATGAGATCTGTCCAGAAATGCTGAAAGCTCTGGGTGTTGAGGGGCTGTCTTGGCACGCCTCTTCAACATTGCGTGGATCTGGGATATGGGCAAAGATGGATGGATGGCTGAATCCAATACTGACATACACATCTCCACATAGTTTACCATGTATTGCAAGTATAACATGTAAAGTATTGACCAATTGACAATCGCTAAAACATGTTCATCAAGTCCAATCAATATCTTTTTTTACGTCATTGTTGTTTAACTGCATTTTAAGGTCTTTTTTTTATTTTATCCACCCTGAATGTTCACAAACACACACAGACACACACACACACACACACACACACACACACACACACAGCTTCAGGCACTGAATAGGCAGGGTGAAACTTAACTGCTTACCTAATTAACACAGGCTGAAGGTTTCCCGCTCTAACTCCAGCACCTTTAACCTCAACATAAGAACCAGCTACTCACCAGAAAACCTTGACATCGGAGCAGCAAATAAAGTACAACCACTTGTATCTACTCAAATATGGTCTTTATACTTCTTTTCTATTTATAGTATATCTGTTTTTTTTTTCATCCTGGAGCCAATTATGTATGCAGAATCATCATTCTTTACAAACCTTGTTTTTTTCTACACGGTCTGCTTACACAGGATTCATCCTCAGAATCGTGAGAATCTTTGCAGCAGGGAGTGTGATTATACTTTTTAAAACATATTTGTTTTTACTGAAGAAGTTGAGAAACACATTGGCTGTGCTCTCTCTCTCTCTCTCTCTCTCTCTCTCTCTCTCTCTCTCTCTCTCTCTCTCTCTATCTCTCTCTCTCACTCTCCCTCTTCCCATCAGCCTCTCTTGTCTTTCCCCGCCTCTCTCTTTCCCTGCCTCTGTTTATTCTTCTGGCGGTGCAACAGGCCCCAGAGCCCAGAGGCAAGTCATGTTCTCAGGGAAATGGCAACTCTCCACAGAGCTGATATCAAAATAGTTTAAAATATGAATTGTCTGATAGTTCCCAGTGAGTGCAGAGCTGAGCCAAACACTTCCAGATCCCCCTGCCAGCAGAATGTAAACAGATCCGGGGGCTGGGAGAGAGCAAGTCAACCTGTTGTAATTTTGTCATACAGCAAGCTCAGACGGGTCTGGTTGGTTTAGTTGTTTGGCCAACATTTTTTTTCAAGTTAAAAATGTTTTGTTTTTGCTCAAAAAGTCATGGGTGTGCAGGTGGTGACTCTTGACGAGGGAAATATTTTGTCAGAGCTAGAATAGTGAGATGAACCAGACATCAGCAACGTTATTTCTTCATGTCTAAAATTAACAACAGTGAGAAAACAATGTTGTAATTTTGATAGAATGTTGTATAAGATTAGTTTAGTCGGATGCTGCCCGTGTAAAAGCAAAGTCCCCAATGTCATATCCAATCTCTCTCCCCTGATTCCCAGCTTACAACTGCATTAGTGTGTAATAAACCATGTACTGCTAATAAATGCTAAATAGAGGGACTTAAAGTCTTAAACTGTTTCCCAAACTAGTGATAACATAACAATAATACCCAGGAATGCGTTGCTACAACAGAAGAATTTTGCACATAAAATGCAGAAAGGTTGGTACAGCAGCCAAAGTTATAGGGGTATTGGTAATTGGTAACTGGAATGCTTCAATTTATCATCAACATCCCATTTAAAAAAACTGTTTGGATAACAAACACTTTTATTACTTGTCTCTTAATCTCAGATCATATTGAAGTTAAGATAACATTGCTCCCCATAGCTTGTGAAAGGTGCACTGAACAACATATGTAATAGTATGTCTGGACTGTTTGAGAGTTTTGAGAGGGAAATCCCCTCAGTTAGGTGTTTCCTTAGAGAAACACCATAACAGAGAAGCCATTATAGAGGAGAATTAATATGTCCTTGGCATTCTATTTAATGTGAAAATGTGTGAGTGAAAAATGAAAACGAAATGTATTAGAGAGTTTGATGACAGTCGTACCCGCAGGAAATGTCATGACCTCAAGGTGTAAATATTTATTTTTCATGCCGCAGATGATCTGTGCTGAAAATCTAAACTCCCTTGAACATACACAAATTCAATCATCTTCACTAGTTTGCTAAAAAACAACCTGTAAACATAGCCTAATTTTATTTATTATGCGTTTGTGTGTGGAAAGTGTCTAACTTTATACTGTATATTGTCAGTGCATTTGTGATTTGTGGGCTTTAAGATGTATTATTTTTGTGTATTTGTGCCTGCATGCTGAAAGAAAAATGAATCTTGCATAATGCTTGATTTGCACCTTCATTTGTTTTGCCTGCATGTTTGTTTGCACTGGCATTCAGTGCAGGTTTATCAAGTAGCTGGAGATGCAATCAAGTAGTTACACAATGTAATGTATGAAATAAATTATATTATCATCATCATCATCATGTTCAGGATAACAATGTGTGTGTGAGGTAGATGAAGAATTTCCTCAGCTTTTTGGATGTTCTTATAGTGATTTTCATCCAGTTGTTTATTTATCAAATGAACTGAAACCTTATCTTATTAACTCAATTCCTTTCTTCCTGTGTCATGCTAATACATTTTTGTATTATTGAGAAAATATTGCTCACTTGCTGTTTGTTAGTAATCTAAATATTACTCATCCCATTCATCCTTACAATGATATGTCACTTTGTAATTCACTTTAATGCATACAATTTTAAATGTTTACATTGATGCAACATCTCTAATGTTTGACTCTTAACACGACTAAATGAACATTAAATGCAAATTTAAAAAACATCTAAAAATGTTCCGGAACATGTCTGCTTGATGGGGGGGGCTTTGCCTGAATAAGCACTGGAACTTTCCAGCATTTCTTTTCCTTTTTATTTATTTTTTGTCTGTGTTGTTTTCTCAGTATTGCAATGCATCACTTGACATTACCCAAGCAAGTTTGAGCTGCAGCGCATCAGCTGAAAGCAATTTGGTCCGGAGCGCAGCTGCCAGGCGGATAAGACTTTCCTTTTATTCATTTACTTTGAAATGTTCCTTTTTTTTCAACATCCAAAATACACAAGGCAGCCAAATTGCTGACATGTGTGAGAGGGGCAGCAAGACTCCTGCATTCTTTCATGCCCCACTATGCAAAACTCCACATTGTTTATTTAAAGAACACTGAACACTTTAGCACTATTAAGAAACATGTCATATAGTAAACTAAAGGTTTCCTCTCAGGAAAAATCCCTGTCAGTTTATTTTTCTTTTGCAAAAAGTTATTTTAGTTTTGACTCACAAACTGCCTGCATTCACAATTAAGTAACAGTGTTGTAGCTCTGCTTGTGCAGTGCAGGACGCTAACAGGCTCGGTAAACCTGGAAGTGGTGTGGTTATTTATGTGTTGAGGCGTGGACATGTGAGACGGGAGGACTGGACTGAGTCTTTCGCACTACCTCACAGTGACCCAAACAAGACAAAGAAGACTGAGAGGTGAGAAAAGGTGGTGTTTCTTTTATTTCTGCTTGGCCTTGGCTGACATTAAATTCAACTCAAACAAATAAAATATGTTCAAAGTACATTAACTGTCTCTGAAAAGATGTGCTTGGGCCGCAGCCTTTAGGGGAAAAAACAAAACATGATTCAATATGGCCTCAACACCTACGGCAAAGAAATGTAGCTCTCACTGTGGCTTATTGTGGACTGCAGACAATTAGATAACATTAAGAGTTTGCTTTTAATGCATGATAGGTTTCTGAGAAAAATTTAAAATGACAAGTGAGGGCCATACTCTGACACACTATGATCTGAGTGGAAAGAAAAGAGCTAGACAGAGGAGATGTAAGGTCTGAGAGACACAGGAAAAGGGCAAACCCTGACATGTAAACCTGGAACGACAGCCAGAAGACAGCATATGCGTCAGTGTAGTGGTGGGTGGGAGGTGGGCGTGGAAGGAGGGAAAGAGAAAGGGAGAGACGGGAGGGCCCGTTGTGAGTGATAGCCCACCAGGGCCTCAGACTAGCCCGACACTGGGAACAGCTAACCTACCTTGACATGCGTAGGAAACCCAAGACTCTCTGAGCCCTCTGTCAGATAGGAGCCACCCAGAGGAGACCCGCCACAACTGTGTAGCCCGAGCCTCTGTGCGTCCTTTTTAACTAGCTTTGTTTAGATGAGCGCACAGCGGAGGAATGCTTCAGTATACCTTGCAGAAACCACAAGCACAACAGCATTAGAGCGACATCAGCTTTCCAGCGTATGGGAATAAGTCAACTTTGGCTACTAGCAGGATTATAACTGCTGGCAGGAGTTCAGTGTGTGTGTATGTGTGTATATCTTTCAGTAAAAGTCCCTTTGATGCTGTGGTACTGTCAGAAAGATAAGGGTTAACAAGAGTAAAGTGACTGCTCAGTGGACCTGACAGTTGAGATGTGTCTGTAGTGAGACTTGATTTCCTTGAGACTTGGCTGCCAAAATTGATTTGATTCAAGACTTAAAAGCAAAATGATTCAAATTTCAAGTTATGACCTAATAAATCTTAGGCGGCCCTTGCATAGCGATACGGCTTGAATATTAAATTATTGAGCCAATGCATTGAAAAGATTTATGTTATTCATGTTAAACTTTTTTTGAAGTCAAAATTATGTGTTAATAATAGGAATTAACTTTATACATGTTGCCTTACTGTCACACTGTTATTCCCTGCTGGGATACTTGAATGGAGCAGAGCCATCGGTAATGTTACTGGTAACACCTGTGCTTTTCCTGCTATGACAAGTCAATATGTCTGCTGTAAAAAGGGCGTATAGCCAAGCTTTTAGCTGTCACTCATTTTAGTAGATAGAATAAAAAAATATTGGAGCAAAATTCTTAGCTTTTTTACTTGATTTGATGGAAGTTAACAAAGTAAGACTAATGCAAAATATAAAACACAATCATCTAATTATGTGTTGTAGCATATCATTCATTGTTCAGAAGTCCACACTAAAGAATGAAATAAGATACATACTTTTTTTACATTTTTGCCTCTACACAGAGAAGAACAATACAAATGCATATACAGCATGTTTATATAAATCAAAGGAAAGAATGAGTAAAGGGGTGGATGTGCATATACACTCCAATTTGGCTGGATTCAAACTATTTTGCTGACAAAAAGGTTTTTTGCAAAAGCCATGAAACAGTCTGAGATGCAAATTAGGAGGAGAGGAGAGGAGAGGAGAGGAGAGGAGAGGAGAGGAGAGGAGAGGAGAGGAGAGGAGAGGAGAGGAGAGGAGAGGAGAGGAGAGGAGAGGAGAGGAGAAAAAAAAGGATTGGATGTTGGCACGCAGGGAAAGGCAGTCTGCGGTAGACTTGTAAATAGCCCGAGGGACAGAAGGATGGAGGAATGGAGCTATCAGCAGAGAAGTGATGAAGGCCTGGGATCAGGCCAACATAAACACAGGCCAGCCCAGAGGGAGCTACGCACGCACGCACACACACACACACACACACACACACACACACACAAATGTTACTCACACACACATGTAAAAAACACACACAAACACTTAAGGCTGCATGGAGCACTTTACAATTTTCATACACCCACAACGAACGCATATACACAAACACACTCATGCACGCACGCACGCACACACGCACGCACACACACACACACACACACACACACACACACACACACACACACACACACACACACACACACAGTTTACTGTAAGGCTCCCAGACCAAGCTAAGCTGTGTGACAATAGCGTGAGCTGTCATTTAGACATCTTTTTCATCACATACTCCACATTCGTCCATTTGCTAAGCTAATAGAATAAACATGCAGTGAAAATAAATGGCTTGAGTTTTATTTTTAAACACATAGGCAGAAGAGGTTGAGCCCTCAGAAAGCCTCTCTTAATGTCTGGGTAGAGTCATTTAAAATACTACTCTATGCCTTACAATGAGAACAAACTTAAACAGTAAATACTGTAAATTCTCAAAGACAAAATGTCAGCTGTGTCCTGTAGATTTAATCACATCTCACACATGGTGGGAGGATATTTGTCACCACCATTACTGTAATGTGCGTGCATGCATTTGTCTTTTCTGCTGCACATTTGTTCAAGTGTGTTTATCTGCATGCACTTGTCAGTGGGTTTCACTGTTTGTCCGTGAGTGTGTGACTGAGCTTCATTAGTGTGCTGTGAAGCGAGAGAACTCCTGCTCTGTCTTGTCTTTGACCAACTAACACCTTGAGTGAAACCTAAAAATTTGCTAAATGTTATCTTAAGCGCCGCATTGAGAGGCGTTTGGCAAAACTGCAGCATGAAAGAGCGGCTGTCTGGCTGGAATGCAAAACACAAGTCATGGTCATCACTCTGTCACCATACAGATAAAAGCTTTGAGGACCTATGGTCTGTGTGTGTGTGTGTGTGTGTGTGTGTGTGTGTGTGTGTGTGTGTGTGTGTGTGTGTGTGTGTGTGTGTGTGTGTCTCTAATACATTTAAGCAACCACCTTTTCCCAATTGCTATGGGAATATGTCTAAGTGGATTATTATTAAGGATTGTTGATAAAGACAAACCATCCTCAACAAAGATACATTAATATAGAAGTTATTTAAAGCAGTTACAATATATATATTTTATAATGACAATGGATCAAATGACTAGGTATAAGGTAGTCTCACATTGCCAGGCCTTCCTCCACAGCACTGCCAAGGAGGGTTTGGCTAGTTTACACAGCATTCTGGGATGGGAGAAAAATGTGCTCTGGTTGCCATTTCTTTAAACCAACCACAATCATCTCGGGAGGCGCTAAGCACCAGATGGAGCAACAGAGCTTCTGCAAAATAGCCTCGGAGGGAACTTGTTTGGTGGAATAAAACTCAGATTCAACATGTAGTCTATACAGCGGTTTTGATTTATCCTGCAGAGATCTGAGGAGCAGTTAACCATAGCCCTCATAAAAGAGGTGAAGAGTGAAATCCGGCAAAATTTCCGGCCGCAACAGAACAATCCCGGAAGTGGAACATCATGGATATAGACTAGGTATTATATGACAGGGGTCACTCATAGTGCCCCATAGACAATTACGACCCAAATCTGCAATTCACCTCAGCTCTACAGAGCTTTATAGCCTCTTCCAGCCTATTGTTTTGGTTTTCCTGCCCCAACTTTACTCTTTTGGTCACTCTATAGAGGATGAGGTGGATAAAGAAGAGCCTCTTTTGGTCACTCTCTCAGCGCTTTCATCAACCTTGTTTGCAGCCGCATCAGGCAGCTGTAAGAGAGAAAGCTCTACAAGAAGACTTGCAACACTTGTCCAGCGCTAAATGGTGGACAGACAGAAGTAACCGGCATGCTAGTAAACATAGTTAGGCATTCAGCAGCCAAAGAGTCAAATATTTCTCTCAGGGGTCAGTGGAGAACAAAAACCCAGCTTAAAGCAATGTGAATACTGGATTGACATGTATTGGGCAGCCAGAAACACGACTCCAAATGAATGCTAAAGTGGCTCTGTATCTGCTTGATATATAAATGGGAAACTGTTCGCTAACAAGTTTGCCATATTGATGTAAATGGTGAGAAGTCAGTGTTGTGGTCACATCTTGTTTCCACTTCCTCAGTTATTACTGGTTTAAAACAAAATTTAAAAGATCCCATAAATATTCTTGCGCCTCTCGCATTGAGTCTATTTTATCATTATCAAAACAGCTCAAGTCCAGTTTGAGTAAAAAGAGCATTAGCAATTCAGCTCAAAACAGCTTTATAAACACAAAATTGGCTTTTACCACGCAGTAAACAACCATATATACCATACCATCCAGACAGGACATATATATTTGTGTTATTTTCTTTCTTTTCTAATTAACCACAACATCTTTGACTTTGGCAAAGAGTGAGATTGCTTAGTGTCCGGGAACACCAGATAGTGGCACAGCAAATCTCATTTGCACTTCCTCACAAACTAGGCGGTGCTGGTCTTACTTGGCTGAGATGTTCTGTCTTGTGTAAATGTGCCTGCATGGATTTCTCAGAAAACACAAAGATTAAAAACAACAATGTAAGAGTGAGCACATGTGCATGTGTGTGAGTTTACCCTTTTGAAGGTCTCTGTGTATTAATCTCCATGAGTGGTGGTCGTGGATGCAGTGGTGGTACTTGTGGCTTGTGGGTGTGTTTTATACATAGAGCAACCTGCATGGCAGTTCAAAGCCACCCTGCGCAGTAAGAGGGGATGAGAGGAGACATGAAAGCAGCACTCAACAACGTCTACAGTCTAAAGATCACAGAGTGACATGTCAAGAAAGGCGCACCAACATAAACAAATCAAAGACACCTACATTTTAGTTTGTCAAATCAAGTGCACCCACATGTTGGGGGCTCTTAAGACGTCTCTTGGACGGGAAGTGCACTGTAGTGTTATCGTTACTAAAGAAATGCATTAGTAATGTATTCCAGAAAATCAGAATTTTCTTGATAAGGTTTCAGAAAGCACTTGATTACCTATCTTTATTGAAACACTGTATATGCATTTACCACAAATTTGCTCTTGGAAAATAAACAGGTGAATTATAGAAGAGAAAAGAAATGAAATATCTACCAGCTATGAGTGCTGGTGCTCATCACTACTTCAAACATTTATTTTATTATGTCAAACCTCACGCATAACAATGGGAATATTGACAGTCATGTGTTATGAACAAGCCAAGTTGTTTGAGTATTTTATCGCGTTGGGCTCCCAGGCGGGCTGTAGCTTTGTGAAAACGCTGTATTGTATTTCTTTCCTGTGCCAGAGCCCGTTTCCTGTGGCGGTGCCGTGTCAAATGATGACCCTCTGCTTCCTGCAAGTCGCATGGAGACAGGCTTGCCACGAGCCCTAGGGCCTCACCGCCAGCCACTGAACAACCTCCGAGCCTCTACTCTGTCTGTTTCAAGTTGTTTCCCACCTTGCCCTTTTTGGACATCACTTATTCCTAGCCCCGCCTTTTGTTTTCCTTAATTACTTACCTCCTTCTAACTCTTGCTTCTTTTATTTCCTTAATTTCTCTCGTTTCATCCCTCTTCTACCTACCTTCTTCTTCCCCAACTTTGATATATTTATTGTGCTCCACGTTTCCTTCTGTCCACACCTCCTTTCCCTTCTCCTTGTCCAGGTCAGAAGAGGGTCTGTCAGGCATTTCCTGTGCAAGCTGCAGGTCTAGACCACACCTTGCGAGGGGATTTCTGCAACTACTGCCAATGACGCACTATAGAAACGAGACATGCACCCTCATGCCTGCATACATATACGGAGCTACTGTACACACTGGAAATATATAATTTTTTTGACAAATTGGCTGAGACCATGTACAGTTGAAATGCTGTGGTATAAAAAGAAATTTGTGGGAAAATGTTGAAAACATGCAGTACAGAAAACACATTCAACAGGAATTATAATAATGCTACATCTAGAATAAGCAACAACAGAAAGTGTATTTTTACATTTTCTGAATAAAATCACAGTGACAGTCAGACAAAAACTGACGCCGTCTATGAGTTATAAAACAAGTCCCTATTTTTGTGCATGATGTTTTCACATCATATGCAAATACACTAGGGCCACATCTCTGCTATTGAGTATGAGGAAGCTGTCAAATCATGCTTTACTACTGGTCCCCAAAGAAATCAACCGCATGGCACAAAGGTTAAAGGCTCAACCTGACTGACGTTTATAGTGGAGCAAATCAAATCACGACTAATATTGTTTTCAAACAGCTAATATGTGTGTTGACTCAAAATCTGAGCTTTTATGGTTACTTATATTTGGACAATGTCTCTGTAGTACGTGAGTGCATGTGTGTGCATTGGCACAGTCCACTATGTTCCATAGGTCAGCATTTCTTCGAATTGGCTTATCATCTCCTTCAATTTCAGGTCACGAGTACACACGCGTGGCAACAATAACGACACACTTTTACTGTGGCTCTCCAAAATGACTCCTGTAGTCTCCTTCCAGTCCAGGTCTGAGGCAGGAAGTGAGCTGGCAGAAAAGGAGGAAGCAGAAGCAGCTCTCTCTGGCTGCAGGTAATGACCCTAAACATTGACCTCCAACCTCACCCTCCATCAGTCTGAAAATACACACTCTGACAAAACACAGATGTGCAAACACGGTGGTGTTGCATACAATTATTTTGCAGATACTGAAGGAACTGTGTCTGGCAACTTAAAGCCTATACATAGCTGATCTTTCCAACATTAGAAAATCCTTTTAATGTTTTAAGGCAAATGAGTCTTTAACAAAAAATCAATAAAGACAATAAAATCCAGAATTATAATTTATCTTTTTATTATTTGACAGCAACAATAACAACATGTTGCATTTGTTCACTTGTTACATTTACAGAAGTGGTCAGGAAAGCTGTATGATACATGGACTTTGTTCACACAATCCATTTGTCCTGCCTTTATCAAAGTGTTGACAAAGCTGGAGGTACAGCCGATGAAGAGACTGCTAGGACATGAGCCCTGTCCAAAACCAACACGCAGACCTCACACATTTAAAAACGGTGCAAAAACCAGCATCCCTAATGCTGGTGTCTGCACCTGAGAGATTTAAACCTTTTGGAGTATAATTGATGTGTCAATGGTCAACAAGTAGTCTAGATGTTTTTGGACAGAGCCCATGGCTTTTGATGGGGATCGACTGGAGCTGCCTCACCAGTTCCAGAAAAATAACCTGCTGCCATACTTGGAAGGCTCCAGTTTTCCCTCAATGGCTGGGTTGGGCTCAGGACGTGGTCTAGAATGGTAGGGGTTCTCAGGGAGGGCCCGTTGGGTCTCCACTTTGGTCACCTAAGAAAGAAAAGGAACATGCACCCCACGACTTGTCAGACATAAAGAGTGAAAACAAGCTGAAATACCAGCGGCCCGCAAGGACTTTTTGATGGACATGCTCAGTTTTGGGGGCTCGATTGTTCTTGACATTGTGATCTAAACAACTGACTTGAAACACAATGTTCCTTATATGTTAGGGAATTGTACATATATGTGTATGTATAGTTGAGACCAATATCCAATAATCAAAGAATAAGCAAACAGGCAAACTTTTCTCATTGCAGAGCAGGGTTTAAAAACCAACAGATGATCTAATCAATAAAAAAAAACAGTTTAGTTTCTTCTGCTGACAACTTGTCTATTTCCTCTATTCTCCTTGACCTCTTCCCTTAAATCATGATATACATCCTCTCGGCTCTTCTTTATCCACCTCATCCTCTCGCCTGCTTTTTCCACCTTTGCACTTTCTTTATGACTTCTGAGTCTGGTCCGTCTTTCCTTTAGTCTCTTCCTTCGTTTCTGTCATGCTATTGTCTTTCTCCAAAATTGGATATGGGTAACTCTTTCAACCTACTTAGATAAATGAGTTTACTCCCATCCTCTCAAACATGTCTTTTCCATTTGTTTTATATAGCTGAGCAACCAGAGAAAGCCAGTGAGTCAACAGTCAACCTGGACATTTGTCATTCAGATCTCAAGTCAGATTTCTGTTCTTTTGTTTGCCTGCTCATGTGATTTTATTCCATAAACAACAGCTGTGCCTGGAAAAGTGCAAAACGGGCAGAAGGTTAATTATAGCCATTCACAGATTCCCAGGTTTGTCCAAGTGTCTTTTCAAAGACTACAGAAATAAATGTCCAAAAAGCTATAGTCCGGATCAGTTGTTGGTCTTATTCTTTTGCTGCTACCTAATTAATGCTTGCAGGGCGTTATGCAAGCCCCTAAAACTGGCAATTTTATGAAAAGAAAAACCTCCCTGCTCAAAACTGTAGCGGAATGAGTGTGTGAATGAGTCACTACGTAGATGCAATCAGAGCTTCTTGCACAGCACATAATTTGCCAGAATAGAGCCCATCAACCCAGCTGCTCACATTGTAACTGCAGTCAATTCTTCCCAAGTCTCACCTTAGACAGGTCTCCCAGCTCGGGTCTCTGCCACCCCAGCTTATCAAGGACACAGCTGTCGAAGGCTTGCTGCTTCTGACGGCAATGGCGCAGTTCCGCCAAGTTGGAATAATCCAGACAGGTCCAGTACTCTGTGAAGGACTCAGCACAGTTTCCCTTGATTTGTCTACAAGAAAGAGTGCAAACAGAGACTTGAGTCCAAAATCAAATATGCAAGAATAAAATTAAAACAGTCACAGAAAACTCAGTTACTATTGCATGAGCTGGAACTCTTACCTTTAAAAGGTTTATTTATATCAATGTTTAGAGAGATAGATAGAGATAATGTGACAAAAGTAACATTTAATAAAAATGATAAACAGGGATCCTACACCTTTTCCAAAGTCAAGCAATTTCATGGAGCATTTTCAAGCTTTTGCAGCACCTTACAGATGGTGTAAATAAAACCTTGCACATAATAAACGTTGCAAAGATTTCTAAATAATTCCCAGGTCATCCTCCGTGCCTGAACTGCTCAGATCCCAAATTCACTCTCCAACCACGTCAAAAAGTTTTATTAAATTAAGGTTTATGACTTCTCAAAACTATTTTACAGGTTTCCATAACAAGAACTTTCTGAAATGGTGATGTGAATGAAGTGCTCCTAAAAAGGTGTCTGGCAGTTGCCAGAAGGACGAAGAATCAAACCAGATCCTGGGTGCAATTACAGCTTTTGTCAAATCTTTCCTCATTAAGATAATTACAGGTATTGGTTTTTCACAGCAACTCTCAGTTTATCTTTGGGGTGAAAGTGTCGGTTGTTTGTGTTTTTTGACAACCAGGAGCAGCACACGCGCCATGCACACACACAGCCGCACGCACCCACACCCACACACCTCAGTCTACACCAGACACAGCAGAGTGAAAAACTCCAGACCACTTCACCAAATAGCCCCCAATGACAGTGTTATAGACACAATAAACTGTACTTATTAAATGATTCTTATTCAATAGCCAAAAATGCAGGAAAACCAATTATTAATAGATTCTTATGAAAACAAAATAAGAGAAGATAATAAATTAAAAAGCTTTGCAGGAATAAATACTGACTGATGTATTTAACCATCATATGAAACCTTTAGTTCTCCTCACAGCCTAACCCACTGTGTGTGCAGGGTGTTATTGTTGTGTTTGTGTGTGAAGACCTTCCCCCTCATTTTATTTTCTTTTGGGCGATATTTTGGAGCTTTCTTTGTGTGTTCACATTCACAAAAACATAGAAGTTGTCTGCAAATGAATTACTTATCTTCACTCCATTTTCACCCAGAATGTCTTTAATATCTTGCAGACAACCAGAAGACATCTCATTCAACTACAAAATCTCAACACTTTAGGTTCAGTTCACTTAGTAGTAACAGTGAATAGGAATTCATGGTGGACTAATGTGTTATAAACAGCTGTTCTTAGTTTGGACAAGAATTAACAAGTTATCTTAAACCCTCTGATTGCTCACCTCCATCCCAGATGATGCACTGCAACTTGATTTTCACCAATGTTTTCTCTCCTACCCTTACATCACTAGCTTTAAATCGCAAACCATTCTACTTGGCGAGGGAAGACTAGCATCTTCATCGCGCTGCCGCCAAAAGCCAATGGAATGAAAATCATATTAGCAGGAAGAGTTACAGGATAGGAAACTGTAAAATTAACAACTGTAACCTCTGGAAGAACAACTGTCTGACTATTTGCAACTTCAGAGCACATTTTCTAACCACATGTCCATCACAAAGGAAGAAATGCTAAATCTCTTGACCAAGGTTTCAAATGGTCTCTCAAACTCTGTACCCTTCAGCTGCCTCCAAAGTTCAGCCACATCTTCGATCAGTCGCTGACCACAGGTTTTGCAGATGACACCACTGTGGTAGCCTTCATCTCCAAAACTGTATTAAATATGTCTAATCACTAGGTTTCTAACCTATCAACTGTTAACTACACATCTGATGAATTAACTATTTCTAACTGAGTGTGTAAACCAGAGTATTTGTTGCCAGAAAGTTGTTTTAAAAAAAACCTAGGTGTGCGTTACCTGAAGAAGTTGAGTGCACATTCGTTGACTTTCCTCCCTTCTTCTAGACACTTTCTGGGGTCTTTCTCCTCCCAGCGGCAGAGCATGAACTCCTTGTTGGGTTTGTCACACTGGGAGCCAAAATGGTGAGCAGCAGCCTTCAGCACTGCAGAGGACACATTGATCTGGACAAAAACAGGGACAGGCACATGGAAAACAATGAGACTGGGTAAAATAATAATTCATTCACCAATAGTAGATGCACTAAGAGATTTTTTGAGATTTATTTTTGTGTATCTTGACACTTGTTGATATTGGTGACCACATAAAAGAGCTTAAATTATGTGTTTGATCAAATATTGTGAATCAATTTAATATTCATCCAGTGCAGAGACATAATTAGTAAATGAGTAGCCTAAAGCTTGATTTATGGTTGTGCGGAGGCTCTACGTAGAGCTTTTGCCCTAACCTACGTAAGTGGCCTGAAGTTTAAACTTCTGCATGTGTTGATCCGGCGTGCGTGTGTGGGGAGTGTGTGGTAGCTTCGGTGTGAGTACCCACTCTTGAGTCATAGTGAGAGAAACGAAGTGTCTCCCCTGCGTCTTCTGACCACTGTGAGAAATCTTTAGCAGGAAAAGTTAACCCTCTCCATGATTTAATGTTGTTAATGGAGAAGGAGAACCAAGAAAAGAGTAGGGGGAAATGCAACACAACCAAGCCAAGGCCAAGCAACATGCGTTGACGCAAAGTTTAGCTAAATTTTTCGAGGGATGCACATCAGGCTACAGCAAAGGACTGTTTCTCCACGTACCTATGAAAGTAGCCACGGCGTGGATTTTACACAGAAGCATAAATCACGCTTAACTGGGAGCAGCTGGAAACTGTTAGACTAGCTCCAATAGTGAAAGTACACCTCCAAACACTCCCAGGTTGGCAAAAAAACTATGAATAATAGAGATTGTGATTCATAGGGCTGGAAATTACCAATGATTTCCCAAATTGATTCAATTCCGATTCACAAGGTCCCAATATGATTAAATTTTCCGATTTGATTTAAATTTTCAATTAGATATCAATTAGGTTATGGAAATTTCTGTTGCAATATCAACTTTGAGTGGATATAAAATAGATTCTTAGGGAACTTCTGCTGTAAAATGTACAAGCAAGATGCAACCCTCAAATATGTTTTATAATGCACCAGGTTAAGAAGTGGCCCCCAAAAATGTTGTTTAAAGTACCTTTTAATTATACATCCCTGGTGAAAAGGCATACATTTATATATAAAATTAAAAAAAAGAAAAAGATTTTGGAATTTTGTTTTTTTTAGTTTACTAAAACAAAAGATACATTTTAATTGGAGAATCGATTATTTGAATCCAGCCCCAGTGATTTTAGAGGTAGCTATATGGTCTGAAGTATTTCTTAGAGGATAACCATTTATTTTTCAGTCCAGCATCTCTTTAAATTATCTTCCACTACAAGATCTGTAATACTTTCAGCACAGATGTGATGGAAATGTTTTAGAAATGTCATACTGTAATGTATGCCAATTATAGTCTCATGCACAATAAACAATATTGAGAATGAGTGAATACAATAAAGCAGATTTCGTCAAATCAAACTTTCTTTATAAGAAAATAAAAATAATATATGAGGTCCGTGGCAATACAAGAACCAGTTATACTTCAAATACAAAAATAGCACAGCAGCATGAAGTTTCTAATAGGGAAGAAAGGTTTGCATTACAGTGTAATTGTAAAACAGAATTTACAATAAACTTTTACATGCACATATGTTATGCTTGATATTTTAACCCATATTAGTGTTGGAACACAAGCTGCTGCCAGCTAACATCTGTCTTCCAAGGACAAGTTCAATGTGGCAAATAACATTGCTGCTGACATAAACCAGCCAAGAGTTTGTTTAGGGACAGCCATTGGAAAGTTACTGTTGCCATATGGGGTAAATTGAAGAGGTAATGCAGACTATGAAGTGCGCGATACAACGTTAATGAAGGTTAACAATGTCTGATATTGAATGCTGCCAAGGTGTTTATCATAGAGATGCCGGGGATTTCACCAGCTTCAATTGCATTTAGTATTATTTGCTAGTGGATTTATTATGTTATCAATCTAGGTTATCTAACCAAGTTTCAGCAATTAAAAAGCAGTGAAGGCAGGTAACACCAGCAGCAAAAGTTATAAACTACTGAGCATATCTTGAAAAATACAGCAGCTATCGTTAGCTAGTAACGTTAGCTTGTTAGCTAGCATGGTCTGTTTTACTATGATTTCCATTCAAGCTAAACAATAAACACTACTCACCTCATCCACGTTCAGCTCCTGCAGTGAGGGAGCATCCAGTTTTGTGGGCATGGCTGTGTATCTGTACAATAAAACTATCTGAGAAAATCAAATACCGCTACCAAAAAAACATTCAAGGTCCTCGTCTGGCTCCAGGACGAGCGACGAGGCCGCAGAGAAGGTCAGTTTACTGCGCCTGCTGGCTGCTGTCAGCTGGATAGCGCATTCTGATGACGCAACAAATCGCGACCAATCCCAGAGCCGCTGGCGCATGCGCACTTAAGGAGCTGTAAAAAGAGAAGAATAAATTGGATACATTTGTTATTAGTTTTGTCAAGTTTCATTTCGAAATTGTTAAAATGATAAAACTGTGACATGTAATCAAACAATTGCTCTTCATGTTGAACAGTTGAAGTGGTAGTCTGGCTCGGCTCTCTGTTGCCATGGTAACGGTACACTTGACCGTTGTACAGTCTTGCTCCAGTCGATAAATCCCTGGTTTGTGTGCTTGTTTGTTTATTTTGAGAAGACAGGGTCCTAGAAAGTCAGTTTAGTAATGGAGCTCATCGGATGTAGTTACAAAGGAGATACAAAAAATGGCAGGTAAATGTCTGTTTTGTAACCCTAAAGACAGCAGGGTATACAACACACATATATAACGTTACACACCGTTGATTCAGGTTTGCTGAGCTAACGTTATGAAGAGAAAAGTTGTTGTGTGACCATCTCTTTTCTACCTCAGGATGGATGGAAAAGGAGAGTACACCTTTCCCACAGAGACAAAGTATGAGGGAGAGATGAAAGATGGGATGTTCCATGGCAAAGGAGTTTTACACTTTCCAAATGGAAGTAAATATGAGGCCACCTGGGAAAACGGCAAAGCTAAACAGGTGAGGAGTAGTGTGTGTGTGTGTGTCTGCGTGTATGCATTTCAGAATATATGCATCCACATGCATGTGTGTTTCACATTGGTTATAGTTGCTATTACATCTGGTCCCTTTTAGCAATCACTCACCATTATTGTCATAGTTATTAGGTTTCTCTCCTTTTTTCCTGCACAAACTACAGTCTCTACTGCTTTCATGGGCTTTTACCACAGCAGTGATCACTCCAATTATTATCAGTATTTCAGTTGTGGTTCATTTGAAATGGTAGCAGCTCTAAACCATGACTAATTGTGGCACAGACTACCCTGCACCTGCATCCATTGCAGCCCAAGAAAACCTACCTCCATTCAAAATCTGGTAGCACATATAGCTCATTCTGAAACTTGCATATCTCAATTCAAAATCTGCCTGGGGGTTGAGTATCCTGCATTATTCTTTTTCCTATTTTAGTAAACAAATTAAACAAGCATTTTAAAGGAGCATTAGCTTATCCTAAAAGGTTTCTATCCACTGTGTATGCATGTGTATAAGAAACTCTCAAATTCAAGAATAAATGTTTTATTAGAAATCTTGTGGTTGAGGTGTAAATGTCACTGCCACTGTTTTATCTAAACTTTATCAAAAAGTGCTTTGAAATAAAAGAGCCAAAAATAACCAACATAAGATTAAGAGCAACCTCTAATTATGTCATATGCAAGTTGTTTTTACTGTAGACATTTTGACTCAGCATAGCAGCAAAAGCACAGGCGTAATGAATAACATTAATCAAAGATGTATTCCACAGGTGTTCCAGGACCAAGGTGCTGTGCATGCTAGCTCACTGAATAATTAATTCATTAATTTGACACTAAGGCCCTGTTTACACCTACATGATTATTATGACAAACAGAGACATTTCCATTTGTTTGTACCCTTTGTTCACATGCAAACAAAGAATTTGCTTCTGAAAACGGTTCTTTCTGAAAACGAGTCTTTCTAAAAGCTCTGACAATAGTGGAGATTGTTGAAATCTCCGTTTGCACGTTTGCAAGTAAACTGAGACAAACAGTGGTAAATCTAGCATGTCTTGTACAAATTTACACATTAAACATTGGTCTCTCTTCTCTTCTTTTTGGAATTTGTATTTGTTCCCCGCCAAATAAGCACTCAAACATTTTATAAAATTAGCATTAATGCTATTTCCATGATTGCAAATGATATTGTTGATGTTGACATTTTGCCAGATTACTGAACAATGTATGCTTATTTTTCATTCCCAATAACAGTTGTATCATCCCTCAGAAAAACATGCACACACACACACACACACACACACACACACACACACACACACACACACACACACACACACACACACACACACACAGTGTGTCAGTTTACCCAAAAGACATATTTTTCCACTTTTCCCTGGTGTATATATCTATGCAGACAGTTTTAGTTTTATCTGGATTTGAGATATTTCGGCCTAACCCTAAAACAATGAAAGAGAATTTAAATTGTTTTGTTGTGCTTAAATCACTGAAAAGTGACATTTGTAAACCTCAGCAGCAACTTATCTTTCCAGAAACCATGTCTGGGGTACGTAGGATAATCCCCAGACCTTACTTTCAACAGTTTTTACTTTCTGCCAAGAATAGCCCCAAGGAAAACTGCCAACAGTGAGGTCTGTGGATTATCTTTAGCATTATCATGACATTGCTGTTGAGTTTTTCAAATGTATTTTTTTTCACTGCTTTAAGGAGCCCAAATGAAACTCTGAAATTGTACTGTGGTGGTGAAAGATGTAAATATCACAACATGTTGGCACATAAAATTGTCTCCATGGCCAGACACCACTAGAGGTAAGTTGAAAATTATGTTTTCTGGTTAAAAAAAAGAAGAAGAAAAGTGATTTCAACATTCTGCTTCTTCACAAGGGGTCATTTACCTTTGCTGATGGTCTGCAGTACCAGAAGAAGGACTGGGACTACTGTGATGGTTACGACAGGCGCTTCTACAGTGAGAGGTGCAATGGACTCAGACCTATAGGTTGGAATTAATTTATTTGCTCGTTCAGTCACTTGACAGTGTTTCTTGTCTATCCGACTCTCAGACAAACAGATAATTTAGCTTGAAAATATAATGAACGCTGCCTAGAATTCAAACACTGTTAATACATTGAGATTGGGAGCATGTGCATGGGAGGAAAGGAAAGGAGTAACACCCAAAGCAATAACTTGATGTTCTGTTTAAATAAAAAGCTGTTTAGTGTGGTCAGAGATTCACTTCTCTGTATTGTTGTACTGAATGCGTGTCAAGTAGGATATCTGAGCTGGCTTGATATATTTTTGAGCTAAACCTGGACAGCTCTTCTTTATTTCAGTCCATGTTCCAAATTTTGGAAGCTAACTAGATAATGTAGTTAGTAGTAATTATTACTGCTGCTTTTTGAGTGTCCATCAATGGCCTGACAAATAGATTAACTTTAAATTCACTTTCTTTGTATGATCAATCCACGTGGCCTCGATAAAACCATTTGAAAGGGCAAAGATTTAAACACAAAATCATAATAATAAGGAATTGTGTTATTAGTAGTACACACCGTAAGATTGCTGTTCAATACAAAACGGCTGTTTCCTTCATACAGGAGAATCTCAGCTAACTGATCTGCATCCGCCACGCCTCATTCCTGATGGATGCTACGATAGTGGAGATGGTTTCTATGACCCCAATTCCAGAGTTGTCACTTCCTACACTGGCAGATTCCTCAGGAATGCAGGTGAGACACAAAATATCTTGTTATTTTAACTGTGGTAGCCCTGGCCTGTGACACCAAAGATGACCATGGCTAGTAGGAGGTGTGTCTTTTAACAGTGTTCATGTAAGCACTTACTTCATAATAATAATCCTTTACTGCTAAATAATACTTTCCAACCTGGACATATTTTTGAATTATGTACTTACTGTGAGGTGAACATAAGTACTGCAATCCAGATAGGATACTCACATTTTCACAACAGCTCTATCAGAATCAAAATCGTACCTCTCTCACCGCTTACTTTGCTGTAGTTTGTGCACATTTTTGTTTCCTCAAATTTTAGGCCAAATGGGCTCCATCTGAGCAGTGAGTAATATCTAGGCATCTTAGCCTTATGTGCCAAAGAAAATGAAAGATCAAAGTCAAGAGCAAACACAAATTTCCATTTCAAATTAATTATGTTCACTAAAGCACCTTGTCAGTGATAGATTGCTGTATGTTAAATGTATATAGTAACTTAATAAAGCAGCACCACTTACAAATTCCAGTAGTCATGTAGCTATTGATTAAACCTGTTTCCAGAGCATGTGTGCTGTAGTATCCACCTATGGCCAAGCTAATGGTGTGTTTGAAAACCACTTCACGGATGAACCCTAACCCTAACACGAGATACTGACTGGTTTTTGGGTCACCAAAAGCAAAAGTGTGGCGTTTGATTTTGTTCAGTATATAAAAAGATGAACAGGCAAATCCTGTTTCAATTATTCAAAGAAAGAAATTCACACTTAGGCCTATACATCAGTAAAACAAGGCCAAATCAGCCAAATTAGTACTGAGCGAGCTGTTGTTTCTGTCTTGTTATACAAGATAAAAGCTCCGTGTAACAAGACTCTACTTTTTTAAGAACAGGCCACAGAAAAGGCCTTTCTGAAAATACTTTGAAACATACCAAAGCTCTTGAATTGAATAAGTCTCAGGCAGGGCCTTTTTCCTTGCCTATTTTTTTTACATAACTGCATTTCTGAAAGCATACAGTGTGGGATTTGATAGCAGTGAACTTATGGAGTGATGTTAAATGGATTATCCCGGGATTCTCTGATGGAAGATTATTGCTACAAGTCATCTGATAAGCATGTTTATATAGGCTATTGTAGTCATTTCAAAACTGTTTTTTTCCTTTTGTTATTTGTCAAAAGTGGAAAATTCAAGACACATTTTTCCACTGAACGGGTGCCCAGTTTTGGAACTCCTGACTTGAAGTGAATGCAGTCTGTCAGGTGTCCAGATAGGAATTCCCAAATTCTGACATCCTCTGCTCGTCATGTCTCCTGTGATTTTACATCAAGAAACAACATTGTGAATTAGGCAGCGTGTTGTAAATGCATAGCTTTTGGCTCCCTAGGGTTAAGTCCATTTGGATTGCTGTGCAGCAAAGGTATTTTGACAGGACCATTTTTATTTGACACATACTGTACAGTACCTAACTCAGCTTTTATTACTGGTACATGCATGGGGATGTTTTACAGTCTTGCAGAACTATTGTAAATGAATTTCAGAAATGCAGGAAGCATTCAAATCAGACAATATTTTGGTATTCTTCTATCTTCAGAAATCAGGCACACTACAGCATCAATGTCTGGGTCCTCATTCAATGATTCTTTAACATTACAAGATTACATGTGTCAAGATATAATTTATGGCAGAATTTTAGGTATGACTCGCTAGCTCCCCTAAGGTAAAAAAAACTATTTCTGGGCTGTATATTTGTATGAAGATGAGCTACTTGCAAGAAGTGTCTTGTGCAATGTATCACAAACACTACCTATATGCGCTCTCCCGCTTATCTTGGTATACAGTTCTTGAGAAGAATGCTCCTGTATCCTGTATGGATTTATTTTTCAAGGCACATTTGTCAGAGTGGGTGTGAAGACAGAATTTATTGCCTCATGGCTTCCGTCCAGGATGAGGACTGCAAGGATGATGGGACACAGGGCAGACCCTCCCTCCCAGGGGGGACGCTTGCTACAGAAAGGAAAGAGGAAGGTGCTCCCCATGTTGCCGCTACAGCTGGTGGATGTAGGACAAGGTAGAACTGAGCTTGTGAAGACAAAGCCTCACATCTAGAAAAGTTGCAAAAATGATTTGTATGGAACTGGTTTGAACTACAGACAATTCAAGGTTTATGCCCTGAACTGAACGTCATTGCTAAGAAACATCAGGCTAACTTTACTCACTGGCCAAAACTGACCTATTGTGAAGCTTCTCTCCTCAGTTACCGTTGCTAACATCGACAAATATTCCTTCCTGGCATTGTGCCAGATAGCAAAACAATAGGATCTGTTGTTAATATCCCCCAAGAGGTTAAAGATTATTTTTGGAGGTGAACTGCTTTCTTGTCATCAAGAAGCTGCTGATTCGCCTGCATGCATGTGTGGAGGGATGTCAATAATACTGGTACGCCATGTAAAAATGTAGTATAGTGGAAATGGAGGGTGGTGATAGTAAGTGTGTCACTTGGAATTATTAAGTGGGAACCACCCATCACAGATGTGTCCAGAGGGTTAAATTTAAGATGCAACATCTCTGAAACAAATACTATACTGATCCTGGTACAGTTACTTCAAAAGGCCCATTGTCAGGTTGGTGGTTTCCACATGTCAAAGTACATGTCCAAGTAAGACACTGAAACCCCAAGTGCTCCCCAAATACAAGTCAGTTTGGATAAAAGTGTTGAGTGAATGTAACACAAAAAATAATAACAAAAAATAGGATGATTGAACGTCTCTATGGCCTGCTCAGCATATAAGAAACCAATGTACACTAGACCAAGACAAAAACTGGTCCACTCAGCAAGTCCTGCAAAAACACATTACTTTACTCATTGGTGTTGGGCAAGGACAAGGAAGCATTTACATGGATTAGAGAAGTCGTCACTGGGTGTTAACCAAAATTACTCTCTGAGAAAATGGTATTTTTTAGATGATAGCAAGTGCCCTCTTTTACTGACACACATGAGATATTTTGGACGTTGCTTCCTACTGTATCTTCTGGTTTGGGAGAACATTATCTTGAAAAACTATTTATAGTCTGTTAAATTTGTTTTCTTATTCAATTTAAGGAAAGAAATGTCATTCACTCACAGAATCTTGCTTTATTTGATATCTACAATTCCAAATTTCATTCGGGTTTACAGCTTTTAAGAGGCAGCGAGTCACACCATCATCCAAACCAATATTTTGCTGATTGGTTTGGATAATGGGTTTAGAGATTCTTAGTAGTTTATAAAAATCTATAACAAAGTAGTCAGACAGGTAATTTGGACACAAAGTCACCTCCTGCAATACAGAGAAGACAGAAAGGAAGGAAGGTCTGAGTGTGTGTGTGTGTGTGTGTGTGTGTGTGTGTGTGTGTGTGTGTGATATGAGTGATTGCAGGTTGTGAAAGAGGAACATTCGCGATCACAGACTTTGTTTCTGGCAGATATTCTTACCAACCTTCTTCATGAGTGTCCAATTTAATACCACAGCAATTAGTCATTCAGTATTAAAAATACCTCTGGTGACCAAATCAGAGCCACTCCCCTTGTCCCTGTTCAGCCATTTCAATGATTGAAATTTGAATTATGATTTTTTTTTTTTTTTATTAAGATCATTACAATATGTAGTTCCACTCACTATCAACCCACTGTGTCATAGTTAAGCAGCCCATCTTAAATAAAGCCAACATACTACAACACAATGAAACAATTACTGTAAACCTGAAACACAAATCACATAAACAAACAACTCCAAAAGGCTATTTTTATTTGCTTTCAAAATTCCAGACACATAATTGATCTTAATTTGTCATTGCTGATGAAGATTGTTACTTAAGTTTGAAGGTATAAAATAAAAAAATTGCATTACTCTAAAACTGTAATTAAAGAAGAATGAGTGGAAAGATACATAGGCCACATCTGCACAATTAAATCTCCACCACTGACTGATTAAGGGTTACTGTTATTACACACACACACACACACACACACACACACACGGTCAGTTGTGTATATTGTCTCTTGGCAACAGGCAGCAACAGTCGGCAGCGGTGCAGGAGGCTGCAGCAGCTACAACAGGGGCCATGTGTTGCCATATTGTTTGTAGCACTTTCCTGTTTCTGGAATAACCGCTTCCCTTTGAAACTCTGCACAAAAAAAAAAGTTCCACACCAAAAACATTCCACTGCCAAGGAAAACACCTCTGGTGACCATACCACAGCCCCTCCCTTTGTCCCCATCCAGCCGAGGTGTTTCACAGACAGATAAAATCAGCTGAGGCCCTGGGGAGTGGAACACATCCATATCCTTTTCTGAAACTAATTTTTCATACATCTTAGAGACAAAAAATTCACCATAAAACAGAATACATGTTAATCCTGTGCACTGTGACAGATGGATGAATAACTTTAAAGTATCTCTCTTTCAAAGCTAGAAAACGGAAAGCCGTCAGTGTTTTCTGCTTTCACATTTAGGTAAGTTTGATTGCACTGTGAGGCCTCCACTTGGAAACCACAAAATGCACTTATATTAGCACATATGACCCTAAATAAATCGACTAAGTTGAGCTCCTTGGTTGGTGGACCAGGTTCAGTGTCATAGCTCTCTTGTTTCTGTGAATACTGTCCAGTAGAATGTGGTCACCTCTTCTGCAAATCATTATAATACTAAGTAAGTATAGTACTAAGAGTACGTGTGTGTGTGTGTGTGTGTGTGTGTGTGTGTGTGTGTGTGTGTGTGTTAATTCACACCCATTGGACTGGAAGGAAACACTTTTCCCTCAGAGTGTATTTTAAGGATTAAGATCAACAGACTTTAACAAGGTGCCATTATCGCTTCCACACCCACGCTCTCTCCTGTGTACATTGCAAAAAGGTCGTCCATGCAGATTATTACAGTCAAGATGGATACCAACCAAATATCTAATAAACAAGTGTGTTTAGTGTGCTGCATTTTACTAAAGGTGCAAAATGGTGCCTGAAATATTTCCTACAAATGTGATGTATCATTTACTTTAGAGAACCATAGTATGATTTAATGTATTTATTTCTGTTTTTATCAGTCTACATGCAATATCCCATTTCACAGAACTGATGAAGTTATTAGATAGGTCTATAAGTAAAATGTATTGACTTACAAAACTGGTAACTCACAAAAAAGTCCTGCTGTCCTTAGATTGCAAGAAATTACCTAATATACCAGCCACCTGTGCCCTCAAATAGCCCAAGGTACCAATTACATATGACTTAAATCCTGAGATAAACGCTGCTATACAATCTCAAGAGGGCAGAATTACAGCAAATATGAAAATGTCCCAATATAATTATCATTAAAGCAGTGGTTTGTTAATTGAGGTCTAAACGTAACGACGTATAGGCTTCAATAATTACCTTCTCCGTTAACAAATGCGTCACAGAGACTGTTTGCGGGGCAGCTGTCCGCGTGTCCGATAGGCCCGTATACGTTCAATTGAGCTCCCGATCAGAACAGGTAGAAAGGAAAGAGACACAGAAAAAGCGAGGAGCGGGGTGTTTTCTACGTGAAGTGGCTGTTAGTGTTGACGCCGGGCAATTACACACAATCAGTCCGAGAGCTGCAGACCTGCTCCCCTGTACAATGGAGCCCCGCGCGCAGTGGAACCTGGGGGTGAGGCCCGCGTGCTGCTCAAGTGCATGCAGCTGCGAGCGCTCCAGAGAAAGCTCACTTCCCCTGCAATTAGCTACACATTTCAGTTTTAACAATGCAAAACTGGTTTATTATCAGCTCCTCTGGCAGTCGTTTCGGTTTAAAAAAAAATCGGTGTCTATTTTTTGGGGGTTATTATTCATTGAGTGTCTGAAGTGGCTCTGAGAAGTTATTTTCGCCTAATTGTCAGGCTTATCTTGATTTGACAAATTTAGCCGAGACTTGAATGGCACTTCACTGTTGCAGCCTAACACAGAAAATGGCCTGTGGTTTAATTATGCAGGCTACTGGTTATTAGGGTTTTGATTTATACGCTTTACCTTTACACTTCAATCTGCGGGGTTTGTATTTTTTTTCCTCATTTAATCATAGGTCAAACGTTTACAAAAACAAAACAATTTACTTTTACTGCAGACTTTGTTTCCAATAGCCTACTATGCCTACAATCATTTCAAATCAAATCTTTCCAACAGATGACTCTGAACATGAGTGGATTGTGCGGACTTGTCGGAAAGCTTGGGATGAGGTTGCTGGCGTTAATCCTGACATGTCTGTTGCAGCAATTCTGGAAGAAACAAGCAATATCAACTGATATTATTTTTACTTTATTTGTATGTATAGCCTATTAAAACTACAGAAAATGTCTTTAATTTTTTGTCTTTGTCTTGTGAGCTATACTGTATGTTTGTTTGAGATAAATACTGAAAGAAAAACATGTTTTTAGTCCTTGTATAGGCCTACATTGTCAGTTATAATAAATATAATGGCGCTATGACATTCATAGTCAATGTGTCAGTAAGATATAGGCTTCATGCCGCAGCTCATCAATGAAAGGTGTAATAGTCAGTCATATGTTGGAACTAAATGTATAATATTAGCAGGATATGACCCATGCATTGTCTCCTAAATCAACATAGGCTATTGTAAATTATATTTCTAATGTTCAGGCTGTTAATGGGGTACAGTTCTGCTGTGTGAGGATTATGTACTCCCTTTAACATATAATCAGTCTTTAGAATAGGATATGTTGGGCTAAAACCCCTCAGTCATCTAAACAACTTCACCATTTGAAAGTTGAAAATAACATTTATAAATTAGACATCACGTATTTTATAGGCAGCTGACAAAGACAGTCTCTCCCATGATGCACCATTCTTGCTTCATGGCAAAACACATACACAATGTACACTATCCACAAAAATGAGAATTAAAGGATCAAACATCATGCATAATTACAAAACACATAGAACATACAATTACTTCATATTTATTTTATTTGTACATTTGTCGTTTGAAAAATCCTATCCAGTTGTGCCTAATTTAATCTTGGTGCCGAATGACCTTTGCTTTGTGCCACAAAAATAAAAGTGAATTATTGTGTCATTAATTTATCCTCACAAATGATCCAAACCCACAAAAATATCACATTCTATTTTATTGCATTTTAGTACACAAAACATTTATGATGCACAGTCTATCAAATAAACTTTTTTGTTTGTTTTCATTTCATGTTTTTTGCAAAACAAAACAATTTCAGAGGGAAAAAGTGCTTTACAGGGATTAACCATCTCAATAAATACAAGGACATTGAGGTCTTGTTGGATCCTGTTCTTCACACAATGGCCATGGCATAAAATACAGATGCGCACTCTCTACCCCTGCCACACACACACACACACACACACACACACACACACACACACACACACACACCTTACTATATACAACACCAGTCTGTTTCATATTGTCCGTAATGTACCAAGACACCAACACTCCATTTCCCTCCTTGTGTGAAAGACAACACACACACAGAGGCTAAACAAGCAACCTCAGCAATTATAAATTAGTGACAATACACTTGTTATGTAACTTGTAACAGATTTTATAGGGATGTGTAGTTTGATTAGTGTGCTCATCTCAGACTTCCTTGTTTCTCTGTCAGTTTAAAGAAATGGAACAGGATTCTGTTAGCTTCCAATGTTAGAACCAGAATTTAAATACACACCAGCCCAAACATTGTGCTTTGTGGTTTTCTTTGTGATAAAACGTGAAGATGCTCATTTTCTACCAATGTAAGATTTAAAATCCTCGTAAAAAAAAAAAAATTACAAGCAGGAATTTTTATTTTGTTGATTCACCTTTGTAAAGTTGTTTTATAATTGAAAAAATAAGGCACACAATATTTTCATTCTTTAACAAAAATCTAATTCTAGACCTACATTTCAGTGGAAAATTTACCAAAACTGTAACTACGATGTTATTGTTTTTGTGATGCCATTAGTAAAGAAAACATTTCAAAAGTTAACTTATTTCATTTATGTTTCCTTCATGGTTGCTTAGAGAGAAAAGAGTGAAGAGTCTTACCTCTAATGTGGTGTACTGTGTGTGCCGGGCCCGTTGGGCCACGATCATAGTTCTCCCTTAAGTGTTCCCCTCGTTGTTTATCTTCAGTATTCTGACAGCACTCAAGAGTCTTCAGTCCTGCTTCTTTTCTAAGTTTCATCCTTTTAAAACTCCCTTCCTCCTTCAAGTCAGAGGGTGGCTGGTTAGAGTGGAGGATGCTGTACATGTGAAGCAAAATGGGTCCTTTTAGGTGGTGTAAAATACAGTCAGTGAGTTGCCACTAATGATAAATGCTTCACGATCATCTTGACAGAGTGGCAGCAGGTGGGATATTCCTGTCCTCAGAAAAAAAGAAAAAACATAATGACGGATGTTTTTTTAGTTGTTTCCTCATTCTTCCATTTCTCTTTCCGAGTGGGCGTGGCTCCTGTAAGATGTGTCTGTTCTCCAAGCTGACTCCTGTGAGACCTCCGGGTCAGCTCTGCAGACGGCAGTGATAGGAGATTAAGGGTTAGGATCCGGAGGTTTAGGAGTCTTAAGGGTCAAAGTGGTGGAGCACTAGCGGCTGAGGGGAAGCTGGGGCAACGACATGGCCTGGTGAGGATGACTCTGAGAGGTCAGCATGGAGAAGGGATGACCTGGGGAATACACACAAATACAAAAATACTGAATCAAACAGTAGTTACTATAATTAACTATTCAGTGCACAAAAGGTAACTACAACTCACTGTCGATATACCCGTGAAGGGCCACCATGCGCGCCCGCTCTGGACTGCCAAAGGGGGAGTAATGCAGCTCATCGGGCAGGGACGAGGGTATCCTGGACTGGGGATGACCTGGAGGAGCCCCACTGTGCTGGGGCGTGTGCTTTTTGTGTCTTGCTCTGCAGTTTTGAAACCACACCTATGAAGACGCAATGTAACCAGACATCATGTTGCTATATTCTTAAAATCGCAATATGTTGATTTATTTCAAAAGTATGTTTTATAAGAATCAGAAACGACAGACAAAACATTGAAAATATATATATGTGCATTCCTGAACATTTTACTATGATCTATTGTCAGTTTAACATAATCTGACCATTTCTTATTTTAGTCATTGTATGGCTAGATCAAGTTGTAGGTGTTTGTAAATTGCAGAATTATTTCAGTACAACCTTGCCATAACATAAGTAATTCATTAGTACCAGAAGAAAGTGGATTTCTGTGTACTGACCTGTATAACTCTCCTGCTGAGGCCCGTCATGTCGGCTAGTTTTTGTAGTGTCTGGGCATCTGGATTGTTGTCCTGGGCAAACTGAGCCTGCATGATCTGCATATTGAGACAAAACAATAGCATGAAATCAAAGGCTGCTCAAATCTATACAGAGATCATTATCACCAAACCAATATTTTGCTGATTGGTTTGGATGATGGGTTTAGAGATTCTAAGTACTAAAATAAAAATAAAAAATCTATAAGAAAGTAGTCAGACTGGTAATTTGGATACAAAGTCACCTCCTGCAATACAGAGAAGATAGAAAGGATGGAAGGTCTGATTGTGTGTGTGTGTGTGTGTGTGTGTGTGTGTGTGTGTGTGTGTGTGTGTGTGTGTGTGTGTGTGTGTGTGTGTGTGTGTGTGTGTGTGTGTGTGTGTGTCTGACCTGTAGCTGTTCAGCAGTGAAGGATGTCCGTGCCCTTTTGGCCGGTTTGGGCTGACTGTCCTGTTCTGTTGGAACTGCTCCTTCTAATGTGATACCATTGCCTAAAAAACACAATGACAGACACATGAGATAACAGACAAATGTGTTGAATAACTATTTAAAATTTGAGAGTTGAGCTCTTGTTACATGTCCCACTGAGAAGTCAGAAAGAAGCAAGCAAGACGTATTACATCATCAATGATATAAGAAATAATAAATCATACAGAGGTGAATTATGTAGTCATGATTTTGCTCATAAAGTCAGATAACCTCCGTTTTCGGAGGACTCTTGAGCAAACATCTGGACAGCCACAGAGAACCATTAAAGTAAATTTGCCAGAACCACTACACACCACTTTCAGCTGCTCGTTTGAGGTTCTCCACCATGGTGTCGTAATGGATCCTACACAGGACTTTCTCCTCCACCAAGCCAAACTCCTCTCCCGTGGACAATTGCCTCTTACACGAGTAGCACGCAAAACATGCCAAGTGGTATGCGTTTCCCCTTGCACGGCGCACCCAGTCACTGGCGTATATCTGCCGCCCACAGCGGGCACACTTAGTACCAAACCTACTGTGAGAGAGAGAAAAAGAGAGCAGAGGCAGAGGAGGAGAAACAAAATGAGGAATTAGGGGTTTATTGATGAGGTAAAAGCAACATTTCGGTAGAGAAAATTGAAGCGGTGTGATCTTTTAAATCTACTCTCGAGGCCCAATATAGTACACACATTATTAAACATAATGATTTAAACATGCACAGACATCATTTTCTTTGAGAATATGTTGAGAGAGCTGAAGTTGAAAATAAGTGTTTTTAAACTTTGGCAAATTTTGGCAGAACTCAAAAGGTTTAAGGAAGAACCCTTGGAGGAGGATGTGGCCTTCAGAAAAGGCTCCTGACTGTGGCTGCAAGCTGAGCCTTGAATGCAAACAAACCAACACCTGCAATTTCCTGGCTGATGCGTGAAGGCCCTGACATGTACACGTGCACACACACAAACACAGAATCGCGCACACACCAGGGAACAAACCAACACACATGTAAACCAGGGTAGATTTACGCAGTGGAAGATGAAGAAAGACTTACATATGACATCACTCTAGATCACCCCACTGTAACTGATAGCAACAGTGAGGTCAGGCAGCAATCAAACCTAAACCACCTGACTTTACTGTTCTGAATGGGTGGGTGGATGAAAGCGAAATGGACAGAAAGTTATGGGAAGAGAGAGGCTAGGCAGGGAGCGAGTTAGTGAACATAAGTTTGTTAAGTCAGCAAATGCTTTAAAATAATTTTTCATGAGTAGCTCAAAACAAGATATAAATATAAAAAAAGTGATCTTGTCTTTTGAAATATTTGATATAAATGTGATTGAAGATAGAATGAGACAAATACAAGGGTGGGAAAACATAAGGACAGAGACAAAGTAATTTGCACTAGATTTAAGTATTCATAATCTTTCAGAGAAAGTGTGCATAAGTCCCTCTCACAATTTTTGACTAGCCTGTCTGTGGCACTCAGCCCCAATCCCATTTAATCCTACTAAAGCTGAAACTACTAAAGAGCTTTTAAAATGGGTCACAGATATGTATATATATATATATATATATATATATATATATATATATTTTTTTAAAGGCTGAATAGTTATCTACAATAGCTGGGCACTGTCATTTTTTGCAAAAATTCAAACAAGAGTGAACAATTAATTTGTTGGGGATTATTTGCAGCTGCGGATATATATTTATATATATATATATATATATATATATATATATATATATATATAAATAACCATTTGACATTTTAGCGAGTATTTACAGCAGCAGGACAGTGTAGAATTAACTTTAAATAAACCAGTGCAGTCAATCGTGTCATGTCACTTAGTGAAACGGTGTGGCTCAATAATGTGTTTATAATAGTTTTAGTACAACAATGGAGGTCTGCGGCAGAGAAGAATAGCTACATTTAGTTTATACATTAGTGGGATTGGTTCAGCCTTCTCCTATTAAAAAAACTCCACTTTAATACAACTGGAATATTAGACAAATTTCCTGTTTTAGACCAGAATCAAAAGACATTAAGCGCCTCATTTGAAGAGCACATTGTGACTTTAATGGGTATAAAACATTTTGAGATTAAGAGCCATTGTTAGGGTTAGCAGCTGCCAATTCTGGTGGAGGAAGAAGGATTTGTAAGCAACCCAAGAGAAGGTTCTGCCTCAAGGGTAAAACAGGGGTCACAAAGCATAACGGCAAACTTTATTTTAGCTCAAATTAATAACATTTCCATATTGATGGGATTGTTTTGTAAAACAGGCATTAGCACATATCAAAAGTTGATGGTCAACTCAACATTTTTACTAATACATCATGAGCCAAATTCAAAGAGCCGTCCATAGTTGAAACGTATGAAGGATGCAAGAACTGGTGAGGGCAGGATGAAAAGAATAGACATGGGGAGAGGAAGTAAGTGGCTGAGGGAAATAGTAAAGAGCGTCGATGGCAGAGAGAGAGAGAGAGAGAGAGCAGGGTGGGACCGACAGCATGATGGTTGCCAAGTGAGTGGGTTTGGCAGTGTATCAGTGCACTCAAGTCCACTCTATCTGGGATGAAAGCATACTATAGCCCTGACATCTCACAAACTCGTACCCCTCCTCATGTATATGAGCTTGTTGGCCAGAAGTTTTATTTTTCTGCATGTAGTATGGTAGAGAATAGTTATCATATCAATATCAATAGGTCATCATTAAATGCCTGCTGTTTGAGGATCTGTCTCTTATCAGTCTCATTGTGCATCTGTTTGTCTGCCCTTCTAGTTTTATGTATCACTGTCAAGTAATGCAACAATGTCTAAATATAAAAAGAGCATCTACAGTCCCGGGCCTGGCATTCCTCATAACGAAATCATACAAAAACATAACAAAGTCAGTTTAGCATTAGAGCTGTGAGACCACAAGTGTTTGTGGTGGCCTTGAAATAAAATTAGCTGGCATAGCACTTACAGAGGGCTTAAGTTGTCATGGTTATGTGCAACTTAACCAATTATATCTTATAACCCAATAATGCCATTCCGGAGTCAAATGGACTCCGCGGCTTACTGTACTGTGTGTGCGTATCACTTCAGATTGTTATGGAGAATTCCAGGCCGTTGTTACAGTAAAAGAGGAAATCATTGTGGAACATAGCTAATGGCTAATCTAGCATGACAGTTTGTCAGAACCCAGAAAAGTTACAAATAATCCCTTGTTTAACCCCCTCCTTCTCCTCCATCTTCATCTCCTAAGACCCTTCCCTTCCTTTTTTGTATCTTATTTTATCTTTGTACCAAAAACCTGGTGTTTATTTTGGAGCAATCTCAATCCTCACATCCCCTTGTATCACTCACAAGAGGGTAAATGGTACACCACAAACTCCCTTTTCCCCCAGACCTCTCCTATTTGCTCCCCTTCTTTCATCTAATCAGTACTGCTTTTTTTATAGTAATTCACCTGCTGCTAAAAGAGCTGAGGACTGAGGGCTTGAGGAGGTACATGTTTTTTGGATTATTTCTGATGTGCTATGAGAATACTCTAATCTCTATTAGATTTGTCCTGAGAGAGTTCTTGCTTGATTGTGCGGTTTACAACGCAAGCTTCACGTTAGGTTGCTCAGATGGGAATCTACGATGAGGAAGAGATCTAAGTACTTTACAGACAACATCTTTTAACAGATTTAACATATTACTAGGCTTCAGCATATTAACTGCACAACATCATATTTGTTATTCTCTGAGACTGCAGTAACAGTTTTCTTTGTAATCTATGTCATTGCTTTAACTGAGCAGTTTTTATTTAAATGTCTAGCATTGTGTGACAGATGTCTTATTATAATTGCAATCCATTCAGTTCTTATTAAAACTCAAATCACTTGCTCTGTACCGGTTAATCGTCTTTGTTGCTATGGAGACCTAATCAGCTAACCAGAGGTGGGTTGATGAATAATTATTATTACACACACACACACACACACACACACACACACACACACACACACACACACACACACACACACACACACACACACACAGACATGCACACATCTCACCCACAAAGTTCCCTACATACATGTACTCTGGTTACACTGTCAGTATCCTAGTGTGCCTCTGATTAGTGCAGCAATGTAACTTCCTGTGTGGCCTGCAGCTCAAAGACGAGGATGATGTTTCTACGGAGTGAGGCGAGGGAGGGGTTGCAGGGAGACGAGGGGGGTCAAGAGGGGAGGCTGATAAAGAAGTGGTTTGCCTTTGTGTGTGCGTGTGTGCGTGTGTGTGAGAGAGAAAGCCCTGAAAGCCTGACATGGGTTTGAGAGGCACAGCATGGGCTCTGTCCTGCACCCTCTATCCTGACCCCCCCCCCCCTCCACACACACACACACACACACACACACACACACACACACACACACACACACGTATATGGAGGGAAACCCACTCTGATTTCCTGCTATTACGCCCCATTAAAGCAGCTGTCAGTCCAAAGCCAGATGAGAGGCTGACACAGATGAGGAAATATCTCCAGAGGTTTGAAACCAGCCCAAAGAATCTGGACTCGCAGTGGTGTTTAGCCTAGTTTAAATCTGGCCTAAACCCAGGTTACAGTTTATATTTACAGAGGTAACCATTGTACAGGCCCAGTCCTGCAGCAAAGCTTCACTGTAAGATTTTCTATATCATTTATCATTTTCCAGTGTGATCAAGGAAATCTGATCTAAATCAACAAATATTTTTCTCCAGATATTGTAACTATTTTGAGAAGACGATACAGCTATTGTTGGCAACAGTTTGATCTTCAGACTATTGTTATCACTTTGCTTTGCTGTATACAAAAACTGTAGTTTAAACCATTCTTACAAAAAAAAGAAATACTACAACTTAGTACATGGCTATACTGCCTAACAAATGCAGAGAGCAGTAACTACACAAATTGGGAAGTTGTTAAAAAAATAGTTTAAAGACGACTTTGTCAAGCTGTGTAACAGAAATACAAGATGTTAAACCTTAATTTACACCCTCAGTGTCTACAAGCAAAATGTGTTCTTAGCTTTCTTGACCATTTGACCAAACTGATAAATTATAGATTTAAATATGTGATTAGAATGTAATGTCACTAAATCACATGGATACACTGGACTCAGAGGCTCAGATTGCAGTGATGGTTACTCTGCTGATCTAGGCTAGTTTAGCAGGTCTAATTTATCTGGTGTTAGGCTCCATTGTGATTAAGATACTGGCTCATTTGTGTGGCATGCATAACAAATCCAAATTACTAAGATGATGCATTACAATTGATTTTTTCAATTATAGGAAACAGGTCAGAAAGTGGGGGTAAATTAGTTTTATCTAAGGCTTGCTGTTGTTCACTGCAAAATGTATCTGTAGTTTTATTTTAAAATGATATCCTTATCCTGGCGGGTAAACAACTAGTGTGAACTCATTTATCGCTTCTATATTCAGGCATGCATTTTTAATCACAATTACTGTATTTCATATAATTAGAGTGTAGAATTTCTGAGTATAACATACGATGGTGACAGCCACATCTGTACCACTGATTACCATTTTCTAGTGCTCTGACATATTTTAAATCCTCTCTTGGTGTTTAATACTGGCTCAGAGTCCAGAGGGTAGCGTTAAGGGTGAAAGAGGTGAATGATGAAGGAGCATTTAAATGGAGACGGGTCAGGTAAAATATTATCATGATGTGGCAGAGAAAACACAAAATACTCAGTTTTGTGAAAAAAATAGCAAAATTACTGGCAGCTGCTGGCCATGCATAAATAAACAGAGATATCAGTGTTTGTTTATGTGTGTGTTGCTGTGTCAGCGTGCACATGTGTGTCAGTGTGTGTACGTTCTTTAGAGTTGTAAAAGGAGGCAATGTGTAAAGTGCATTCTTGCAAGTAAATGTTTCATATTCATGTTTTCATATTGAAGTGTGTGTCCATGTGTAATTGTGCACATATCGGTTTTGTGTGTGTGTGTGTGTGTGTGTGTGTGTGTTTTTAGTTTGGATAGGAGTCACATTCAGAACAGAAACATGCTGACCTGGCACTTGGGGCGGTCTAATTGCTGGTCTGGAGGCCTGAGGGTCTGGGGTGGAGGACAACTAATTGCTGGTGATTATAAACCTCAGAGTGGTAGATTGGTGTCAGGTTTCAATCAGACAAACAGCAAAGCTCACTCACAGCTCCAAGCAGTCACACAAACTGATGTGCACGATGCATATGTGTCCATAGGCCTTCTATATATCGACCAGCTTCAGGCTACAGCCCAGAATTTTACTACTTAATATGCTGTTAATAGTGTGAACCCCATTTAACCTCAGATACCACACACACACACACACACACACACACACACACACAAATCCACACAAATGTAGTCAAAAAAGTGAATAAAGAATCTATAAGAAATAACATCAGTCAACAAATACGTATTCCTCCTCTGCTGTACGCAAACAAAAGTACAGTGTGTATTGAATGGATGCAACTGATAAATTCACACAATTACAATAAATCAGCATAGTCTCTCTCTCTCTCTCTCTCTCTCTCTCTCTCACAACAAGCATTTTCTGAATTACCAGTTCCTTTTAAATGTTTACTACTAGCAGCACCTTTTGACTGTGTGTGTGTGTGTGTGTGTGTGTGTGTGTGTATTGTAATAATAATAATAATTATTATTATTATTATTACACTATCTCATTTGTTTTACTGTGTCACTTAATCTGGCAGGAAAATAAAAAACGAGTTCATGCAGCACACAAAAATAGCAAAGCTTGAAGTTGAAAAAACATCCTCCCCCAAAACACAGCCTTTGCTTCTTTTTTTTAAATAAAGCAGTTTTCCCAAATTTGATTCTGCCAGGCTAGATATTATTCATTTTATTTTTGTAGATACTGGAAGTGTTATGCTTTGGATAGCCATAACAAAGTTGTGGTCTTTCAGTTATACTTTTATTTTGTTACAGACTTGGAGAAGTTTTTGAAAAGGTCTTTCAAGAACACATGAGGCAACCCGCATCCATCTCAAAGGAGAGAGAGAGAGAGAGAGAGAGAGAGAGAGAGAGAGAGAGAGAGAGAGAGAGAGAGAGAGAGGTCTGTGTTGGCAGAGTAGACGTGGTATTTTGAAAACACGGTCATAAACTTACCCTACCTGAAATAATCCATTTTACAGAAGATCTCTTTGTTTTTGATGTAGCAGCTGTTGTGCTGACGTAACGACGTTCTGCAGACAGAGCACTCCAGACAGCGCACGTGCCAGATCAGGTTGTTCACCTGCAAAGAGACAACACTCATGTCAAACACATAGCCTGCATGATAGATCACTGCACACTGCATTAAGGACTTAAAGTGTGTCTATGGTGCTGAGTAACAACTTTATATATATATATATATGTCTGTATATAAATTTCATGTCACATTACTATGATATCCTATTCAATATTTCTATATGCCCAATTAAGCTTGTATTGATGTAATATGTCAAGATATTACTTGTTAAAATCAGAAAATTATTTCTATATAATATAAATAATGAGTTTATGTTGATATCATGTTTTTAATATACAATAAGGGACTTTTAGTGAGTCTGTATATAGCACCAGACTAAATCCTATGTTTTCTAATATAAAGCAACACTATATTTGAAATACTTGGACGTGGGTTTTGCTTAGAAATTAAATCATTTGCATTTAAATTTGCTGTAGTTCCTTTCCTAAGTAGTGAAAAGTGGACTAATATGAACTTCTGAAAGACATGCATTTTTATTATAGAAACATATCGAACCTAAAGCATCCTGCTTAGGCCCTATCTAACATTTTCTGGCACTGAGTGTGGTTATTTTCATTCAATAGCAATTATGATATCTTAAATCAAAAGAAAAATGACCTGCTCTGTAATGACGACTGAAAAATGATTACAATTATTTTGAAGGTTCACACACAACCATCTCGCTGCCTAAACAGCAGCATTTCATTTTAAAATAACATTATCCCAAATGCTGTTAGAAAAGTTCTAAATGCAATCAGGTTTATTTTACAGTACATATTTTTGCAAATGCGAATTTTATTTAACAAAGCATTATTTATTGTAACTACTGTAGGCTTTTTTTTAAATCAGTAGAAAACGATTTATATTGGCTACATAAACGTATTTGCATCGGCAGTGTGAAATATGTAACTGGCCCGCAGAAATATAGGCACGATATTTACACAAGACAAAGAGGTTAACACAGAAACTTACGGTAGACCAAATAAAATGCTGCACACGAGAGATTGTAATGTATTATATCAGATAATTGGATTACATATTATCAATATGATACTATAGTTATTTATATACACAATTCGTTTTCAAAAATATTTTTCATTTTTCAAGTGTGTTTTTCCGACCGTTGTACAACGTTTAAAAACTAAACAAAGATTGTATCCTAACAGGCCTAGACTTGTAGGCTACACAACGACAGAAGTGAACCGACAGACACCCATTTTCGCGCGAGAGAAGACTGTTTTGGTTGGAAGCACGCGGGCGCACGCGACAAGACATGGCGTACTGACAGTGAGGCTGTAAAAGTGAAACAAATCTAAACGTTGGATCCCCGTGTATCTGTTGTTTAACCTTTCATTCCTGAAATTTTACGTTGCACCGGTTCAATTTAGACAGGCCTACATGTTTTGTATATGGTTAATGGGTTCTGTGTTACACCGATAAAATAATTATATAATAGAGTATTATCTGTGTCAGATAGGCTACATATAAAGCACGTTCTGGCGATATTGATAGTTATGGGTGACACAATTGTATTTATTTGTGCCTGATTTTTATCTAGTGTAAATTCTACAATGAGAATGCCTACAGTTGACCAGGCCTTCTGTTCATTCCAGAACATTCCAGTTGTCAAAACCAAAACAGGACCCGGGTCAACATGGCAGCCTCCTGCTCGTCTTGTGCAGACACGCTATTTGCAGTTAATATGAATTTTAGCGTCATGAAAGAGAAGGCTAAACAAATAAACAAGACGCCCCCAGAAGGAAATGGTTTCTGCCCTGACCAGACGGGCAGTTTCAGCCGTATGGCCTCTCACCTTCAGTAAGTATCTGTCCAGGATCTCCTGCCCGCAGCTGGCGCACATGTTCTTCCCGGTGGACGGCACCGAGCTGGTGGTGGAGGTCGGCGAGCACACGGAGGGGGTGGACGGAGTGCTGGGGGACGAACGAGTGTCCTCCCGCTCCATGTTCGACCGCTGGGACTCTCCGTCCGAGTGAGACTGCAAGTAGGCATCAGCACAGCTCAGTAACACACAGAATAATCCCCACAGTGCCAGTCTGCAGATATCGACAGTTTTTTTATGTTGTAGTCTATAGACTATGAAGGCGCCAATAATTCACACATGTAAAAAAATATGTAGCCTGAATCCTAGCTATATAATTCCACGTGCAGTGGATGCGCTCGGGCCAAGGGTCAACTACAGCGCAAAATACACGCACTGAATTATCCATACATTTTTAAAGCATATATAGCCAGGTAATAAAGCTCTCACCATTGGTGCGTGTTTAGAGTCCACACTGCAGCGCGAGGCTCCCGGTGTACTATGATGCTCGGCGGAGATCACCTATAAGACAACGTTCAGTAAACGGCAGGTCTTCATCACTTTTCCCGTGTCATCGTCAGCTGAGAAATCCTCGGGAGACATTTGCAGACAGCTCTTCAAGGCTACTCCTATGCTATATAAAGTGGTCCTGACAATAAACCCCGGATAAAACTGTTAAAAGGGCCCCCGCAACAAAAGGCACATTTTAATGAAGCTATTTCAATTTGGATTGATTTTTCCCTGCCCTTAACCCGTGTCTCTCAGAATAATAGTATTTTCTTCGCAATCCAGGACACGAGAGTGGAGGGAGGGGTAGTGGGGGGTGGGGGGAGGGTAGACTACCTGTAATTACAAATAGCTTGAAACGCTGTGGATAAGAGGGACCCGGTGTGTCAATTTCAACTGTCAATCAGAGAAAGGCAACGGGTCACCCAAAGAATTGCAAATTTGATTTTTAATGGCTGTAATTAAAATCCAATTCTTCTCAGGCGAATTGGCAGCGCTCGAGAGGCTCGCGGACCGCAAATCACGCTATTCATAACAGAGAGGCGCGTGCCTCTTTACAGCGGCTGGCGCACGCAGCTGATCTCAGTAGGCTCCACAAGCAGTGATTCTTATGACATCACAGAGAGACACAACAAAAGTCACACACGATGCGGCGGGCTGCAAATAAACTGCACGTTTTTTCAACAGCAAATGGATCCACGCAGCGTTCAAGAAATAAGATAAACCGTTTGATCAATCAAAAATGATTTCACATTGAGGCATCCTACACCACATAGCCTATCGCGCCTTGTATGCCATCAGATGACAAGCTAATTCAGTCGAAACCAAGCAGTGAAGGCCCACACAGTGCATAAGTCGGCTACCTCTCCAATTTGAACCTTATACGCACAAAGATGAAGCCCAGCAGTGTCCAAAGTGTATACCTTTTTCGTGGGAATTCCTTCGGACAGAATCTTATTGCCCTCTGAAAGAGGGGACAAAACTTCATTTTTCCAGTACATGAACCCCTGAAGTCTCACAGCGTACAGTGTCTCCAAACTCGGTGCGTGGAATCAGGAGAAGACTCGGCGATGGGCGTCAAAACCTGTATCATCCGTACCAAACCATGTGTGGATTCGGGTGCAACCGGCGCACAGTGTTGTTTTTAACGCAAAAGGCTTTCTCTCTTTCAAACGCTGCTGTGCGCGACGATCTGACTGCCACTGGCACAAACTACACAAGTTATGCAGAGGAGAGGAGTTGCCTGCTGCTCCTCAGAAAACATTATTTAGAACAGAAAGAGTTCTTCCTTTCCCCGTTTCCCCCTCTCTCCACTTTTGGGAAGGAGTCTGACTACAGGAAGTGAATCAAATTGAGGGGCTGGCAACTTTTACTCCAAGGCGTCAAAGGTGCAGTGGAGACTGCAGGGCTGCAAAGTCGACGGGAGCGCAAAGAACCAGAGGGTATTTGTAGAGCTGTAGTGAAAGTTTGTGCAGCTCTCTGGCCTGCCTTATAGTTAAAGTAGGGGGAGGGTGAAGAAAGAGGTCCATATGCGTGAGAAGGGTGGACACACTTTGGAACAGTTCTGACAGAAACTTACTCAAACTCTGCTATGTTTGATATCTCAGACATGTATAGCTGCAGCCAGAGAGAGAAAAAAAATCCTATTTTAAATTATAGTTATTTTTATAATTATCATTTATTTGCTACTAGAAATATACAACTAGAGCTGACTGTAGGCTGTAACGCAATAATTAACATACATACTCGGGCATATACATTACACACCGCGTCTGCATATATATATATATATATATATATATATATATATATATATATATATATATATATAATTGTATTCAGGCTCAGTATCTACAGTGGAACAGAAAAATAATGCCTCAAAATGCATTAAAACATGACCATCATTAATTTATTCAAAATCCATAGTGTAAAATGCAAGTTAATTAATGAATGATAATGGTGTTAAATGTTCCTCGCTCCCACGTATTTTAACATCTATTATCCTCGTGATTTAAGGCTTAGTTTTCATATTAAAATGCTTATTTTATATTATTTCCAAATATTTAAATTCCGTGTGTATAATTAAGGTGAACACTTAAGTAAATGTATGGTTAACATTAATTTGCAGGGCAGAAAAAAACCCGCAATAAATATAGATTAACAGATAAACAATGACAATAGAAAACGTCAGGGTTGCATTTCGATTTCGATACATAGCTTTTATTAGACTTTCCTGTTTCCACAATGATTTCAGGCTATAGCCTATAACCTAAATAAGTAAAACAAATATGAAAATGGCCTATAGGATTTGTTTTATCATGTAGATCAGTGGCTAAAACCTTTGTGGTCAGACCCCCACAGTCCTGTCAGATGAACTCATGTACCCTTTCATCAATTCCCAATGTGCACTATTCAATATACAAAAGTGGATATTGTCATTTTTTTCATGCACTTGAACCGTCAATATTAGGTTTGTTTTGTTTACAAATCGTACTACTTGGAGTGAAGCGAAAGGTTTCAACCGTTTATCCACTAGGCTACTTTTACCTTACCATTTCAGCCGTTTATAGGCCTACTGCAATACTTTTAGCCATGCAGCTCTACCATTTATTCATTACTTTTTGATACCTGTTTAAAATTCAGTGTGTTACAGCTGATATTTTCTTTTGATGAAATTATAATTTCAATTTATTTCTTTTTTTTTTTTTTTTTTAATTAGCCTACTTCCACAATCTTTCCAAGTAGGCCTATACTCCCTGGTACCATCAGACGTAGCCCAGGGCTACTGGCATCACTGATGTAAAGTGGAGATGAAACAAATACTCACGGAGTGTTTAACGAAAGGGAAGCCTGATTATTACAGGATGTGTATGAGCCCACACACCGCTTTACATCGACGTGTCAATCAGGCTGTCCGCAACGATCCAGCAATTATCTGTAAATCTACAGTGCAGAAATAATCCCATCAAAATAAACCACAGCAAAAACAAAATGAACAAACTTCTACATCATTCCAGAGGAGAAATTAATTTATAATATAATCAACGGAACATATATTTTAATGAATAGGCCTTTTTTATTGAAAACAGGTAAATACACACATTGTAAAGAAATCATTAATTCGATCTAATGGCAATCAGAAAGATTCTGCAATCGGGTTATTTTACAACAACAAAGACGCTAAAAAGGGCTGACTCGTGTCAAGAGGTAGGATTTGATTTGTTCGCTGCGCACGAAATTATGCTCTCTCGTTTCATGTTGTACAATTAGTCTGCCGATCTCCATCCATGCTGCAGTGTTAGCTAGCCTAATATATATGACTTCAATATTCTTAGTCGACTCTTTCAAAACACGTGTTCTGCAAAAGACGTTTAGTTGGCGAATTCTTTCTTTACTCAAACAAATTCAGATTATAATTTCACCAACATATTTGTTGAATACTTTTTGCCTTTAGGTTTTATAGCCTCACACACTGCGTATCACACATGCAGAGAAACACAACTCAGATCACATCAAAAGTATCGAGCTCCATGAACACAGAAATCAACACATATTGCATTTTAAAATATGTTAAATCACATTAAACCGTTATGCAAAAGGACAACAAAATATAACGATTTACAGCAAATTTTGGTAGAGGGCACAAAAATGAATAAGAAAGTCGATATCCACCATACCTCGGGAACTGCGACTCAAAACATAGTGGATGCTATAATAAACAGGATTATTAGTCATTACAGAAAACACGGGTCATTTGAAAGTATTGACAATTGTGGTAATCTGCTTTAAGAAAGCTGTGATAATTCAGGACTGTATTATTAACCCCTGGTGAATTAAAGATGATTATATCATCAAAATCGTGGTAACCATGTTGTAACAGAACAAATGTTGCTGACTGACAAAACTGAATCCTGTATTTCAAGAGCATTGTAGAAAATCTACAAAATGGCATAAACGCACTAAAGATGTGATATTTTATAGCTTTTAATTGAAAAATTTAAACAAAGAGAGGAGGTAAGGGAAATACCAAAACTCTAGACTGCAGTCTTTGGATCCAAGAAAGAAAAAAAAAGAAAATGTCACACAAAAATACTACAACTTACAGCAAGTGTCGCTGAGTGGCTAATCATTTGAACTCCATGAATACAAACCTGTTACAAATCTGTGTATTTATTCCTCTTCACTGACATTTTGAATAAAGACAATGTAATTGTATTTCACCTTCAAATAATATGATCTGAAAGTAAAAACGTGAAAAATAAGAGGATCGGCATTTAGACTCTTTAATAATAACATGTCTCTTTCCTGGCAGCGGTGCATCATGTCACTCACGGCTGTATGATTCACCTGCATTAAATCTCTGCAAAAGTGAGAAAGCAGACAGATAAGGGATCCAACCTGCACAGCAGTCAGGTGTGGGGCATATGTTAAGACTAAATAATAACTGATACTGTAAACCCAAAATAACTAAAAACATTTTAGGTAATTCTCCATGATTGCTGTGAATACTCCCAAAGAGTCCGGGTTCTCAAAGTATTGTCAAAACCTTTTATTCCCAGATAGGATGTGTATAGTCTTTATAGTATCTAGCGTATAGTCTGTTTGTGTGAAGGTGGAGGCTGGAAGAGGGGGGGCGGGGGGTCTCCAGAATGAGTGGGAGGATGGGTCATCTCCTAAACTTGCGGAAGGGCCTGCTCTGGTTATTGTGGTGTGATTTAGAGTAGGGCTCCCAGCGTTTCCTCTCTGGCGGTTTGTTGTGAACGTAGGCCGATGGGCCCGAGTAGTCATCATCTGGATTCTCCTCCATCATCTGGAGCTTGGCCTCAATGGCGCGGATCTTAGCACTCGTACTAGAGGTAAAAAAATAAATAAAAAAAATAAAAAATAGAGGAGAGGTTAGCAGCGAGGCTGAGGGGGGAATTACCGGTGCTGGTGCTGAGGGGCAAACGGAGTGATGGACAGATCATGGCTCTTGGCTGAGGGGAAAAGAAGAGGAGGTGTTAGCACTCTTAGTAGTGGGAAGGAAAGATGCAGGGAAAAAGGGAGCACAAGCAAGAGATTGCCAGTTGTGCTGCATGATAAGTAGAGGAAAACTTGTATTTAAATGGTAAAACAGTTTTGAAGGAGCAAGTGAGAAAAATTTCAGTGCAGGCGAGAAGAAGAGTTGAATGAGGGAATGAGAGAGTAACAGATATAAAAAGAAGGAGAGAGAAAGTCTAGAGTGGGTATAGTGGGGAGAAAAGCAGAAAAGAGTGTTTACATTTCCGCTTTTGTGCTGTGTGGAGAGAGTGATTTTGAAGTTTACACTGGAATCAAAGTGTGGAGCCTTTCCTGAGAAACATCCTGATAGCTGATAAACTCGCTACATACACTGGATTGTCTCGGCAAGAATTGGTACTGTGAGCATAAGAGGCCTCCTCACCGACTAGTGCTCCTTTTGACTGCCGTACTTACAGTGTGCGTCACAAAGCTTGGCTATAATAATTGGGCCATGTTAGCTTTGACAGGACTTCTACGGTTTTTGAAACAAAGTGTTGGTCAATTTGTACACAGATGAACTCAACTTGTGAGGAGAAGAAGAAGAAACAAGCCCATAAGTTGTCCTTCAAAAAATTTCAGGACCAAGCTTAGCCAGAGTCTGAGCTGGCTAAATTTGAAAATGTCATTTTTGACATCCATCCCTCCACACTAGCATTTTCAGATGATTATTTGCCAACCTCCATCCACATTTAAACATCAAAACAAAAAAGGAAAATGGGAATATGTCTTCTTGTTTGCATTCAGTAACATAAAAACATCTGGTAAGAAGTGGGACAGACAGCCCAGTTTGTTGGCTGATTCTTAGCTGGTTAAAGCTCTGTTGTCACCTCCTGCTCTCCATGGTCACCTACCGTACAGTGTTTCAATAGAGCCTGACTGACAACTGTTCATTAACATATTTTTGAGCTTCTGTTGTCAGATAAGTGAACACACATAAAATAGTGATAGTAACCAAAGCGAACAGCAATTGCCAAAAAGTGGGCTTCTTACTGCCACACAGGCCTCCACTTCGATCAAGCTCCCATCATGGTTTTCCAGTTTTCCTCATCCACACTAAAATGCGAGGCCAGTGTTTTCAGAGTGGTCAACTCAGGGCACTGCTTTCAAGGAACTTAGTTGTTGGTGGCTTAGTGTGGGTAGAAGGACCAAATAATGGGAAACACTGTTAGCTGGCTTAGTGTGAACATAGTCTGAGAGAAATGAAAATGGATAAAAACGTCTGAATAATAAAAAGAGCTGATGTCACTGTGTGTGTTTGTTACCAACCTGAGGTGGTTGGCAGTTACCGGTCCATCGTCTGCCGCGCCGCTGCATGACGGTTCTAGGCTCGGAGGCATTGTCTTGTCATTACGGAAACCTTCAAACCTCTGTAGAGAAGTCATGTGGCCAAAACAAAATGATCCACGCAAACAGTGATGGAAACATGGATGGGACAGACAGATGGAGAGAGACAAAGGGTAAAATAACAGGTCGAAGCAAGAAAAGACCCTCATGCAGGGAGATAGACACATGGATAGTTGCAGCTAACAAAAGATTTGCTTAGTCCATAATGTGTGTTTTGTCTAGAATTGGACTTGTGTCAAAGTCAAGACAATACTGTCAAAAGGATTTAGATAATAACATGTTCTCAGTGCATTTAGAAACATTTTAGTGTCCAGTTGAAACAGAACCACATAACAAGTAGAGGAAGAGAAGACAGAAGAAGAAAAACATCATGTGAACCAGACATTTAGAAACCATTAGACCTCATAATAAATCCTGACAGCATTTCTCTGGAGAGCCAACTCCAGCTTCCTCCCACAAAAATCCACATTAATAAACTGAAGTATTGATTTTGTTTGTGTCTGCTCAAACAGACAGTAACCAAGCAGGACTGTGTGTCCAGCTCATAATCACACCCTAAGGCACGCGGGAGGATAAAGCGGGATCAGCTGAAGAGCAAAAACCAACGTCTGCACTCATTCCTTTCAAAAACCACCTTCCAAACACCTCCACCAGCCAACACAGAACTCTCGAAACCTGTGAAGAAAAAGACAAAAAACAAACAAACAAAACAACAGTCACATGATGGGCGTAAGGAAACCCCGGCACTTGGTGCAGCTGCAGCCATTCACAGGAATATTATGCTTAGAAATCAGTTGGTGTAAGTGCAAATGAATCTAGTGACACACACACACACACACACACACACACACACACACACACACACACACACACACACACACACACACACACACACACACACACACACACACAGTCTAAAACAATGACCATTCCACCAGCCAGGACCCTTCCCTTCCACCTATTCCTGAAGGCATGTAGCTGTAATGCATATAGATCTAGGTACAGTAGAACCAATCAGGCCATACTGACTCTGTACACAAGCCCAAGCTTAAGTGATGGGAAGGATAACTTAAAATATTTCTTGTTGCTCCAATAGTTGCACCACTGGTTCTTAAACTGTGGTACCATTACCAATGGTGGTAGGCAATCTCCCTCTAGTGGTACGCGGATGGAATCTCTGATATATTTTTTTAAATGAAAATATTTAATTTGAATACAATACTATAGAAATTCTACAACATTTCAAATATTACTTAAAGTTGCCATATGTAACTTTCAGTTTGTGTTGATTTCAGCGGCCCCTTTGGACAAAAGCGGTAGGGTTTTTACTACACCTGCTGTCGTTAAGGTCTAGGTAAGCTAAACTGGGTAACATTATCACTGCAGTGTTACTCCTAGGGTTCTTTTCCTAGGGGGGAAAAAGTAGGGGGGATACGCACCACTACGCATTGCACTCGTACCCGGTGTAGCCACTTTCATAGATTAGTGGAAGCATATCGTTGGAACATACAATCCGCATACGTTACAAGTGTAATGTAGCCAGCCTGTAAGTTAAAATGAATTGAACTTTTAAGATTACGATTTTTTCTTCTTGGAATATATGGCATCAATATATAATTGTGTCATTCTTTCGGGGGGGGGGGGTGGGGAGTCATTTTAGGGGGGCGGAGTCCCCCAAATCATTGGTAGGGAAAACACTGCATTGTCATGAGCAAAAGCAGTGAGAGATTGTTGTAGAAACCAACGTAGAAATAACTTAGATCAATAAAGCGCATTTTACAAAACCCAAGAGCACTTTACACACATACAGGGGGCCAAGTGAAAGGAAAATAGTAGGCTAACACAAACACGGACTAAAAGGAATAAAACGTCCACGTTACATGCAAGAGGGAAGTAATTTATTGTAAGATTGTGTGCTCTGTAGCGCCTTCTACCTGCCGTAAATCATAGTGTGTCTTTGCGGGAAAAATCGGTCTCGGGCAGAGGCATTAATAACAATTAAATAAAAATAGTGTTCTTTTCACCGTTAGTCTCGTTTACTGTTACAGGTCATTTATGATCATCAGATGGTATATTACACAGTTTACACATTTAAAAGTTGCATATAGCCACTTTAAAATCAGTTAAATGTAATTAAAAATAAGTGTTTGTTTAAATGTAACATTTTTTGTTTCAACATCAGCTTGCTACATAGATACGTTCATGGTCGAAGTGTGCAAACGTCCTTAACTTGTTACAAACTATTAAGAAGAAAAGTGTGGATGAGGAGAATATTTCGAGCAGCCCTGTTAAAACTATAGTGATAGTTGCAACTTAAGCAGCGGCGGTGAATTCTCCATAGCACCTGCTAGCAGCAAATGATGCAAATTAGTAATGAGACAAGACCAGAGTTACCTCAAATTTAGATTCAGTTGGGGCGGGACAGAGGAAATACAGCGTAGTGGTCAAAAATAAATATTGTTTTTTTTAGGAATAAACCTGCCTCCTGCGTGAACTGTCCTTAGCTGAATAGTGTAGGCCTGCGGTACACTATTTTAAGGTGGTACTTAGAGAGTGTTATATTTTCTGAAGTTAGTTAAGCATGTTAAGAGCTTTATTAAGGATTAAAATAAGTGTTTAATGTGTTATAGTTCATCATGGATCCAGTCACAGGAAGTTGATAGAAGGTTAGTGATGATGAGTTTCAGGTACCAATAATGTAACATGCATAGAACAGAACTTGGCTAAACTGTGTATTAATAAATACAGAATACTACAGTAATGAATTAGGACATTATTTAACTGTTTGAAAAGATTTGTGAAGAATTTAGGGGAAACGTTAAACGTTCATCAATGTGATTTTCTCTCTTTTAAAGCCTATGTAATGAAGTCAAGATGTAAGTCTGGAAATAAGACAACTTCCAACGCCGACTGTCTCTGACTCACTTCCCAGCAGCACGTGACTTCTGGGTTGGAAAGGCCTTGCTAAAAACATATCACATATAACTGGACCTGAGCTCGCCCCTATTGCTGGAAAATTGCTCTCATCTTACTTGTATAATAAGATTATACTGTAAAATCCCATTTTACATCCCAAAGCAGAACAATCACAGACTGTGTCAGACAATAAGAGGATCATTTTTTATTGACACATATTGGTCTCAAACTTTAGTTACGCATCTTGCAATTCACATTTGTCAGCTGTGACACTGACTAGAACCTGTGGTCCACAGCGAGCAGCTGGACAGAACCAAATTCCTGTGGTGCAGCTTTGCTCATACCTGGCTGATGTATATTTATTTATTCATATTTACCATGCTTTAAATGTGAGCACGCTTGAAAATTAAGACATAACACAAAATTGTAACACTGACTTTTACACCCTAACCGGCTGATCTATTTGGGTACTGTAAAACTAAATATGTTAATCAGCTGCTACATGCTTTAAATTACACGCAAGGAGTACCTGCAGATAAAACATGCTGTAGCTCAGTGATACAGCAAAACATCTTCTGGGTGATAACTCTGCTAATAAACGTGTACCCTACCTTGGTAAGGGAGGGGCATGCACAAGGGGTTGACAAACACTGTGAGTAAAGTAGTTAAACCGTATTTGCATTTGATGAGACAGACACATATTCATTTTGGGCTATAAAGAAGTACAATTTTAGGTTTATAAAAAAGGTATAAACAATTAAAGCTATTTTTGGTTGGAATTGTGGATTGATCCCAGTTACAATGAATCTGTGAGCAGATTTATCCTACTACGTGTTGTCTTAGAGCCGGCAGCATTGACCTCCCTCTACTGTGTGTCGGTTTGTGTTTGTGTGTGTGTGTGTGTAGGGCGTGATTCGTCTGTATAGAGGATATCCCTTCACCCATTGCCAGTAGGTAGTCTATTGTTAGGAGACAGGCATAGATGCACGGATCCCACTTCTCTCCATAATCTGACTACTGCAGTACTAACGTGGAAATGTAAATCAGCAGTTGCTTATAATCTTTCACCACAGTTCAGACTAAAACTCAGCATTCACGAGTGCCCTTCATCTTAAGAATCATTGGTGATTTCTCTCTTCTTTTCAGACTTGTTTCTGTCTATGACAACAAGGACTCTTCAACAGGGATTTTCAGTTTTATAAAAAGGGAGCCTAGTTTGACACTTACCCTCACCTGTGCGTGCGCCCAGCGCACAACCAGCTTCTTGGACAAAGCTAGCTTCCCATTCAAACACTGGATTGCCCTCTCTGCCTCCTACACACACACACACACACACACACACACACACACACACACACACACACACACACACACACACACACACACACACACACACACACACACACACACACACACACACACACACACACACACACACACACACACACACACACACACACACACACACAGGAGAAAGGAAGAGGAACTGATTTTTTTTATAATCAAAAAACAGCCTTGATGATTGCACCAGAGTCCTTAAATAATTAGGGTTCACCATAGAGAGATGGCAGAAACAATAGTAGACGATGATGTGGCAATCTGCCTGCACAGAGACCATAACATGTGTCTCTGTTGTGAGTTTGAGAGGCAGTGTGAGTAGGTATGTCTAATCAAAAGAGTAAGTGGCTTTGATGATTAATTATATTAATAAAGTACTTTTTCTGTGTGTGTGTGTGTGTGTGTGTGTGTGTGTGTGTGTGTGTGTGTGTGTGTGTGCAAGTGTGTAAGATAAACACACACTTCCTCTGTATAATCCTTTTGGGAGGGTTTCATATCCCACTGATAGACACTAGCTGTGAAACAAGATGCTTATCATGATCCCCAGGCTCACTCCAAAACAAATACTGCCTGCTGAACCTGCAAAGCTGAGTGGGTTCCTTTTAAGTCCTTTTAAATACGGTCCATTTCAGTTAGACACATAATCAGGTCCTCCTGACTGCTTGAAACTGTCTAATAACGCTTTCTCATATTTGAGAATGAGGAGCGTTATTAAACTGAATCCCTCTGATGAAATATATTGGACTGTAAGAGCGGATGTGTACAAGTACAAGGCAAAGTCACACCTACTGATTTGAGTTTATGAAGACACACCAATATATTGACATACTATCATCGTGGACGGATATATTCTTGAATGGTTGAAAAATGCAATATCTGCATTTATCCAATATCAATATCAATTTTAATGCCAATTATTGACATATTGTGGAATTACAATTGTATTAATTAAAAATAGCGAGTATCGCTTCAAAAAACAAATTGACATATGTACCATGTCAGTTTTGTAACAAATACTTAGCATGACTTAATAAACTTAGTATTTGACACATTTGAATTTTTACCATCAGTTTAAATAAATACATACTGTGGCAAAATAAAAATAAACTATGTAAATTAAAATCAAATATACATATTCGGAACAATAAATCTTGTATGTACCTCTCTGGTGTTAAAGTTGACAAAGCAGTAGCCCCGTGGCTGTCCCTCCAAAGGCCCAGACTTATGAAACAGGAAGTCAAACTGTTTCACATTGCCGAACTTCTCCAGCAACTTCACCAGGTGATATCTGCCGAAAGAGGAATTGTGTGAAAGAGCACAAAAAAAAAAAAGGTACAAGAAAAGTAGAACATAGGAAAGAGGAAAATTTGTTCTCTTTTCTGTAAAGAATTTTTAAATTAGAACACAGAACAAGCTTTTATTTTAGTACAATGTCTCAAGTGAGACCTACTCTTATCTAACATTTCCATAATGATTGATCACTAAATTGCACTATACAACTACAGTATATGTAGTTCAACCGTATAAACCAGTCACATAGATCAACTCTACACTGTATTTGCAATCCTACAGTCTGTGAATCTGTCAAGTTCAGCTAATGAGAATGACAGCTTTCTCTCCCTGACACCTTTTTAGCAGCAGGCCAGCTGGTGTGGCAGCCCAGTGACAGTAAATCTCTCATTGAGACAATGCTGAGGATACAGTAGCAGGACAAAGAGGGAATAAAATAGAGGAAGCCTCAAATCCCCCCTGAGCACCGAGCACTGCACAAACAACATCCACTCACTGTGTGGAGCTGCCTGGGACTGCTGGACTACAAATAAACATATATATGTGGTCATTGAAGAGCTATGTATCGTGTGTGAGGATGTGTAGGTATGCGTGTAACTGACCACTGGCAGCCATGGGAAAAATTATTTCATCTGACAGTGTGGAAAGAGCGATGAGTTCAGGGCCATCTGTAGATTACTCTATGTTCACTATGTCACCAGGTGCTGATTGAATGTTTCCAAGCATGCTGACCAGCAGGTGCTTTTCCATTTCATGCCTTATCAAAGCTCTTGTGTATTAAATGATTTATAAGGGCAACATTCTTATTTCTGCGTGCACAACATAAGGCAAAAAAATAGTGAAAAGTACCCATTATAATTTCCTAAGACACAAGTTGACAAATTTAAATGAGTTGTTTTTTATGATATTTCAACATTCAGATAAGATATTCAATTTAGTGCCGAGGAATACTAAGAAACCCAGAAAATCCAAAAATGGTAATATTTGAGAAGCTGGAACCAATAAATGTTTGGCAGTTTGTTCAAAAAGAGACTGAAACGATAAATCAATGATCAAAATTGTTCTTCTTTCGAACTAGCTTCAGGTTTAATATCATGCAAGTCTGGTGTCCCTCTACCAGAAACAGTGTGTATCATTCCAAACAAAGTCACGACAAACCCTTCTAGCTAGCGTTAGCTGTTCCAGGTCACTTTCACTGGTAGAATGTTGTGAACGCGGGTTACGGGTTGCCTGGAACGCAGAATTAGTACAGTACAGACTGCACCACCCCTGGAAACCGTACCTGTTTGCAATCAAATTAACACACTTTTACACATTTTATTGTAAGCACAGGCCAAAAAACAGAGTTGCAGACACAATAACTTTACACAGTAAATAAACAAATTACAATACCTGGATTTTTTTGTATCAAGTAATGAATGTTTTCAAATGAATTCATATAACTCATGGGCACATCTAGTAATTTTTTTCTGCAGACATTTTGACTTGTCTTAGCTGGAAAAGTCTGTGCTTTTCTTACAGGGACATGTCAACATAAAAAAGCAACAACAGAAACAATATTGAAACAACAGAAACAATATTGAAAATACACAAACAAAAGAAACCAACAAACACCTTCCTGTGTTTTTGTTTTGGTGCCTTTGCCTTGTGTGACTGTTCAAACCTCACAGTGACCCCAGGTGTTTTATAAACCACTCAATTAATGCTGCAGCCTTTAATTGTTTAGTTGCTTGTTATTTTTAATCCTGAAGTGTGTGTGTGTGTGTGTGTGTGTGTGTGTGTGTGTCACACCACAAAGATGACTATGTGACGTTTATAATTATTGTGGGATACAGAGAGTGAATTGTGCATCTCAGCTACGGGCTGTACTAATGTCTTCCACCCCTTCTATGACTCCCTGGAGGGTTTTAGGCCAAAGAGAATGCCTGCTTTTCCCAGACAACACCCTGCAAGCCTCCCATGTGAAGGTGGCTCCTCCAGCAGTAGGCTCATTAAATATAAAGGTTTATGATCTTACTTAAAAACACTTTTCTGTCCTCCTTTACTCAAATAGTCTGCCTTTGCACTTTTTGCATCTCTGAACTTCTAAAACACTAATCAGGAAATGAGAAAGGCAGGGATTTATATAAATAAATAAATAAATAAATACATACATACATACATTCAAATTAATGTATAATGCATGTTTGTGCAAATGTGTAGAGATTAGATGGCTGACACTTTAAGAACATTTTGTGAGCTGAACCACAATGGACCGCTCCTCCTGGGGGCTGTAAAAACCACCGGAGGAAGAGGAGGTGAGGGGGGAGGAAAGGGAGGGAATGGTGGGGAGAGGGAGAGTAAAGTTCATAGAGGGGATGTTGACGGCAAGGTGAAAAGGTGGAGGAAGAGGAGGAGATGCCAAAAGAAGACTGGAGGTAAGGAGCCAGGTAGGAGAGACACAAGAGCTAGGAAGCAAAGAAGAGGAAGGAAGTGAAAGGGGGTTGTGAGTCCAGTCCAGAAAAAGATAAGACAAAAGCATCCGTACAGAAACTGCAGGTCAGAGGGGAATAACTTTAGAGAGGAGGGGGTGAAATTGGACTTTCTGGCAAAGCAGCTACTGTATCTGCAATGTGTTCATATTTTCATAAGAATCTACAGCATGAGTAAGATGATGGTTATACATTCTTTAATTAATAATTTAAAAATCATGACAACTTTCAGGTATGCAACTTAAATGTACCAAAAGTTTGTGAAAGGGAGCCGAGAGGGAGATGGTGATGAATCACCACTAATGAGAAATTCCCTCTCTCAGCAGCCAAAAGCATGTGAATGAATGAACATGAATATGTGCTGAAAGCCCTAGTTACACCTGCTGTATCTTTGCTCTATGTGCAGGGCAAGGAAATCTATTATGAGTGATGCTCAGTCTAGGCTCTGAGAAGATCACTTCAATGGTGAAGAAGAAGTTAAGAGTGTGACTATTTTCTGGTAATTTCAATTGTAGTGAGCATTATAAAAGAGGCAGTAGATAAAATGGAAGAAATAGGTTTGGGTTGTTTTTCAAATCACTTGCTTGGAATAGATTTTTGCCCAAAATATGAGCCTAACAGGAATCCTTTATACAATATGAAAGTAAGTGTGTGTATGTGTATGTACATATGTATGCAAACAAACACACACGCACACACACACTTAATACTGCTATGTTTAGCATCTCTGCTTTAAAATAAAAGGACATCTTCTAAGAAATAAAATAATACATTCTAGACTTTCTATAATGACTAAGAAACCAACTTGTAGGACACAATTTGATGTCTTTACTAAAAATAAATATTAACCAAAAAAACTCTGCATGAATAAACAAAGTTGTATTAACTATTCATGGCCTCATGTACTCACAAACAGCACCTTGCATTTCACATCTGCATTCCACCTCTGCACTGAGTTTTGGTTTGGCTCACCGGGACAAACAGAGGGAGTGCAGCGTATGCTGCTACCTAGGAGCTAATTAATCTTCCCAATCAGCACCAGGGGCCACGGGCATTTCTCTTATTTTCCCTCCATACTGTGAAGTAGTGGGCTATTTAAGGAGAGATAGAGCAGAGCAGGGAAAGGGGAAGGAAACGGCCTGTCTAGACGCCCACCAGAGCTGCAGCCAATACATTCTCCAGCAGCCCCCACAGGCACACAAACACACCCCGAAAAACTACCCTCTCTCTTCATCACAAAATGTTGGGGTGCTCTCCACACTTGCATTTAGAGTTTTGCACATTCAGACACCCTACTGCACACGCATATCTAGATGCAAATTCACCAATTGAAGGATGTTTACATGTGATGTGTACATATGATGTCAAGCAAATGAGACAAACAAATAATGCACACAGACACCTCTGTGTGCTCTCTCTCTCTCACTCTCTCTCTCACACACACACACACACACACACACACACACACACACACACACACACACACACACACACACTAAACAGGGCAGGTGAGTGAGGAATGATGGCGGGTCCTTAGCAGAGCAGGTCTCCACGCCTCGCTGCCTCTCTTTCACACACCCAGCCCTGTCTGCTCAGTCTCAACATGCAACGCGCACACACACACTACGCACACAGTTAATCAATCTTATATGCGCACACACACACACAAAGCATTGCCTCTCTTTGAGGAAGAGCCAGGCAAGTTAAGAAGCAATGCCTCAGGTTCATAATATGAATGCCTTACAGCAACTTCAAATCCAACACTTCAAAAATCAAAAACTAACCTTATTTTTTTTTTTTTATTCAGCTGGTTCACATGTTTGAGTCTAGAGATTTGTACCTTTGTAGTTAAATACAGATCTTTTTTCAATTACAATATATTTAATGTCTAAAAATGTGATGACCAGATTATATGACCACATTAATTATACTGTCGTACTGGTAGTTTCAGTTCCAATCTAGTTTAAAGCATATGTATCTAAAGATGCCTCAAGCTGACTAGGATCTCTTTTTAACCAGTAAATGCAGACTCATCATGATGTAAAAATGTTGTTAAATAATAAAGACTGTCAAAGTGAACACACCTTTCCAAAATGTGGGGTGAAACTAGTAGTGGATTTACTCACTCTGTGATTTTGGGATCGATGTTGCCAATCCACAAGCGGTTTCCATCATGGGCCACACTCTCTGACATGATGGAGGCATTTTCCACTGTCTCTGCCGCAGACGACATGTGTACTCTGTGGGAGGCAGGGATACAAGATGAAAAGAGAAATTAGGTTTACAAATGAAAGGCAGGGTTAAGTTTACTTTTTTGTATTTGTGTCAGATAAATAGCAGTCATTAAGGAAGACAGAAAAGTAAGTGGTTAGTTGGAAGGCTAAAATATTGCCTTACAGAGAAACTATATTATCTATACTATACTAACTATCTGTCTTGGAGCACTGTGTGTGTATGATTGATCAAAAGACATCTGTAAAATAACAATACAAATAAATCAGAAAAGACCTATCCAGCCATTTGACCTGCTATATGTCAACCACATTTAGACATTCAACCTCAGACAGTGCTGGGACTCTTAATGAATGAATGAATTTAATGACACCTTTTATGCACCTAGGGGAATTTGCTTTGCATAAGAGTATAACGGGGTTTCAAAAGAACATCACCAACCATACATTACAGCACATTATATAACATAAACCATAATCAGCATAAATCCATTATAAAAAAGCATAATTTGGGAAATCGATAAAGGACATCAAGTGCAAGTTCAAGAAAGTGTTTATAAGAGGAAGTGCCTAGATAGGTCAAACAGGTATGCCTACAATACACATAGGTAGTGTTAATAGCATGTAGACGTTGCTAGCATCAACTGTACAGTGCATAAAGGGCTAGGCAATCAGATTTAGTATAATTCAATAAATTCAAAAGTCAACCATTTCTCAGTTTACATAGACAGGTTAATTTCCCGTGATTTTGGTATTTAATGAGCGCATTGTCTGAAGTTTAACCGAAATGTCATCGTATACATGTCAAATACTTCGCTCATTATACATTTGATTTATGTATACATACATACAGTACATGTAAAAGCAATTACGAGATTGTGGTCGAATACATTTGAGAAGCAGTCTGCACAATGTCAAAATAGCTTTTCTTTCGTTGTCATTTATGTTTTAGATATCTAGCTAGATAGCTAGCTTCTCAAGTAACCATTGATCAGAATAAGGAAACCATGTAACGTTATGTGAGTTACTTTTATTGACAGTGTCAATCAAACAATGGTTCTGGTATAACAATAAATAAAGAAATAATAAAGGTAGGATAGCTAAATAAATAGAGAAGAAGAACTATCTTTACTCTATGGAAACGTTGACTTGCTAATAACGTTAGCTACCGTTAGCTTAGCTAACCGCAGGTTGATCGGTTGACTATCATCCGCACGTTGTAAGCATTTCCTGGATACATCAATAGTGTAACGTTGAAATAATCACTAGACGGTTAACAATCCGTTTTGGACGAGTAATGGATAGCTAGCTAGGTTAGCAGTTTGCTACTTAGCTTAGATAGCATCACTTTACCTCCTCAATCCGTCAAACTTCCTCTTTGAGAGCGACTGACTTCCTACTTTTAATGTGCTTCGGATCCCACTTTGGGAGGATTCAGTTGCGTTAAAACGCAAAACTAATCATTTCATTCAATGCTCACGTTTTCCTCCGATAAAACTGACCAGGTTAGCTAGTTAGCTCGGATAATTTTCGCCTTGCTAACGCCTCACAACAAAGGCGCAGGTTGATGTTGTAGTTTGTTTAACTGCCTGTGCAGTCAAGAGAAGGCACTTGTTTTAATATTCAGCTTCTCTGCAACCCTCTCCTCGAGACTCCGAGTCACCTTGGGTTGTAGTTTTGAGGCAGGAACCCCGCCTAGTCGGTGTACTCCATACAAAGTTTCAAACGCAAAAACGGACGTCTCAAAGTGTTGGCGCGTTATGATGACGACATACATGTCAATTGTGGCTTTTCTTTTCCTGAGCTAACGTGCTTCTGTTAAGGCTGTAAACTTGAAAGTAAGTATGCTGTTTGGGATCATTTACAGTTGAAGGTAAGGTTCTGCCGGGTCGTAGCCGAAATTAACGGCAGTGTTGTGTTTAGCAACTACGTGGTTGCGGTTTATGTTTACTTTTTGTCTGTGGTATGTGCAGCAAAAGGCGAAGAAGTGCTGTTTACCCCCATCACACCGACCTTCACACCGCATCACCTACATAAAGAGTTGGGACCAGTCAGTTATCTTATTATTATGTAGGCTTACGTTCTATTGCTAATTATATACTATCTGCCTCGATAACCTTGTGTCCCCTGCTTCTCTCGAGGATCAGTTGTAAAAAACAACCTGGTGCCACTTACATGATATAATAAATAATGTCAGAGTATCTGTTCAGCTTGAAATATTACATCAGAAGTTGCCCAGCTAATGTTCCTCTCAGTGACCTTTATGATGAGAAAAGGGCTGATGAAGATGAGACCATTAATTTCAGCATTTTCTTGACTATAGACTAAAGAGTTAATAATAATTCAGACGTTATTTCTATTTAAAGTCACCATTAGTTGAAGCCCTAAATGCTGAACAGGTTTTTTGAGGAGGCAGAGCTAGGCAAAACATTAACTAATACACTGCTGTATTATCTTCTGCTCAAACTGTAAAGTGTGCAACGGAGAGATCATGCAGTCTCACCAGCTGGCTTCTACCACTGGAAGGAGAGGTGGGTCTGCAGCTGCAGCTGTATGTGAAATCTACAGGATATAAGGCTACAGTATCTCACTGAACACCTGTACTTCACTTGTTCTGCTTGACTTCCACTCTAAAAAGATCTGTCATCGTCCCACATCTGAGCCTATCTGCTCTGCCACAATGCACTGTATCATATCAGCTTGTCAGGAAACCTGCCAGCCATGGATGCCTGCTTTGGGTTTGTATTGTAGGTAGTGTTCCACAGTCTAGCCTAAATATTGCCTTTGGAATATGTTTGGATTTCTGGTGTCAGTGTTGGATTGACACCAGGTACTTGTGGCTTTGCTGTAGTAACCATTGAGGATAGGGTTGGGCAATATATCGATATCGTGATATGAGACTGGATGTCGACTTTTGGATTTTGGACAATGGATATCATAATATCGTGATATCTGTCCTTGTTTTTTTGTGATCAATTTAAAAAAATATATTTAGGAATTAACATATATAAACAATACACTGAAACATGGAATGCGTCCCAGAGCCAAAAAACACAAGGAGGAAAGCTGGGAGGGAGGGAGACAAAACAACACATACAGAAACAAACACACACATAAACAGACACAAACACAGACAGACAAAAGACAAGGAACCAATCACATGCGCAGGCTGAGGTAAAGGCTGCAGCACAAGGCTACAGCCCGGCCCTTAAAGAGCCAGCGATGGTGCACCAAGTGTATCTGTCCTTAGTTTTAAAGGCTGCTTTACCGTAAAGTGATGTCACACCACTATTCTAGCTTTTCTGTTATTTGCCTTTACCCACTTAGTTAGTATATACACATTAATGATGAGTATTTATCAAACATGTCATTGTGTAAATATTTTTTGTTAGCACCAATTGTCAACCCTACAATATCACCGCAATATTGAAGATATAGTGATTTCTTTTTTTTCGTATCGACCACCTCTAATTAAGGACACTGAGATCCATATTGTATCTGGCATTTTCGGACTTTAAATGACCTGTGGAAGAGTTTAAGATCTTCACTCAAACAAAAAGACTCTCCAAGACTATCCACTCTGCAAAGAACTCCAACATTTTTTCTTTTTCTGACACAATAAATACATATATTTAAATTTTGATAAATAAAGGAAATTGAGCGCATGATAGATACAATTATAATCTAACATTAAGACTAAAAGAATAAGTACATATCAAAAATATAAAAGATTTATAGCCAGAAAATCTCAGGTACTTTTTTCAGTGTGTCGGTTTTACAAGGAGGTCTTATGACTGGTAGTAAGAAGTCTTTACTTTCTTTTTTTATTCACACAATATTTAGGTTTGGTGAAGAAAAAACACATTTGAGTGCATTTGATCTTCAGTTTTACAGTCACTACTCGAGTATATATGTTGTTTTAGATTTTTTTTGTTATACATTTTTCCCACAACTTAAAATAATTGCTGCTTTATATCATTTTACAGACAAAATATCTCAGTAATGTGATAAATTTGGGAAGTTCTTCTCACTTGTAAGTGTCTTTAAAGCAGCAGTTTGTTTTCCCCAGAGCTAGCAGTTATAAATACACACCAGACAATAGCGGAGTTCAGTCAGGCTGCAGTGCGCTACAAGCTCTTCACAGCCACTGACTGTGAAAGACGGGCTTTAGTGTGTGTTTGTGTCTGTGGGCTTAGACATCTTAGAGTTTGTCTGTGCTTGTGCGTACTCCGAGGTTCAGTGACACAGTTCACAGAGAGACAGTTTGCGAGGTGGGAGGTGGTTATTCCATAGTTAAGGAGTGGTTGGTCTCGTATTGTTGATGATTGGTGATTTTTTTTTATTTAGACCTGTGTTTTTCTTGCTATGACATAACAGAATGTCTGCTATGAATAATGTCTATTGGCAGATTAATCAATATTGAAAATAATTGTAATTTGCAACCCCACTTCTATGTGCAAGGTTTGTTAACATCTTGAAGGTTTGTATACAGTAAAACAGGCTAATATTTTTGATGATGATTAGTCAATTTCTTGAGTTACTGTATTTGAATATACTTGTAATTTATATTACAGATATAACTTTATTTAGTTTTTACTGTAAATAGAATTGACAGGTTTGGCTCTTTTCTTCCTCTTTGTTGTAATGTTTTTTTTTTTTTAAATTATCATCACATTTTTAAGAGAAAAAGAGACCATTGTACTTAAATGCCAGTTCAAGATGTAGGCCTACCTCCTACTGGCTGTTATGAGCTATTACTTCATTTTGATGAATATTACCAGCGGTGCCATCAAGTGATCTGTGTACTGTCAAATTTAATCAAATGGTGTTTGAACTCATTGGCATTGTGTTTGTATACTTTCTCTAACATCATTCTTTATTTATTCTCTCACTTCCCTCTTTCTTTCTGCTTCAGTTATGGCTTTGAAGCACCTGAGTGTGCTGCGTCCCCTGCTGTGTCAGTTCTTGGTACGACAGGTCAGGTCTCCCCTTGTGGCTACCTCCAGGGTCCTTGCACCACTTCTGTGCCCCAACACCACCTGCTACCCCCCCTGCACCAGGCTCTATGCCACCAAGAAGGCGAAAGGTCAGTGAGGAGATTGCAGAGACTGGAGTTCACATATGTACAACCTCTGTGGTTCTGTTGGCATGAGTGTGGGTCACATGATTAGATATTATCTATCTTAGAGTCTCCACTCTTCTTTCTTTCCCTCTTTTCATGTTCCAAGCCAAAGCAAAGGGCCAGACAGCTAAGGTGAATATTAATTCGGCTCTAGTGGAAGACATCATCAGTCTGGATGAAGTGAAGGGGGACATGACAGCTGTTCTCAATGCACTCAAAGATGACTTCACACGCAACCTCAGCATCCGAACCTCGCCAGGTATTCAGCTTATCTCTGCTTCTTTCTCGGACTCCCTCTCATGGTGTCTATCTGCCTGTGTCTCCTTACATCACTCTCTGTATCTTTCTCAAACTTTACAGAAGACAAACAGAACCGATAAAAGCTCAGATAAATAGCTGTCCAAAAGTGCCAGGTATTCATTTGATGTAGAAATAAATGGCAGGATAAAAAAAAAAACAGCGACAGTTTTGTCATAAATGTAAGGATTTAATTTACTTATTACTCAGATTGGTATTTCCTTTACTTTATTATTACATTTTTTTATTTTATTATTTTATTACACAATGATACACACTCACACATAAAAGAACATAATGAAAGTACCACCAGCTGAAAACAACAACAAATTACAGGAGAGAAAAATAAAAATAAAAAGCGCTTCCTTTGCAACGCTAAGTAACATTATTGAATTCTATTATTGTTAAAGAGTGCAATATTGGAGAATAAAACCTACACATAAATATATACACATTGCATTTACACATACAATATACATGCCCACATATATGCAAAGATCCATTTTTCAACTTTCACCAGAATGTTTCATCCAGAATATTTACAATACTAAAACAGACTCCTCTTCCCCCTTACAAAATCTACATAAGCCACATTGTTTAATGCCCCATTTTTAAGCATTTTCCTAGTAGGTAAGTAACTGTAAATTAGTTTTAGTTGTAAAATTGATGATAAAATAAGACATCAAAAGTACTTGTGTAAATGCATGTAAAAACATTCCCACGATGGGATACATTGGTCTTAACCTGACCTGAACCATCTGTCTATCACATCCATTGTTGTTTTAAACAAACAGTCACAGCAACACACACCTTTACCACACCTATAGCTGCCAGTAGCTCCTCTTCGGACACAAACGCATTACGTGAGGCTTGACCAGATGGATTTTTGTGTGATATGTAATCCTGAGATTCTCACAGTGCAAGGTAACATTTGTCCTCCCATTTCAGCAGAATAGCTACCGGTGCAGCAGATGTTTTATTGAGATAAATATATAACTGATATATTTTCTTGTTTGTTTTTTTCCGATCATCCGTGTTGTATCCCAGGCTAAAGAATAAAAAAATGCCTGAAAAATAGAACAAATGCAGTAAATTGAAAATCATAACACATACAGGTTGAGTTAGTATTTATATATATTTTCCAACAGCAGGTTCAATCTGCAAAGGTATGTCTGTGATCCCATGGATGTCTGCAGGCTTCTCTTCTTCTATTTGTTTGTTACGTCCTCTGTCCCAAATCAGAATATAATTAATTGTATTAGTCTCACATTGCCAGACCTATCTCCACAGTGCTGTGGAGTAAGGTTTGGCTACACCACAGATACATTCTAGGATAGGATAAAAAACGCTCTAAGTTGTTTGCATTTCTTTAAACCAATCACAAGTACCAGACACAGCAACGGTGGCTCTGCAAAATAAGCTCGGGAAGGAACTTGTTTTGGTGGATAAATGAATGAAATTATTTTGATTTCTACTTTGAATTTATATACATATATAAACAAACATGAATTGTACATTGACTGTTGCAGTGTGGTTTTATTTTTCAACTGCTTCATGTACTGTACAAATGAGGCATTTCCTTCTCAACAGCACATCAAAGGCACATTTTTACTTTAATATAAAAGTCTGTAAGTCCTCTTTTGTTTGCATCTACCTGACAAAGCACCGAAGGGCTAAAAGTGAGCCCCAGTTTGACCTCTGTTTCCCCAACTACATCCAGGTCATGGCCTTTTTGCCTCTGGGTTCTAACAAATGGGAGTTTGGCTCGGAGGAGTCAGAGGTGGGGTGTATAATGGAAGCTCCCGAGGGAGGAGGCTGCCATTAGAATCAGACTTCAAACCTTTAAGTGTTTGGGCTTTGACTCCTTTTCCCTCCTCAATTGAATGTGCACTCTCTGTAACATTTGATCTGCAGCATGTGCAGTCTTTTTACTTTTACACAACATGCAAGAGAGCATAAACACAATGTTGATGTTCTTATGGTTAACACCTCAGTGTCTTGTCTTGTCGGTTTCCTCCAACAATCTGTCTGTCCATTCATCATGTTCCCTTCAGCTTTTTTCTTTTTCCACTCATCATTCACCAATTTCTTGGTCTGAGTCATTTTTATATCTTCGGTCCCTCCCTTTATATCTCTCCATTACTTACTCTTCTCTTTGGTTTTTCCAACGATTCCCAGCTTTATTTTTTGGCCTCCACCCATATGATAATTTCAATATGTGTCTCATACTTTTGATTCCAATTTATTCCTGACCCCACAGGGAAACATTTGTTCACAGGGCAAGAGTTCCCTCCATCTCCTTCTGTTTCTCTTGTCATTTTTTGTCTCTTTCCCTCCATCCTGTCATTCTCGTTCCATCTCTCTATCCACTCACTGCTGTCCTCCACGTCATCCGTCCTCCTCTCTTCTGTCCAGCTGCACAATAATCCAGGGAGACAGCAAGACTTAGAGCTGACAGGAGAGATGAGATGGTGGAATGGAATGACGTCAGTTGTCCGAATGTGTGTATGTGTCTTGTGCAAGTGTGTGTGTGTATATTTGTTCCATGAACCTCTCATCTGGCTCTCATCAGGCTTATGAGCATGTGTGTGTGCTGTTGTGTGCGTAGCAATGAAGGCATACTGTATGTGTGCATTCATGTGTTTGTTTGTGTGTGGCAAACATGTAGCAGAAAGTCATAGATAGATTAGAGGGGATCAGTGCTGTGACCGCCATATTGTGGTTAGTCATAGATGGGTAATCTGGCCCGAAAACGAGCTGTTTCCATGGAAACTTTAAGACAGAGTAGACTAAGACATCAAACAACAACCGTACTGGAAAGAAAATGCCTAGATATACTTTAATATCCTTCAGATACCAATACGTCTTCCTATTATAGATAAGAGCTGTTGGAGCTTAAAGGAATAGTTTGACATTTGGGGAAATACTGTAATTCACTTCCTTGCAAAGAGTTAGATGTGGAAACCTATGTCACACTTGTGTTGTTTTTTGAAGATAAAGCTACAGCTGATTAGTTTAGCTTAGCATAAAGCCTGGAAGCAGAGGGAAAGAGCTAGCCTGGCTCTGTCTAAAGGAAACCAAATCCATCTACCACCACCTCTAAAGAGCACTAAATAACATGTCATATCTCGTTTGTTTAATCTGTACTATAATCAAAATGTGGAAATGACAAGTTGCTGGAACAATTTCTTGGCCAAAACTGTGACTTGAGTCTGCGCTGGTTGCCTGGCAAATTAAAGGCGAGTCACGGGTTGAACCAGGAAATAGTGCAAGCAAGTAATCCCCATGGATGTATTAAGAGAATACTGCCAAGTGATGTTCTTAAATTTAGAATTCAACACTGTTTTTTTAAACTGCCATAATCAATATTTTAATACTAAAAAAGGATCAAACCATTGTATGTAAAAGGGGTCACTCGTAGTGACAAACCCACAGATAACTATCACCTGACTCAGCTGTTCCACTTCCTTTTCAGCATCTTTCAGCTTATTGTTTGGGTTTCATGGCCCACAATTTGACTGTTTTGATTCACTTTGACTCCCGAACACAGCCGACAGCTTTTTCAGCAAGAAAGCTTTGAAAACCAACTGTAAGCTACCTATCCAGCAACCAACAGCTGATGGACAAACATAGTAGCAAACATAGTAAGCAAGCATAGTTTTAGCATTTAGTTGCTAAAGAGACAGATATTTCCCATAGGAGATGGTGACCAAAAACCACTATAAGCAGGGTGAATGTTGGACATACAGTCACCAGGGGGCCAGAAACACAACTCCAAATGAATGATAATGTTGCTCTGTAACTGTTGGATATTTAAATCAGCAACTGCACACTAACAACATGTCAACTGAAAAGGTGATGGTATGTCATTGTTGTGTTTACAGCTTGTTGCGCTGTCATTTAAGCTCTAGAGCAGACCAAAACAACTGCATAGAATAAAATTGATTGTTCAAAATGTTTTAGTTGTGCAACAGAAAACTTGGAGAGATAGTCTAGCTAGCTGTCTGGATTTACCTGCAGAGAGCTGACGAGCAGTTAACCATAGTCCTAATTAATCAACCAGATTTTAAAATGCCAACCAAAAGAAAGCCCAAGTATTCGGCTTGAATGAGGGACATTCGGCAGCAAAGGAGTGGAACGTTGTGTATATAGACTAGGCGGATGAGAAATCCTCTATTGATTGTGTACATCTCTAGTATGTTAAGTTTACAAATAATATTGCCTGTTTAATGTTAGTAACAAAACATTTTTATATGAAAAGCAATACATGTTAAGTGTGCATATACAAGTATACTGTAATTTATTTTGTATTCATGATATTGTCAGTATTTGTAAACTTTGATGAGCAATTTGCAAATGCTTTCTTAGCCGTCCTTCTCTGACCTTCCTCTTCTCTCTCAACCCCCGTTCTCCTCCTCACCCTCCACCTTTGTCTCTCCATCTGCCTGCCTGCCCTCCTAAAGTATTAGCAGATGTGTAGGTGCTCATTGTCAAGGCACGGGTAACAAAGACGGACAGGCAGAAGGTCAGAGATATGGGCATGAACAGTCTGTATATACACAGAGAGGCACTGTGCAATGGACAAGCAGGTTTAGAGCTGCACACAAATGGATGTTTGAAGTCAAAGAGGGAGACAGAATATTTGGCAGGCAGGTATACAGTATGTCAGTGATCCAGTAAGGTTGCCGCCTTTAAATCAAAGGTATCCATTTCATCACATCATACCAACCTTTTATTTTTAATTTCTTCTTCTGTATCAAATCTCTGACTGGTACGCCTATGTTTTTTTTGCCCTTGAAATCAGATAATAGATTTTTTAAATTAAACAATTGGCTCACCTCCCCTTCACACACCCCCACCTTTCCTTTTCCACACAAGCCACCAGCACAACCCCAAATGGGTAAGCATGGAGCAAGTGATGTAAGGCAGAGGTGGAGGAGGAGGAAACAACTGCGTCTGAGGTTAGCCAGATGAAGGAGAGGGAGAGGGGCGGATGGATGGAGTGAGGGAGTAAAGGGAGAACGGGACAGAAGTCTACTCATGTTGGCAAACTTACCTTTGTTTCTTAGTGTTGACAGTGAGGAGAGACAGTAGATCATGGAAACTCTTAACACTGTAACATTCTTTTTCTTTCTTCCTCATGCAGAATGTGGCTTCTGCTACACATTCATCTGTCGGTCTGTTTACTACAGCCCAACCAATACTGTGACTTATACTGAGAATAAAACTAATCTGATAACAATTTACCTTGTATGACATAAAACTAGATATGAGATAAACTTGAATTTAGAAAAATTAAGTCAAATATACATAAATTGCAGCAAATGCTCACGTTTTTGATATTAGCAGATCAAGTTGGTCTTCAGATGTGTAGATGCACAAATTCAGGGTGCATTGCACGTCACCAGTAAAATTATACCTTGAATTGTCTGAATAACAATGGTAAATAAACAATTGTCTGAATTGGTTTAGGAGCTCTGGATCACATTGTGGTGACGACACAAGATGGGAAGTTCCCTCTCAACCAACTGGGACAGGTCTCCATGAAATCCCCCCAGCTTATTATGGTCAACATGAGCAGTTTCCCAGAGGTACAACGATCACACACGCAAAAACACAAGAACACACATGTACAGATTCATCCTACCGGTATCTGTTTGTTTCACGCAGACAAACACACAGTAACTATAAAAAAATCCAAAGCACAGACAGGTAGACGGTCCTCACAGAAGGATAAAGGGAGCCAGGCCAGAACTCTAAGCCCACATCTCTGTGTAAATGAAACCTGACCGGCCTGTCTCTCTCCAACTGGGTCTCAGATGTTAATTGATTGATGACTCGGGTAGCCCTTTGTTCTTGGGTGAAAGATAGCAACATGAACCCAAACTCTGTGTGCGTGCACTGAGATGTGGTTATGTCTGCATGTGAGTTGTCACAGAATAGGAAATGACCTCATTTTACCCCCAGGTTAGGAAGGAATGGATTATTTTTCTTTTTTTTTAACTCCTTTTTCTTTTCCTTTTTAGATGATACAACACTGTGCTAATCAGAACTCCAGAAAGTAATTTTGTCAGTGGGGGTGACTCACATTTTTAGAGGCCAGACTTTTTGGTGGTCTGGAAAATCCAAATGTGCTTTTTTATTAGCATTTAACACGGCATTATGCAATAATGTATCCACAGACAGTCATCACTGAGGATTTGGTTCTTTGATTTTATTAGCCATTGCGCTGATATACAGCTACATTGTGCTTTGTTTTTAAATATTTTTTTATTTGTTATTTTATTTATTTCTGCTCCTCTTCTCTTGAAATGCTGTGAACTGTGCAAATATTCTTAGTTTTTAGTACAAAGTTATACATATGTATCATGTAGTTAAAAGCACATATGACAGAACAGTCTTCTTGTAAATTACACAAATCAAGAGACAATGCAAAATGAATGATGTAAAATATAGAGTTGAGGTGGTAAATTCCACCCAATAGCCATACATTTAATGTGTTTATATGCATTGTAAACTATGCTAAAAGTGTGACAAACACACATGCATAACTTTATTTGAATATCTCAAATAAGGAATCATAGACAGGAAGGCAAGAAAACATAATGTACTACCTGATGAATTGTGTTTAGATGTAGAGGAATATTGAATGGTAGCACCTTCCAAGTGATGTTTGCATGTATAATATGTCCCTCAGAGACCTGATAATAGTAATGATTAAAGTAATAAAACAAACCACAATAACACATGATTTAAAGGGCTGGGTTGAGAACATTCTACAACCATGCTACTGGCACTGTGAGGCTGTACTCTAATCTAAATGCTTATGTCAGCATGCTAACACGCTCACAATGACAATGCTAACGTGTTGATGTTCAGCAGGTATAATGTTTGAATCATGTTTATCTTATTTTAATGTGTTAGCATGCTAACATTGTATTTGGTAGTACAATTCTCCCTGAGAGTAGCATGAATTTGTGTACCAAATTTATTGACAATCCATCCAATAGTTGTTGAGACATTTTACATATCTCAACCTCATTGTGATGCTCAAAGAAAAAGTCAGGGTTGAGATACAGATACAGGTAATTTACAGGTAATTTACAAGTACATTTGGTGTTTAGACTTTATTTTTTATTTCCTTTTTGCCACACATATTTGAGCGGTAATTTATTTGTTTGATTTACTGACATTTCCGCTCTTCATGGATCTTGAGATATCTTAGTGTGAACCAGCTGCACTGCTAGCATGGCTAAGAATATAAGCTAAACACAATAAAATAAGTAGGAAAGGCAAAAAAAAAAAGATCTTAACATGTTTAGGACAATACAAGTTTTAAAAAAGAAGCCATTGTAACATGATTGGGTGGCCTGTTTTAACCAGTTTAACCAAGCATAGATGACATTCAAAGGCAGTTTTCTTTTTTTGGAGAACAACCTGTCTGTTACAATAGCACTTTTTTTTCTCCTACCGGTCACCTTTTGTGAACCTGCGAGGTGTGGTTTCACGATATCACAAACCAACATGCAAATCTAAGTATTTATCAGCATCTTAAATCTGGAAATCCAGTCTTCCACCTGAATCCGGCTGAATAGTCTTTTGGGGAGTCTATTTTCTTTCCAGAAGCTCCAACCACAGACCACACACACGCACCAGCAGACAAACTCATGCACGCACACACTACCCTTGTTGTGCCCTAAGTTACCCATGTCCCACACAGAGGTGAGTCCTCAGTACCCAGAGCTAATAGACTTATAATGATGCCTATCCATTACCAGGCACTCAAGAGGCCCTACTATTGTTTTCCATTCATTCATTAAGGCCGGTCTGGAAAGGCACAGTCAAACTAACAACTACTACCAGCATGCTTAGATCAGGAGGCAATTTGGTGTGTGTGTGTGTGTGTGTGTGTGTGTGTGTGTGTGTGTGTGTGTGTGTGTGTGTGTGTGTGTGTGTGTGTGTGTGTGTGTGTGTGTGTGTGTGTGTGTGTGTGTGTGTGTGTGTGTGTGTGTGCGTGTGCGTGTGCGTGTTTTTTTCGGATGAGTGTGTATTCATGTTAAAGCATCCCACCACATGAAATTCATGAAGTGTTTTCTTCAGGACTTTTTAAACACACATGCGCGGACCCTCGCACGCATTCCTCTCCGCTCGCCTCTTTGCTTTGAACCGTGCCGTCAAGCGTTTGATGTGGAACTTCAGTGTAATTTCTCTTCCTCTTCAACATATTAACCAGAACCTACCCCAGCCTATCTAGAGAAATTCCCCTTGGTTTTCCATAACCACGGGAGTGGTCGTCGAGAGAGAGGAAACGGTGATGAATTTGATGCTGAGAACAATCAAACATAGGTATGGGTTGAATCTATCACCCCACACTCAAAGAGAGCAACCAGAGGCCTGTGCTCTGGATGATTTTGGAAAAGAAACCTCATGAATTAATTTAACGCACACAAATAAATTCCTTTAATCTCGCTGCCATTTTCCCCCAGCGGATAAAACCAAAAGGAGCTGTTGAGAGTGGGGAGTGAGGTAGAAAGGGGTAAAAAAAAAAAAAAGGAAATGATATGCTCTTTTTTCTCGTTTTGCACACTCTGTACAGCTCAGCTAAGGGAATTGTTAAGCGGTTGCAGAATTGGTTGTGATGAGTGTGACTTTGTTTTCAGTAATTCAAAGGATTTGGCTTCCTCCCCTTTGTCTGTATGTACTGTTCAACTGTAGGTCTCTGGTTCTTATGTAGTATTTGCTGGACTATTGTATATGGTGGATCAAGTTTTTATGTTTGACACTGTTTTTATCTTGAGTTACATGCTAGCTTCTTTTTTCTGCCTGCATGCCTACCAACAAAACACTTTTTAATAAATTCCAAAGAAGCCACTACATTAATGAACTGATATCAATGTAATGTGTGACTGTGGACCAAGACTTCTCAGAACCTCTTAACCCTCCTGTAGTCCTCGGGTTAAATTTGACCCCTTTAAAAAATGTCTATATCTGAAATATGGGTTTATTCTTAACCAAATTACCACAAAAAATGGATTGGATTCCATACAACCCTCTTTACAAATACAAATGTACAACTGTAAACTCACCTGTATGTTCCTCTGATCTTAACTATTAGTCAAAATAATTCATAATTTCTGCTTTTTTTAACTCAAATATTAGGTGTAATTTTATATAAATGAGGGTTATTGACCATGAATTCCAGAAAGTACTGTAAAACTAGTGGTAGTAAGGTGGTGTTATTGAAAACTAAAAAGAAGTCTGAAAAAGGGACGAAAATGTCAAATATTTGTCCGTTTTTGACCTGGGAGGACAACACAAGGGTTAACAGTGTGTCTGATCGTGGGTTGTGTTGAGATATCAGTCAGCATTTACAGCACAGCTGCCTCTCCAGCCAGCGTCCACATTGACACTGAATCACTTGTTCAATCACAAAACACATAATGCTCTTCTGATTATCTCCTCCCTTTAAAAAGAAGACAGATGGTGTTTGGGAAGTATTAGTTGCATTTTTTTCCCCAACTTTTTCAATAAGCCATTTTAGATAACAGCTGAAAATGAAATTTTCTGCAGATGTTTTTATTTTGAGTACTAGTTTTGTCCCAAATATATGTCCACCTATTTATTTCTATTGATGTAGTTGCATACATTTTCACTTTTGATCTTAGTGTAGACAAATCTCTGATCTTTTCAGGACATAGCTGTTGATCAGATCATCTGTTTGTCTACTTTAAATTCACACCAATATGTATATTCAGTTACATCACATACAGTGTAATGTATGATGATGCCAGATTTTAACGGAATCTAATGTCTATTTTCACAGACATGAGGCTGGTCTAACTTACTTTCAGTAAAAACACTGCATACAATGTCTTGCAGACAGTGACTTTTTGCAACAGTGAACATAGATGGAAAAGCACAGGTAAAACATTAAAATGGCTCTGATGTCATAATACAATACCAGGATCCTGAAAAATCAAAATTAAAAATCAAATTGTTCTGTGATGAGGCCTAGTAAGGAAATAGTATTCACGACACAAATTTTAAAAGTCCTAGTAGTGCGAGCATCCCTAAATGTATTGTTCATCCAACTGTAGTTGTTGTAGCTGTGGTTTATTTACCTAATAGCAGTATCATTACAGAGGACGCTGTGAGGAAATGTTCAGTTGTTATTTCTGCAACATAGTCTTTAAAAAAACAATGGTGCCTGCGTCTGTCTAAAGACAAATATCAACATGTAACCTAAATGCCTCTGATCTCCAAATGTGTTGACTTTCGCCTTCCACCATATTGGTTAAACCCAGTAGAGACTTCCCTTTTACCCCCACATAAGGTAATGAGCTGGCCACATGCAAAAACTGACTACAATACAAGATAAGTCTTTACATGTTCTCTTAGTTAAAGTAAACATATTGTACATGTGCTCACCTCAAGATAATTTCCATTTCCCATCTTCACGAATAAGCAGTTAGCTCATTTTATATTTAGAAAAAATATTAAGAATTGAATACATATAAACTCAACCGCACATGTGTGTTTATGTGTATCCATGTATCATACGCAAACACACAAGCAGACTTGCCTGTGAGGTCACCATGGGTCAACGCCCTACCCTGCAACCTCTCAGTCCTGTCCCACAGGGCCGAGCGCTGACAGTGGCCCAAGGCACTTCCACACTGCATAGGCTTCCCCTGAGACACACACACAGACACACCACAACACCTTAATGATTACCAGCTGGAGCTGGGTGACTACCTGCGGTTGCAGCGCTGCTTTTCCATTTACACCAGGGCTCGAAGCAACCGTGTGTGTGTGTGTGTGTGTGTGTGTGTGTGTGTGTGTGTGTGTGTGTGTGTGTGTGTGTGTCTCTGTGTGTCTGTGTCTGTCTTTCTCCCAGGCTACAGCGGCTGCCACCCATGCCCTCAGACAGAGTAGCATGAACCTTAACCCAGAGGTGGACGGGATGATCATCAAGGTGCCTGTTCCAAAGTGAGTCTCTATCTGAAACGCATACACAGCCCCATGGGCAGAAATGCTTTCCTTCTTTTTTCCGAACTTTTCCTTGCACCTTTAGCTTTTCTTCTGTTACTCCTCTTTTTTTCCACTCCCACTATTATTTAACACTAACACATCTGTGAACAATTAGGTGATCTGATCAATTAATTACTCACTTGACAAAATGTTAATTGATATTTTTTGTACAATGGTTGTTTTGCTCTTACAGTTATTTGACAAAAAAGATTAAGACATTAGTTTTTAATTATCTATTAACCTGTGACAGGCATTTGAAATTTTTGAGGTTTTATAGACCACATAAGTAACCAATAAATCAATGAAATAATCAATACACAGTCTACATTAACCTAAACCTTACAGCAAGTCTCATCCATGGTTTTAAATTTCTCCATTAATAAATATCTGTAACTGACAGATTTATGGACTTTTGTTTGTAGCTGTATAGAGACCCCCAGTGTGTTGATGTGAGGGTCGGGTCACACTCTCTATTCTGACTAGACCTCTCTCTCTACATCTCTCTTTCTCTCTGCCCAGTCAAACAACTTCACAAAAAACAATCTGTCACTCACTAAACCACTCTGTGTGTGTATATACAGTGTGTTTTATTATTATATTTTTTATTTACATATACACACATTGGTGTGTGTGTGTGTGTGTGTGTGTGTGTGTGTGGTGTGTGTGTTGTGTGTGTGTGTGTGTGTGTGTGGGGAGCAGCAGGTGTTAGTTTGGCAGAGGAGGACAAGAGTCAGACTGCTTTCCCCCTGCAATCAGTCTCGGCACGCTCCAAGCCTCCATTTGCATTTTCAAAGAGAAGGCGCTCCTTGATTGGCCCTGGAATCAGTAATTAGGCCGTATTGTTGGTGGTAAATAGACGCTGCACTTGGATTGTTTGCAAATAGTCCCCAAGGCAAAAACAATGGAGAAAAAAGCCAATTAAGGACACAGAGGGAGAGTAAAATGGGAAGAAGGATTTTCTGAGTGATTAAAAAATGCAAAGTGAATACAAAGTTGTTTGGATGACGGATGGTTCAACTCTGGTCTGAGACCTCAACAAGTGATTGTTGTTAGATGGTAGCTTTCAAGTCAGAACTAAAATAATTAGACTTCATGCTTACAAGCACTTAACATTCTCATTTGCACAAGTGAGGACATTGTTTTTTTCATTTGTTTGTCCCTGCATAGTTATGTGTTTCTGTATTGTTGTTGTTTTAGAGTCTTTCTTGGTAAGTAGTTTTTAGATTTGTTTGTCTTATTCTCCTGTAGCAACTCCTCTCAAAAGTAAGAAGTACCCTTTATCCAACACTGTTTGATTAACATTTTCTTTTTTTACATACAAAATCTTAGCAATTATTTCATCACTTGCTAAAATGTATTGTCCTGCTTTGAGAGGAGCTGCTACTTGAACCCACAGTCGAGCTTATATCATCCTTCATCCTATCTTCAAATTGCAAACAGAGACAGAAAAAGGGCACAGATGTGTGTGTGTGTGTGTGTGTGTGTGTGTGTGTGTGTGTGTGTGTGTGTGTGTGTGTGTGTGTGTGTGTGTGTGTGTGTGTGTGTGTGTTTGTGTGTGGTATAATCCATTTACCTGTCGTCCATGGATTCTTATCTTCTCTATTCTGTTTCTTCTCTGTTATCTTTTGTTTTCTCTCTTTTCCCTCATCTCCTCCCTTCCCTGAAGAGTAACCCGGGAACATAGAGAAAACCTTGCCAAGCTGGCCAAACAGTTCGGCAACAAGGCTAAAGACTCACTAAGGAAAGTGCGATCTAATGCTGTCACACAGGTCAAAAAGACCAAGGAAGGACACTCGGAGGACACCATACGACTCGTAGAAAAACAGGTAGAAGAAAAAAGACAACAGTGCTATTATACATAGAGAATTGCTAGGTCAGTTTGAGAAGGGGGAGTTTAAAGGGAAGTTGAGATGAGTGGCTAGATGCAAGAGAGTCTCAAAACTGAAAAGAGGAGGTAACTGATAATTAGAGCCTACTAATATCCGAAACTATGGCAACCACATCCTTTACCAGTCATATACTATAGAGAGATAAAATAAAAGAGCTCAAGGTGGTGGTGTATTTAAAATCCTTTTTTCTGTCTCTCCGTCTCAGATTCAGCAGATGGCAGACAACATTGCAGAAGACATTGACAAACAACTTGCTGCCAAGACCAAGGAGCTGTTAGGCTGACTAAAAGGTCTTATGGTTGCTAAACATATGATGATGATGATCAGATAGACACACATGAAGCAACATGTAATTCTTATTTTTATAATAGACAGTGACTCAATCATGCATTGGGGAGGTAGTTCTTAAATCCTGCTCTCAGAGTCTGAAAGCTTCACACATGAACAAGTCTTGGTTCTGTTGTAGAAGTTAAGGCAAAAACTGTTCCTGCCCACATTACTGGCAAAGATCTGCTCTTCGCTGCTGGGTGATATCTGTGTTTAACCATCAGTGCATATACACAAATTGGCACGGAAACAACAACTAACTACAGACCTCCAGTCACCTCCCTTGTTACTCTTCCTGTCTTCAAACAAACACCGTGCAAGGGACGAATTGACTTTTAATGGGATTTGTGGGCCTCCTCCTAATCAAACCCCTTGCCACAAGGGCTGTCTGTTTATATAAAACAAGCGCACCCGTCTGAATGTAAACTGGCTGTGGGTTTTTCTTGGTGGCAAGAGCGAGTGAGAAAGGGAGAGAGGGTTTGTTCCAGAGACGCAGGATATGATTAGCGTGTTGCCAAACATTTGTTTTACATTGATTCAAAGTCTGTTAAAAAATGCACTTGAGTAAAAAAAAATGTCTGCCTGTGTCTAGGATTGATAATATGGCTACACTCTCAACAATAAAGTCGGGAAAGTAACATTATTTATGGACTCCATTAAAGAACGTTATACGACGTGCGTCATCTTTCTCTCGTTTTGTTTTGTTTTTCTCCACTTTTGGTTTGAAGTCGCCCCCTCCTCCATTAGTCAGAGTGATAATGGACTTTTCCTGTGTACAGACCTCCAGGCCATGGCTGCTGGCACCACAATTGTCCATTGGGAAATGGGGCTTTTAATGATGTGCACTTGGCCTTCTTTGCCTTTTAAATAACTGCACTTTTAAAGACCCGTTCAGGAATTGTAGTATGAGTAGTAAAATAAAGAGCAACGATAACGAGAAAAGGTATAAATGGGAAACCTAGCCAACAACAAACACATGACTCTGCTTTCATCTATCTGCTGTTTACACCAGCTAGTGGCTTTCCATACGATTATGTGGTCGGTGTGTTCATCTCTATCATGGTTTATTTTGCTTCCTCTGCCACTGGTCGCAGGTAGCCCACATGGCAGACAGGTTTCATTTTAAAGGATTGCCCACACACTTGCTATTATAACCAACCAGGCATTTGATGATTACAGTGATGAGTACTGCGACAGTGCAAACTACTAATTAAATCTTAATCAATATGCTGTACCAACTCTTTTGAATGGACAAAATGATTGGAGGGTTAGTGATGATGCAGATTCTATGGTGGTTTGGTGTAAACTGGTAGCAGCGCCAAGTTGCACGCTACAGATTGTGGCTTTATTACATTTGCCTTGGCCCTCTGTATCCCTGAATGGCTTTGCTTTAATGGCCTAAACAGACGAGAGTCGTTGGATAAACAAGAGTTTAGCAGAGGAGTGGCTGGGTCGGGACAGACGAGGGGTGGGGTGGAAATGGCAGGTTTTTGTGGTGATTCTAGGTCCATATGTCAGCAATTTGAGGGCATTGTGTACCTTGGCCTAAAACAGAGGCTTCATGATCGATGGAGGGGTGAAAATCTCCCAAGTCCCTGGCGCAGAACACATGCAAGCACAAGGAAATTGCTTTCAGCTGATAGCTTCATTTTGGTTGACATTTATCAAGTGAATTACCCCTGTTCCTTTCAAATGTTTACTACTACTAGCACTGCCGTGTGTGTGTGTGTGTGTGTGTGTGTGTGTGTGTGTGTGTGTGTGTGTGTGTGTGTGTGTGTGTGTGTGTGTGTGTGTGTGTGTGTGTGTGTGTGTGTGTGTGTGTGTGTGTGTGTGTGTGTGTGTGTGTGTGTGAGAGAGAGCAATTGAAGTCTGTCTTTGTGGAAGTATTGGTGTGTCCTTTGATGATTCCTCGCAAAAATATACAAATTAGTTCGGTACACATTTTGATTTTATAGTCTAACTGATAGATAACTAGTTACACATTTTGGACTTACTGCTATTACTTACAGCTCTCAAAGCTGTATTTTTAAGAAAAAAGCACCAATGTCTTATTCTTGCATGACAAAAAATGCAAATGCAATGTTCAAAACAGAATTTCAAGACACCAAGGAACATTACATTTAAATCCATTTATCTCAAGAAGTAAAACGAGAGGGGCAAATGGGGACATTTATGGGATAATGGTAAATGCTAAAATTGAATGTAAAAGTAGCACAAGTAGAGAAGAATCATGAAGCAGCAAATTGAATCAGTAATTTCAGTTACACAGCGATATCTAACTAACGTTTTCTAAGAGTAGTCAACCTGAGCCTCTGGTCGTACCAGACCAAGTGAGGCTGAAGCAGCAAAACTCCGGAGTGAACTAAATTGGTCAAGAGTTTGTTTTGAGATAGTTTTCATTTGTAAGAGGAAAAATACATTATTTCTTCTTTCAAAAGTTGTGCAGCCTCACTTTAAATTAGCAAAATGGTAATTTTTGAAGTTATGTGTGTTGCAGACTGGTTATTAAATCCAAATCCATCCCTTTACTGTTTTCAGAATGCACAAATATCAGATAAAGCCACAAGAGTACAATTAAAACTCATATTAGTAAAAAAACATCTAAATCCTGTAACTGTTCCTCTCTATTGCAGTCTCTCCATCCTCTCTTACTTCATTCTTCCCCTCTCAGCATTCTTCTTCTCAGTTTTTCTTTACATGCAGATTCCTTTATTGCATTATTGATATCTTTTGAGAGAAGCTCAATACCATGGTCTAATGCTAGTTTCCTGACACAACCTACATAATATTATATAGCAACTGCGTGTGTGAAAAAATAGAAAGGATATATACGATTCCCCTCTGTTTTCTGTCTTCCCTATGTGCCGCCTGTGATTATACTCTGAGTATCAGTATGCTCCTGCAGCAGCTGAACCGCTGAGGAGCCGACCACTTTGGTGTAGACAGAATTGGACAAATCCCACACACACGCCTCTTATTCTCTCTCTCTCTCTCTCTCTCTCTCTCTCTCTCTCTCTCTCTCTCTCTCTCTCTCTCTCTCTCTCTCTCTCTCTCTCTCTCTCTCTCTCTCTCTCTCTCTCTCTCTCTCTCTCTCTCTCTTCTCATCACCTTTGGAGTGTAAAGGGTTTCAGAGTGTGTGAAGCCACCCTGAAGATGTCATCAAGGATCCAATCAGCATGTGAATACAAAATGCACTCTCCTCTTGCGATGTGATGATCTGATGATAGGAGGTGGGACACACACACACACACACACCCAGAGAGAGCCTGTCTGGAACGAAAATCTCTGCATATGCAAATTGAAGATTTTTTTTATAATGGATTTGATGTTCATAAGAGTATATCTGACACTTTCAGGGATGTAGTAACTGGCTTGCAGAAAAGAATATGTGCAGATTAGCCTATTCATATTTATAGATGTGTGGCATGAGGCCTTGTTGTGCCTGGTGTAATGCAGACCCTGTTTAGTCCTAATTCAGGTGGCTGCTCTTACTGCCTCTAACAGGGAAATGGCCGGCCATTTTAGGAGGAAGCTGGATATCCTAATAATCAGGTGAACTAATACCGAGCGGTGAGAGTGTTTCCTTCCGGAGCTCTTGGCATGTCAGTCATTCACGGAATTGCTCCTGTCTGGTCTGCGAGCCATTTTAAGTCAATGGAGTTTAAATGTGCATTTAGAGAGGACCACACGGGCCCCTTTGGACAGCCTCTATACCCACAAGGAAGCTCCCCGACCATCGTAGTGAGCAACCAGACGCTTCAGAACACACCTCCTGCTTCTCAAATCTGAACAAAGCGTTCCTCAGTTTAAAGTGGTTAAACTGTCATTTCAAATCGTCTGGACATCGTGATTACCGGCATGGGAGGAATTATATATTTAGCTTTATGTCCGTCGCCATTTCCTCCCCCCGCCCTGATCTGAAGTGACTAGCCAGTAGTGCCCTCGATATTACTATCTCTGAGGAGTTTAAACCTTCCCCCAGGAGACGTGTAGTGTAATCAAGGGCTGCCAGCAGGAGAGAGAGAGGGAGGGAGGAGGATGAGAGGTGTGGGGTGGGTGGTGGTGGAGCTCTATAGTGATGGGATGGTGGAGGGAATGACAATGGACTCAATTTACAATTTAAGTCTTTTTTTAAGAAATACTGACAAAAACAGAAAAATAGTACAAATCTGTCTGGCATGACCTGCTGTTTATTATAATATATAAACGTTTTTACTTAGATTTTTGTCATAACTAGACTTTTTTTCAGAAGATATATTTTTCTTCTTTTTTTGCACATTTAAATGACTGAATAAACTATAGCAGACACTTGTCTTTGACTAAATACTGGTAGAAAAACATTTCGTATCACTGCTAAAACAGGTTAAATTTTATCTCAAGTAATTTTCTTTTATTCAGGCCGTTTTCATGCAGTAAAATTAATTTTAAAAATCTGCTATTGCAGAGGCATTATTTCTACTTGTTTCCAATGAAAAGTGAGTTTATTGAAACAAGACATAATTAGACAGATAGCTGCACTAGAATCGTACTTGATTCAAGTTAGTAATTTGTACTAGAATATCTACCCACACTGGTAGATTTTTATTTCCACTTGTCTTATGAAAATAAGACTTTCAAGGCTAAAAAATAGACAAAAATGTCTTGTTTGGGTGGAGATTTTTGCAGTGCAATACCCGCTTTGTCGTTTACTGTAGTGCAGCAAGAGAAAACATATACTGCACCAATGAGGAGGGGTGGAAGCTGTTGAATGTAAGAAAAAGCATGTGCGTGTGCACATACATAGACACACCATTCTATGAAATTTTGTTTGAGTCTTTGTTGAGAATTTTTTTTTAATATATTTCCTAAAACGTTTTGCCAATTTGCTTCTAAAAAACATTGTCTCTCTGTAAATCAACAACTACGTCCAGGATCTCATCCATCCTGAAGAGACTCATTCATCCTCAATAACGTCACCGCTTGCTCATAAATAAAAGTGACCGTTAGGAAAGCAGATGAACGCAGCCAACGGATTGGACAGGAAGCCAGTTAATCTGCAATCCAATCCGGCCCGAGTCTAGTGAAACCTGGCTCAGCTTGGCTGACCGAGGCCTGGGAGGAAGGAAGTGAAGGACTCAGGAAACAGTGTTCAGAGCTTTCACCAGTCATATCCATCACAGTGCACAGTGATGGAGGTGTGTGTGTGTGTGTGTGTGTGTGTGTGTGTGTGTGTGTGTGTGTGTGTGTGTGTGTGTGTGTGTGTGTGTGTGTGTGTGTGTGTGTGTGTGTGTGTGTGTGTGTGTGTGTGTGTGTGTGTGTGTGTGTGTGTGTGTGTGTGTGTGTGTGTGTGTGTGTGTGTGTGTGTTCCACCAGTCATATCCATCACAGGGCTCTGTCTGCAGGCCTGGGCAAGAGAGCTGGAGAGTCATTAGAGGGGCTAGGCTGCAGCGCTGCACTTTAACTAAACATCTTTTCCATAAAATAAATGCTTCCAGGTTAGTGTGAGTCCTGGAGAACCCAGGTCGCCTCGCTTTTGCTGCCACTCATCTGATCCCAATTACCAGACAGACTGGGTCAGAGCCAGCAGAGACTATGGGGATGCAGACTGAAGTTATGTGGCATCCTTTTAGCTTAAATCAACACATCAACCCACACTGCCCTATCCTCCCTTCCACTGTGCAGGATGTACTGCAGTTCTGAAAAAATTAATTTTACTTTAACAAGTCTATAACCGGTATGGTTTTTGCAATTATGTTTTACGTTTTTGATTTAAATGGCTTAGTATTAGAATGTGTGGGTTTTAGGGTTATTTTAATGGGCCATAAAGCCGTTGTGATGAACAGACCTGTGCCTTATTGGAAATGGAAATCTAGCCACAAAGCTACCTTGACATCTATCAAACTGCCAAGTTGCAGCATAGAAATACAACATTCACCCATTTCACTGCTTTTGCACGTATAAATACACTTACTATCTACTGTATCACAAAAATAGGCAAGGCATACAGTCTACAGTTTATGTATTTGCATGGCATCTTTCAACAAGACACTTTGAAGTGCTTTACATATAAACGTATATATTATACATCAGGACATGTCTTTTAATGTGATGTTATGTTACGTCTTGCCGTGTTACATTATAACATGCCATCATCTTGTCTTCTTCCTTTCTTATCTTTTCATTTCATGACAGTTATCCACTGTTCGAATGGAAAAGTTATCATAGCCTATTATTTAATATCATAAAATCTCATGTTATACCACATCTTCATATATCTTGTCCTTTAATATCAGTTTATGTCTACGATCCTCTACTTTTAACTTCTATTCCCTCCATTGACTGTCTATATTGTTTTATAAAATGAATAGGCATATTTACTCTAGGCGGGTCTGGAACACACACTGTTGAAACTGGGACATATATTTGTAGTTGTAACAGCTTGCTTATTTATTTGGTTTGATGAAGGCATTGATGTACTGCATGCACAATTGTCACAGGTTGCATCAGTGTATCATCTTATTGTAACTTGTTGGCTGCATAAAAGCAGAAGTTAAGCTGGAATCTGACCATAGCGTAGTTGTTTAGTAACATTCTCTGGCGTAAACATTTTACTTAGAATATAGAACACAACATGTGTGTATAAGCCAGCATTCTCCATTCAGCACATTCATTACATTTACTCCAGTTGTATTGCATGTCGAGAGTAACCTGATCTCAGAAGAGAGGAAGAGTCGATCATGGTGATATATACATATATATATATATGTTCTTGTGTGTGTGTGTGTGTGTGTTTTCGTGTGGACACAGTGTGCATTTACATCCATACATTATTGAATAATTGTTTCCTGATGCTTTCCTCTTCCCTAGAATATTAATTACCAAATGATGAAACCGCCTCTTTGGTCTGAGAGGTTGGAGTTGAAGTAGGAAATGGGGGCCGCGCATGTCCTTTTTGATGGGGTTAATTCTGTGTGTGTGTGTGTGTGTGTGTGTGTGTGTGTGTGTGTGTGTGTGTGTGTGTGTGTGTGTGTGTGTGTGTGTGTGTGTGTGTGTGTGTGTGTGTGTGTGTGTGTGTGTGTGTGTGTGTGTGTGTGTGTGTGTGTGTGTGTGTGTTAGAAAGGGGGGTGAGGTATAGCATCAGCTATGTTTGGGAGTTGAGTTTCAGAGAGAGGCATTTTTCTTAGATTAAATGGATGATGAGAATATCTTGGACAGCTGGACGAAGCAGTTGTATTTTCAGAACAGAAACACTAATTATTAATTTTTACAATGCCCCAAAGAAAATAACAATGCAGGAGAATAAAACATGAAAAGTGTTACTGTTAATGTGCTGCTGCTACAGTATTATGGCCACTCATGTAAAAGAATCAGAGCATTCAGACAAGCACACACATACCAACTGAGCCTGACTGAGAGCTAACAATTTTGTAAAACAAATGTGAAACAATAAAACTGACAGACTACAATAAGATAACAAAGCATAGACAGTAACATAGAAGAAAAGATATATAAGAGTTACCTCAGAAGAACCTTCTCTTTTATCAAATGCCAGGAAAAATAGCTTTTTGTATGTTTTGTGGCTGAATTATTTTCCCTGTGGCCCTTTTCCACATTAGTAAAACATTAGAAACCTCCAGCTCTCACACTGAGGCTTCATGTAAAGGAGGATAGCACCATCTAGTGAAACAATGTAGACAGGGACTGAAACTACCAGAAATATAGTGCTTGTAGATATTAAATAAGAATAACAAAATAAATACTACTCAATAATAATTAATAGGCCTACTCTGTCATTTATAAAAAAATATTAAAAGTGAGAATAATAAAACATGATTACAGCAGTACTTCACCCAAATGTAATCTTTTAAATATTAAACACTCGCATCCAAGAGACTGAAAAGGTGGCTGTTCAGAGTTAATGTTGTTTTCTCTTAGACAGAGAAAAACGGCCGTCATAAGTTCAATTTGTTTTCATGTTTGGATTTAAAAAAAATATGTAAACTTGAGGAGATGCTTGTCAAACCACTCTTGCATCATAAACCATTTCTCTTTTGTCCATCAGTACATACCAAACTGTCTTCTTTTCCAAAATATCGCAACCCATCTGGTATTTCCGATTATGCCGATTTCTTACTGTAATCTACAGTACCAAAATATTATGCCTGAAAAGCCCTAGCTTTTGTGATCATGTTGAAATACCTGAGATCACGGCTCATTATGTTTATGTGTAATAATTGTTTTGTCCCGGTTAAGCGGATGAAGATGTATGGAGGAATGGATTGTTATTTGGAATGATGATATATTGATTTAAGCCAAAAGAGAAACTTTAATTAAACATACTAGGGCAGTCAATAAGTGTAAACATTACACACTGGAATAGTCAAAAAAGAAAGAGGATATTTTAACTGATGACTCTGTTATGTAAAAGTTTCTGTTTTTGAACATTAAAAAGACTGATCAAATCTGGCCAGTATATCTTATTTTCACCAGTTCACATGAACAAACACATAGACGTACGATTAGTCAGATTAAAGGATGTATTCATTAACATCATGAACATCTCAGGATAAATAAAATAATGCACAAGCCATTTCTGCAGTATTAATGCATAAGTATTAGTTGGACGAAGTTGTCCATAAATAATCAGCAGCCAACAGCTGATGGAGGCTAATCATCCACTCTGGAACATGATAATGTGTAATTTTGGTGGGTAGTTTCGTTTTAAGTGCAATGATTATATTTTTTTATTAAAATCAACAGCACAGAGTATAGGTACACAATCCTTGTTAAATATGTATGTTTTATTAATAATACAATATATTATGTATGTTGTATATTTAGTTTTATGTGTGTATGATCATTTTATGACCTAAACATTTCTCTTGGTTTCTCTTTACGGGGAATATGGTTTGTTTGCTACCAACCTACAACTAACCAAGTTTTCTTAAGGAAGGAACCCCCTAATAATAATGTATATTTTATTAATCCCACAAGGGGAAATTACAATTTACACTGTTGTTATTACACACACATGCTCAGTACCTATTCATGCAATAAATGGAGGGATGTCAGAGTTATTGTTATTGACCTATTATCACCATATAAAGTTCTTATAAACTTGTTAGCAAAGATTGTCTTTACACATCCAGCAGATATGGGGCAACATTAGCATTCATTTCGACACAATGAATATAGGCTAAGTCCAATTTCACTCTTGTTTAAGCTCTGTATTTGGTCTAAGTGTGTGAGTTTATATGAAATAAAAACAGCTGCCTGCTGCAACTAGAAACAAGGTTGATGGCAGCTGCTCAGGTGGTAGAGCAGTCGCCTACCTAATCGGAAGGTTGGTGGTTCGTTACCTGGCCCTGCATGTCAAAGTGTCGTTGGGCAAGACGCTGAACCCCGAATTGCTCCCGATGCTGCGCCATCAGCGTGGAAATGTGTGTGTAAATGTTTATCTGATACTTGGCATGGCAGCCTTGGCCACAGTGTTTGAATGTGTGTGTGTGTGTGTGTGTGTGTGTGAGAGAGAGAGAGAGAATGGTTCCTGTAGGCCTACTATGTGAAAGCGCTTTGAGTAGTCGTTAAGACTACAAAAGCACTATGAATACAGTTCATTTACATCAACCAAAACAGTAAAGTTGTTCCAAATCAATTAGCTCAAATGCTGAAATGCTCAATATAGAGCTGAGAGAAATTGCAGAATTGGATTATGATGATTATTTGTGGATCTGTGGATTATCATGCATCCAAAGGCTTTCACCAGTTGATCCAGTACTATTATAAAAAAGATTAAGGCAGCTTTAAGTAACCCAGTTACAGTCGTTTTTCTGATGTAACCAGATTTCTAAAATCAAACAACCTCCATACAGGCAACTGTCCTCAGTCCAATCCCAGTTATTATATTGCAAACGCAGTAACGAAAAGTAACCGAAATTAAATTAGTGCATTAATGCACTAATTCAATTTCGGTAATATTATACCTGTTACAATCTCAGTAACGCGAACCAATTAACGCAACATAGTGGTGTTTTGTTTTTTTAAGAATTCAGCAACACCTCGAAACATTTCTTTACAGGATTTAAAGCCATATTATTTACTGTTGCTGTATTCGATGGTTGAGATGAAGAGACGAATACATTTGCGAGATAGATATAATTTTCAGGATTTACGAAGCGAGGTGCTGTCCAGTCACTGTTCCCGTGGTCAGAACCAGAAACAGAACCAGAACCAGAACCAGACAGGTCCGGACACATCTGCGCGGACAGCTGCTGACCGACAGAAACATGTCGGGAATTAATGTTTTGCATCTAGCATCTCCATAGACAGTTAGCATCTCACGTTCATCTCAAAGCTAGCAAGAGTACACTGCTGACAATTTCCGTGTAGGCTACTTCAAAATAAAAGCACTTCCTCTGACGTTTCGCTGTAAAATTAAATTACTGTTAAACAAATAAGGTTGTGTACCTTTTCAAATATCAGATGTAAATCAAGTACTTTAATTAATCACATTATAATTTTCTTTTAAACTAAACAACATGGATTTCTTATTCAAGTGCTTTAACAAACATTTTACATCAATGTTGTACTTCAGTACAACTGAAAGGTACTTTTAATTATTTTCATTTTCTCCTACTTGCCTATTGTATATTTTACATATCTATTTTATAGCTTTAGTTACTTTGCATATTCATATTAATTATACAAAACATTATGAATAATCTATGATGTATTAAAGTGGATAAAGAGGAGACTTTATTGATCCGGTGGTTTGGATCACGGTCTGTATAACATTTCCTGAATCCATTCTGTCCGCTCATGACCCAACATGGCATCATATTCTTTTATCTGCAACATATGTCGACCACAATAAATATCCATTTTACCTCAGTAAGACTTAAGTTGTGAGTCCTTCTTAATTTCTAAAGCAAATTAACACTAATACAGAAATATTTTGAAGAGTGAGAGAAAGGAAAAAAACATGCAGATGATTCCTGACTCCAGTGGGAAAACACTCAATTTGGCATTCAGTACAGCTTTCTCTAAACCTACTTCAACGTTTATGTTGCAGTTTCAATACAATAAGCGTGGGAGAAACATGAGTCAAACATGCATAATACCAGAGGATAACATGCTGACTGAATGAAAATCGGAATTAGTCAGAATTTGGTGAGATACGATGCTCCAATTACTGGAGAAGAGATAACATACAGAAATAAAAAATAAAAAAAATCAAATGTTACGGGAATCAGCTAGCTCTCTTGCCAGTAATACTTAAACAGTCACTTCCCTTTTCACTAATAGCACATAGAAGCTGCAGAACCTTGCATGACCCTAATAATGTCCTTTCTTTTTCTCCTGGACTGACACAGAACAGAAACAGAAACAACTGCAATCATTAATTAAGTGTTTGAACTATCCGATCTGTTGGAAACAGAGAGTTTGATGGTGAAGCTAAAATCACTTTCAGGAGATTTGACAAACGCAAACAAAGCTAAGGTGGATTACCAAGTGTACTGTTGCGTTGCCCCATCCTTACTGTAGGGGATGGGGTAAATGATGTACCTTTTATTTAAAAAAAAATTTAAAAATAATTATTACATGTAATAATTTTAATCAAAACAATAATCAGGGCTGTCATGGACGTAAAAGTGGAATTTATTTGCATATCTTACATATAAAATGCTCATATTTTGCTCCTTTCATAATTGATTCATAATTGTATTTAGAGCTGTTTGGAGCAGTTTGTGAACAGTGTTCTGTTGGAGATGGTAAGTCCCTTTGGGGTGGACTTTGGGCTTTTTCACTTTGTAAACCTATAACATGCACAAAAAAGATATATAACACATTAAAGTAAAGGGAAAAGCCAAAAAGCATAATATGAGCACTTTTCAACAACTCTTGCAGCATGTTTGGGCTTATAATGAACTCTAACCTCACAGTGTGTAAAAACATATTACCATCAAACAAATGTTTGTAACAAGAGTTTAATGTCTGTCTTTTTTGGTCAAAAATGTTGTAAGTCCTCATTATGTCATACTTTGTGTTTGGAGCTGCAGCACCCCTTCTGTCCCAACTGTGTCTTTGAGTGTGGGGCAGTGTCCAGGGCAGGCCATGACCAACACCCTGCACCCTCTTTTTTCCATTAGAAACTTCGTCAAGGACTTATCGAAAAAGTGCTTCCCTTCTTTGTACCCATCCAACAACAGCAGTGCCTCGCTGGACCTGGTTAAAATAGCTCTCAGCTCATCCCCTGATATCTTTTCCGTAAGAGAAAGTTGAATCAGTATTTCCTGAAACAAGTCACCCTTCACTTTGCTGCAGTCAACATATAAGAGAAGTCTAAGAGTGCTGAGATCGAGGAGGTTAGCGAGGACATGTGTGTGCATCTCAGTCCAAGAAAAGACCAGGATGTGGGCTACGGTTGTCTTCCCGCTTCCTGAAGGTCCCTCAAGAAAAAGTGTCTCTCCAGCTTCTGGGAGTAAAGCTTGAAGATTCACAGGTTGGTCCTTACTAAAAAGGAAAAAATAATTGGGATTGTAAGCTAGACAGGCCTGTAAAAATATTGGTCACATCAATATTTTCAACGACGACATTTTACAAAAATTACAAATTTCAATGGAATCGCTGCTATCTGTGGATTTGCTTGCAGTGGTAAAGAAAATCTGCCAAAATTGTTCACGTTTGACTTGAAAATTGACATCATTGGTCATAAAGCCATTTTGGCAGTCCAAAATGGAGGAAGCTATCATAATCAAGCGTGTTGCATCATCCAATTTAATTTAACCCTGCTCTGTCTGAGTAGAAACTGCTCAATGGTTTGCAGACTGTAATGAGACAGGAGATAGCTTAAATATGTCTCTGCCAGTGTTGCGAGTAAACGGTTACTATGGCCGAACAAACAAAGAAAAGAGCCATGACTTTGCTGTTACTGGAATTGAGATTATAGAGGTCTGGCATCCTGATCAATGTGGAAATTTGTGTTTGTGACTCACTTGTTTTGAAGCTTGTGAGGCAGCTCCTCCACACAGAAAGCATCACAGTGGCGTCTCACCTCTGTGCTGAGGGAGGAATCGGAATAATGGTCTTTCAGAAACGCCCCCAGATGTTCCTCCATGCAACCTGCAGACAACAAGACAGATCTGATCATATAGAAAGCAAAAAAAAAATCCTTTAGATGTTTTTGTTCTGTAATGCACAAGAAATAGCCTATATGATAATACAGACGTAGAGTGCGTAGACTGATACTTTTTACAGTAAAGGGCATTTTTGAATTGATGTAGACCACAGATTTCGGAAAGAAGTCTAACTGAATTTGTCTTCTTTGAAGGAGGCTTGTTCAAAACGTTGAATTTGTGGGTGTCTTAAGATCAGTGTTAAACATCTAAGGGAGTCTAACAAAAGCCAAAAGGTTTTTAGTCAGTGCCACTGCAAATTATGTATGATCATTTTTAGTGAGTCGATTTGTCGATTGACAGAAAATTACTTTTTCAAGCAGCAATGTAAATCGTGATGATTTCCTGCTTTTTTTTAATCTTATGTGGTGGTAAACTGAATATCTTTAGGTTTTCTTGGACAAATAAGCCATTTGAAAACATCATCTTGGGCTTTAGGAAATTGTGAATGTAAAAAACATTTCCACACATCAATTGCAAAACATAAATAATGTAAACCATAGTTATTAGAGTCAAAAGAGTCACTTACCTTCATTTAAAATAGTTATCACTTCCTCATTGTCTTTATTTATTTGTTGACCTGCTGGAAAGGAACAGCCTTGTTAGATCACTAACACGGATGAGAGTAACATTCTTAGAAGTACGGAATAAGTCAGTCAAGTCAATTGAGTAGTGCAGTCATTGCTACAGTGACTGTACAAGACTAGAGTAATTGTGGTAGTGCAAATCCAATCACATACACCTCAATGCAAGTTTTAATCAGATTAATCTCACATGTACTTTGTAATGTACAAATTCAAAGAAAATGGGATCTTTGCACTTCTGTATTTAGGAGAATACGTGTTGAGTCCATGTAAAAAATCAGCTTTCACACATTGTTGATACATGTGGTCATTTATTGAATGGCTATATTTCAGTCAAGCCACCTTCATTTCACATGTACAACTTTAACTATAGGCCTTATTGGATTACTAGGTGTTATTCATTTGTAACTTGTAAAAAGGCATGCAGTGATTAGAGTTTTTAGCCATTTTTGTGAAATCACAGTACATGCTTGCTTTCACATTTGGTGAGGATTTGGTTAAACCACAATGGTCAATGTCACACTTGAAGACTGGAGAGACCGCTTTTCATTAACAAAAATATACTCAAACCAAAATACAAAACCAAACTATTAAACTGAGAAAACATAAGCGCCAACAAACAAACCAGCAACATTCCAGCAAGCTGCCAACATCCTCCTTTTTTCTCCTGATGCCCTTTTAACTCAGCCCCCCAATTGAACCGTGCCACCTATACAGACGATTATAGGGTGTGCGCTTTCCTGAGCAAGCAACATAAGCACTTAACTTTCTCAAAACATTATTACAATGGATAGATCAGGTACAGCCAAGATTACTATTTATACATGTGCACCCACTACAATAGGTACCCCAAATATTGTATACATGTAATCCACTACAGACCTATCTTCTATCTTGCCCAGCCCCTCCCTTCAGAAAAGACCTCATGAGGCAAACCTGCATCTACTCTCCCTGATTAAGCTGGTGAGCAGCCGAGCTAACCCCACCAAGAAGATTACGTGTGTGTGTGTGTGTGTGTGTGTGTGTGTGTGTGTGTGTGTGTGTGTGTGTGTGTGTGTGTGTTTAGACTCACAGGCAGCAGCAGGAACAGACCTTTGACTGTTGATTAAAAGGTTCCTGGTACTTTTAGTCCTGAAACCTATACAAAAAAACAACAATAAAGTGTATTTATATGTATTTAAGTATGGATAGATGGAAGGGTAGAGGTTTGTGGCACTGTATAGAAATAGATAGAAATATATTAAGGTTTTTCCAGAGGCATCAACTTAGCTTTCTCTCTGTGACAGGTAATATATTTGGGGTGGTATGGTATTATAATGTATTGGCTTTGAATTTGTTTTACGCATACCTTTTTATTTATTAATTGTACATAGTTTTTTTTCTTCTTTTTTTTTTAAATCCTATATTTGTCATTTACTTGTGTGCTCTTGTAAGTATTTTACCTACGCACCTGTTATTAAGGGTTTACGGTGTCCAAGAACTTTGTAGAAATTGCAACCTGATACCAGGTAAAAATACTATTCGTACGTTTGCACCAGCATCTGAAGTAACACTTCTTATCATGTTCACACATTCAAATACAAAGAAACGTGTAATAACCCTACTATTGAAATGATCTGTCTCTGTTTGGGGGGGATTATACAAACAAAAAACGTGCCATTCTGAAAAACCACCCACGCATTTACAAATAGCATCAAATTCCCCTGTCACACAACCCAAGACCAACCTGGGTGTTTCCAAACTTGGTGATTGTGACACAGAAATGCACTGTCATGCTTACATAAAAACATGCATGACGAGTCACATGACAGAGCTCAGAGCTGGATGCCAAACATTAAGGTGCTAAATGCTATAACGTTTAAAAACTTCCTCTTTTCAGTGGTAGAATGAATCCATGTGTATCAGCATCTGTACGGGAGGCAACATATTCTCTTCACTTGAAATAACACAGCTGTTTACTGACTGAACAAATTCCTCTACCCATTTGACAAAGAAACACTGCTACGCCGCTCTGGGTTTGACACAGAAAGGATACACTTTGGATGCTGACTGATCCATTTGGCACTACTGTAAGTTGTTTGAGGTGAGACTGAATAGATATTCTGGTTGGACAAGTTCTATTTGACTCTGTCCAAAGTTATTGTAGTATATTATTATTTGTTTGAAATGGCTTGTAACAGTAACAAATAAACTAGTGTGAATAATCACAATAAGGAAATAATGAAGAATAAAAAGATACACACAATGCACAATGGGATTTTCCCCTCCATTTCTGCAGGTGCAGCCCACATTCCAAAGGGAAATCCTGACCTATATCCTGCACGCACTGCCTTCTGGCTACATTGTGAATGTCCCAGTCATCAAGACAATTGGCTTATATTTTTTAATTAATATATTGCACATGTATCTTTTATTGTGAAAAAACACAATCCATTTGTCATTAGAATTGCTGCCGTTTGCCACTTTAATATTTTACCATAGCTGCATGTGGAATTGTTATGCATCATCATGCCGGTGTGTGCATTATCTCATATGCCAATGTCAATAATATACTTTCTTACACTCCTTTTGCAACATGCAAGATTTGATTTGTGCTGTTTATGAGCATTTATTCATTGAGTTTTTGTATAGGGTTATCATTCATTTAATTTGATTGTTATTTAGTTTTGATCCTTTTTTTGTTTTAAATGCTCAAAATAAAATATAAAGCTTAAGCGAGACACAAATTTGTGTGATGTAGTTATTGGACCTCAGAGTATGATTTGGAATCTACAACTGCATTTAATGTACTGTTGTGTTTGTTGTAAGCTACATGTCCTGATTTTGTTATGTGCTGGATACACATAAAGAATTGAGTGACTGGTTACCTTTTTGTTGCCGGTACAACAGCATAACAACGATAATGACAACCATTATCACTCCTATGCTCAACACGATGATGAGAGCATCGTTTTTTACATGAGGAACAGGTATTTCATCTGTGAAAAGAGTAAAGAAAGATAGGTGTTAAAATGTGCCACAAAACCTAATTTAGGAAGGACAATGCCAAATGTTGACATGTTGTGAGTTATACCCACTATGGAAATAACCAAATATACCAAAGACAAACCATTGCAAACTTCCCCTTACTGGTCAAAAATGGCAAACAAAAAATAGCTATTAAAGTGCCTCATGCTCATTTTTTGATTTACACACAGGACAAAATCTCATACTAGAACTCCTACACGCTGAATGCTTTTTTAAAAGTTCAAACCCAAACAACACCCACAGCTTCAGAGAAAAGCAGCTAACACCTTGTAACTCTGAAAAACTGTAGACAACAGCTGAAATGATTATATTTTTCCTCTCTGTTAGTAAGTAGCCTACAATTGATGTGGGATGATATCTCTATCAAAAGGAATAGGTGAACATAACAGGAAACAGCAGTGAACAGTGATAGCTTAGCAAATGATAACATATTTCCTGTTTTAGATGAGAATGTCTAAGGCTTCACCTAACTTAATTCTGCAAGCTCAGCTGCTTTTTATTGGGACAGACAAGTTCAAATTAGTACAAGTTTTGTTTACTTCATAGAAAAGAGGTTAAAGTTGATGCCATTAGAGGACATAGAGAATCAAAATAGTGAGGGACACAGTCAGTGGAAGAAGTGCTCATCAAAATGTAGCACCAAAAGTAAAAATACTAATAATAAATATGCATCATAGCCTATTTCAGAATAGTGTATAATACATCATCGGATTATAAACAGTGATAAATTATGAGTAAACATTACTTAAATGTGTGTTTAAGCTGGCAACTGAAAATTGATACAGCACAGATGTACACAGTAAGTACTACAGTGTTTACAGTAGTGAAAATACAGTACTTGAGTAAATGTACTATTTAGCTACAATCCACCACTGGAAAAAAGTCATACTTCTTTTCTGTTCTGCTTGCATCTCATTTGATTATTTTATTTCTTTTTATGTTTTTTGGCAGCAGCGAAGAGCTGACAAGAAATGGGGGATGACATGGAATAAGGTTCACTGGCCAGACTTGACCTGGGGATGTCGCAATTAAATGGCCACCATATAAAAATCTCTATCTGCTTGCATCTTCTCTTCGGGAAATATTTGGAGTAAAAAGCCTTAAAGGAAATAAAACTGTACCTGGAATATGGAATGTTGCAGAGTAGACATCATTTGCAAAGATACACGTGTAGTTGTTTTTGTCTGATGAGCTGACACGTATCTCACTGGTGACTTTAAAAAGCTGGTCTGGTGTTAAGATTGCAGTGGTATTTGAACTGAGTTTCCGCTGGTGTCCATCCTGCCACATAACAGAAGACCTGGGGTATCCCTCTGACTGGCAAGTTAGCAGCACCTCATCCCCTTCTGCAGCCTTCCGAATGTGTTTAGTCACGTTTTCATACGGTGCTAGGGGGAGAAATAAAGAATATATAATAATCATGTTTAGGTTGTTGCTCCAAAAAAGGTTGTTCCCACAATCATGCAATATATTTGGGCCTCTTTCCTCTGCTGTGCTACGCAACACAAAATATAATATGTATAATATTTATATTATATTTATTTATAATATAAATACTTGAGAAATACATTTGACTTGTTTACTTACTTTAGCATTGCATCACTATAATTTAATTACTATGATCAAGAGATCTTGCATAATAAAGGGAAGATCTTCAGGGAAGTTTAAATCAGCCAAAAGCATTTTTTACCAAATTGAGTAATATTGGTTGTATACTGGCTTAGTTTCATTTTCACTGTGAGTTATTCTGTGACTGCCCAGAAATGGCCACATGCTATTGTGAATGAGCAAGACCCTTCCAGGAACAAAGTCTCTTAAGTCTTTGCCTAAAAACTTTAAAAAGTTACACTGTCACAGACTCTGTACTTACCTACAATGGACAAAGTTATCTTTTTATAATCAGCTCCTTCTTCTGTCTGCACCAAACACTGGTAGGTCCCAGAGTCATTGATCCTAAGCCTGGAGACCTGTGAAGTGACAAAAGTAGAAAGTAGATTCCTTACATGTGCTCATTGTCCTAATACACATTATGCCCTCATGAACTAGAGGTTTAAAAGGACAAAAATCAGTTGCATAACTACTTTTCTTCTACCTCTAATACAAGGTCTTAGCACATCTCTTGGTCCACATATTGTTCTATTTTTTTCCTTTTTGAAAGTGGTAATTTAGTAACTAATACATAAATAACACATAATAATGGAAAGATAAATAGGATTTTTACAAGTGAGAAATTATACGCCATCCTATGCCCCGCTGGGGAATTTGACACTAAATTATTCCAGATAAGATACAATCGATAGGATGAAAATCCGATGGCACAAGTTTACCACATCCCTTAGAGGAAATTTTACAGTATACTGTATATTGCCTGCCCAACAAATTCTATGTAAATCTGAACACATCACTGCCAGTATTGACCTGTAACTTGGCCCAGCCTTTCTGTAGCTCCTCAGTGAGAAGCCTTACTCGGCCCCGATAGTCTGAATCCTGGGACGCCAAGTTCTCCTTCCAGTTATCCATACGATACACATCCCGAACAAAAGTGGGGGTCATCGAGTGCCAGGTCACCTTCAGGTCAGCATGAGAATTTGATAGTTTAGGCTGAAACCTGCAGCCCATCACAACATCTCCTCCAAACTTTGACACGTACATGGTTTGCTCTGCCTCAACAGTGAACAACACTGCAGGGAAATAATACAAAGTAATGTCAATTTTCTAAACAGCCCTGAATCAATATACAACATCAAATCAAGCCCACTAGATGGTTTTACTTGGTTTTCATAAAATGGCTTGTGTGTCAAATAAAAATATAAATGTTTAATGTAAATGCAAGTTCGGTCCAGTTTGTGCTCTTATTTATTCTTTAATGTTCCCACAGCTGTAAACGCTATACTAAACACCAAAAAGAGAGATTATTTATTACACACCTGAGAGAGATGGCTGAAGCATGATTTGCAAAACTACAAGTAGGGCCCAGTCCATTGAGACCTAACGGGAAACAAAAGGGAGTGTCCAGATGTTACAGATGTTGAAAACATTTGGCCATGTTGGTCAGAAACATGAGTCATTTTACTGGAAAAAGACAGATGTAAATTCTCAAGCCAAAACTAGTATGATCTTGTTAACTTCTGCACTCTGCAAAACAATTACATGACTAAGAAAAAACACACATCACATGTTTGTGAGTCAAACATTATCATTCCTAATCTCAGCATGACTCAGCTCATCAAAGCAATTTACTTCCTCATTGGTTAATTTGTAATAAAGAAACAAAATTAGCAATTGATTCTTTGACTTTAGAGCTGTGTCAGCAGACAACACAGCAGTTTTACCCTTTCTAGTGGTGATTTGTCCTCAGATTGAACAAATCAAGCTCAAAATCAAACAAAAAAAAAGGCAACAAAAGTGTGAATTTTATGCAGAAATAAAAACATTCATTGCCCAGACAGAGATGGCATTTTGTGAGGTTTATTTATCCAGTTCTCTGCAAACAAACATTTTTAACAAAGGAAAAACGTCTCTATAGGCTTTGGTAAAAAAACAAAAAACATCAGCCCTCGCCTGTGTCTACCTCCTACACACCTGATCACCCCTCTATGTAGACTTCACCTGTGGCTAAGGCTGCATGGTACTTTCAAAACAAATGCACTAGCAGATACTAAATATCCATAATCCATGAATAATCCATAAATAACCAAAATAAAAATAATAATGATATAAACAAGCGTATGTAAATGTATGATTCAAGCAAAACAAAAATAAAAAAAATAAATATTTAACTGTTAAATACAACAAAACAATGAATAGCTCCAACAACATGTATAAACACATTGTATTTGGAAATGTTAGCAAATCATGCTTCAGTGGAAAGGATTTAAGTCAGTATCTAAGGTATCTATATATAAAGTATCTAATCTTACATAACATGATTGTAGAATTTTAGTAATCCTGTTAGGACAACACTCTACCAACAAAAGACATGTTTTACAGAGCACCATATCCTGAGTCTCTAAGTTAGAAGTCATTAGTTGAGTGATAAGCACATTTGTCATTTTTTTTGTGAAATGGAAATGACACATGGATGCCTTTGAATGTGTGAGCTGGCAAGCTCTGGCAACTGTTTGGTTCACAATTGACATAACTGAAAAAAAAATCTGTACTTATTTAGTGAAGTACAAAGTAGGTACGGTTGAACATGTGGTAAACATATTTACTATAATTAAGATAACTGTATTTGTCTTCAGGCTACAGAGCTAAATTTAAATGCTTATATAGAAATAAATATTTGTATTTGTACAAATTATATATAGATATTATTAATATTAATATTATTATTATTATTAAGAAGAAGAAGAAGAAGAAGAAGAACAAGAAAGTTTAATAGTTATGTTAAAAGTTAATTCTTACCTGCAGGTCATGCAACAGCTAGTTGTATTGTCATCTGGTGTTTCCTTCTGCCTACCACTCTGCTGATCTGAAGTCTCTCTGCATTATGCTGCTGTTATAGGCCTTTTCGACATGTGGAAAAATCCCTTCTCACACACACACACACACACACACACACACACACACACACACACACGCGCGCGCGCACACACACACGCACAAACACACACACACACAACTACGAGAAAACACCCTAAACGTTACATCCCGCAGTGTAAATTAAACTGTAACCCAGTGCGAGGACCAGCTCGACATATAAAGGAGTTAGTGTTAAAGTGTTAACAACATTGCGATAGACACGGAAGTGTCCTGTACTGTAGTAAACCACTGCTTACTGTAAAACATAACAACACATTGACTGATAAGCATTTCGGGTTTGCAAGGATTAGATTACATACTTCCTCTAAGTAAACAGCGGATATCTTATCTTAATAATATTGTTTTAACCCGAAAAGTCATAAAACAGCTGTAACGCTATCAGTAAAGGCTTAACTCCAGTAGCCTATATGGTACCCAACCCCCAACCGTCAAACTTTATTGGCAGAGGGTTTGTCGCCTGTCGGTGGCGCGTGCAACTTTACCAACAGTAGAAAGTAGTCTATAGGCTACAGCCCATATGCGACGGCATAGAATAGGCCTACGTTTATAATTAAAATTCAAAAACTCTTAACTAGTAGCTGGTCTGTTTTCCCCTCTCTGGTTCTGTCGTACGGTACTGATATACGGTAACGTTTAAGAATAAGGAAACTGTTGCTTTGGTAAACCTTCACACGAGTTCTCTCTTAACTGATAAACTGTTTACAGTTCAATAAGATGTGTTGATGTCAGTGGTTTGGGGTTCAGATTAGCATTTACTGCAACTGCCAAAGGTTTGGTAAAACAGAGGTAAAAGGGAGTATTTAGATTATAGCTACCCTATCCATGTATAAGTCAACATTCTCGATTATGTATTATGAAAAGTACCATTATGTACATTTTTTAACACAATGTAAATACTTACAGCATGAAGTATAACTGAGTAACACTAAGCCCACTCCTTATGCAGCAGAATGCCCCCTATCAGATTTACTTTATTAAATATTATATTACTGGATTTCTATTACTGATGTTGTATCTGTTTGAGGTGGAGCAAATTGTAATTACTTTTAGGCATATGTTCTGTATGTAAATATTGAGTACAATATTTCTAAAATAGTGGCTTAGAAGTAGGGTTAGTACTATAGAGTACTATAAAGTAGTAGAATATAGAGATGCTAGTAGATAAAGTAGTAGAATATAGAGATGCTCAAGTAAAGTACAATTTAAAAAATGTAAATTGGACACAGAACTTGATTAAATGTATCCAACTCAGTTTCTATTACTAGATAATATAATACTATTACTACCATTTCTTGGCTCCTACTACAGTTGGCAACAGCAAGTAAACTGGACTTTTTAAATCAGTGATAATATGTAAATATGCTGCCAACAACAAAGATATTCATGTTCACACAAGTCAATAGAGGTCATTTGGGAAAGATGGAAATTGGAATGTGAGAAATTCACAACATATCGGAGAGAGAGAAGTTTAACGTATAATTTTTATCAGTTACCAACCAGGTGAAATTCCCATTTCCAAGAGGTAGGCATGCCTCAAATAATTTCACCAGCTACAGTATGTCTGACAGAGATCACACTGTCCCATACTGTCCCTACTAAACCTTTGTGGACTTTCCATCAGTTCACTTACTGGTTGTAGGCTACATGTTCTAACCCCAACCCACACACACAACTTTATTTTTTGTAAAATGGGAATACCTGAGAGTCATTATTGTAAAGCTTTAACTCATCACTGGCCTGCTCTGGCCTACTGTAGGCTCTGTCACTGGTACACATAGGAAAAGGCAATTATTGTTGTGCTCCCGTACTGTATGTGTCCTCACACACAGAAAGGGCTCTTCTATTTCTCTTTTGAAATGTGAGTTATCTATGCTTGATTTTATTTGATCTCTTTTTGTGCTTTCTGTCTATAACTGTGTATTTGTATTCATGTTGCTGCCTGTCTTGACCAAGTCTCACTTGAAAAAAAGATTCTTATCTCAATGTTAATGTTAACTCTTCTGGTTAAATATAAATAAATAAGTAAAAATACGATAGTGGTGCATGAAGGAGTTTATTTTTGCCACCGTTTCCAACATTTTTGAAACCCCTTCGGAAATAGGAATTTTTATGGACTTTACAAACCAGATAACTCAAAGGTAAAACAGACTGCCATTGCAGGAAAGATACAGATCTCGGGAAAACACGGTTGGTAAATGTGAGGTAGTGCTAAAGCATTCCGTATACTGCAGAATTGTAGCCTACTGTTAACCAGGATGTAAAAAAAGAAATTTTGCATCTTTCCTGCAGCAATTATTGTGTTACAACTAAGACATGACTGACAGCATGACTCATTTATATGGAGGTGGAATATAAGGTGTCCGGGAAGGTGAAAGTTGGCCGGGATTCTCCAACGCTGTTGTAATGCATTAATGAAAGAAGATATTGGCTTGATATGGTTCACTGCAGCATGGAGATTTTCACTTTGACTGATCATGGCTGAACCAGACAAAAACCAGCTTGGGATACTGACTCTCGCACAAAGTCATTGTAGTATCATCCCGCCTCTTAAGGGACCTGATTGTGCAAAGTCTATAAAAAATCTCTCTATATATATATCTACTATATTCTGTGCTGGGCGCTGGAGCCTACTACAACAATTACATAAAATCCGTAAGCCTACTAACTAGGGAAAGCTTTTTTATTGACCCTGTGGTCAATTTTTCACGTAACCCTGGGGCTGGTTGTAATCCAGCCTTTGAATTATTTTCAGATTAAATGCTCAGAAAGTCCTTCTAATTCTGAGACATAGGGTTATAGGCTACATTTGATTCTAAATGCAAACTAGACACCGACAGTAAAATACTCAATTATGGACTGAGACCCACAAACACCAACAGAGGGAGCCATTTCTTATTTTATTGCAAGTGGGACCATGGACTGTGGGATGGGACCAGTACCACCTCTTAATAACACAATCACTATGTGATTTGTAAACTATAAATGTAAACTATATATTTCCCAACCAATTTGTTTGCCTTACTTAGAGCAGCAGCGTGTTAATAATTGGTTTGAATGAATTCCTTTGAATGAGCAGTGTAATTTGTCCCTGATGGAACATTACCATGATAATCCTTTGCTTTATAGTCAGTTTAAAATGACTTATTTAAGTATTGAACTGTCATTATAATGTTCCTGTAATATTAGTTTTGATATTTGGAAAGGATCCTTCTTGTTTGTGATTGGTGTAACATGCTTTTTGTTTTAATTTGAAAATTTGACCGGAAGTAAAGAGGTTATTTACAAGGTTAGTAGCTAGAACCATAGAACTCATCCCAGAACTGTGCAATATTCGTGCTGTGCATACGTTTTGTTTTCTGAGACATGCGCCCTTGAATATCCGTCAGTACTTTGGTGACGAGTATCATTATTGTATTTAGCCTAACATTATCGTCTTCAACGTATACGTTACTAGGTATGTAATGTTAACGTTAAAGTTTTCATTTTAGTTAACTAAGCTAACGTACCACGCAAGATTAAAAACCGAATCGGATGAAGCTTGGAAAGCTATTGCATGTAACGTTAACGTTAGTAGTATTAGCACATATCCTTAGCCAGTAACAGGTGAGCCCCAAAAGCACAGAACCATACACCGAGTCGTTGGCAAACGCTACACATTGCTAGCACCTAGCTAGCAGTAGCAACATTTATTAGACGGTAACGAAGTTATTTGACAATTACAGTTGAATAAGGCAAAGCTACAGTGCAGTAAACGTGCAATAAACATGTTCAAGTAAACACAGTTTAACGGTGGTTGTACTCTATACAAGTATTTGTGCGCTCTTACTGTAACGTTTGGTTACTGCATCTTTAGGTCAACAGAGCGCCACCATGGGGTTTCTACTGTCTAAACCCATGGATGCAAACTTTAAAAAGCAGCAAGAATTCATGCTCCACAATTCACGGCTGCAGGTGAGTGGAGGTGCACTCACTCACATAGTTTTAAAACACCATTGTTCAGCAGTTGTAATTTGCTATTAACTCATGGTTTACTTCATGCACCTGCAACCATGGTACCTGTGACTGTAGCAAGTGGAACAAGTGAGAGTGATGCTTTACGGCTTGTCCTTGATCCACTGGCTTGGATTGTATCTCATTTGCATGCTGCTTTGAACAAAAGTGTCTGCCAGCGCACTTACTCTAAATGTATTATTATTATTATTACATGCTTATCAGTGGGCTAACATTTGTTTATAAAACTTGGAAAAAACGTCAGGATGGTTTATTTGTTTAGTATTATTTGTAATGAATGTTTCTGGTTTCTTTTTCTAAATAATGCTGTCTTGTTTGGGCTGGGCACATTGTTTATGCATGACACAATAATAATAATAATAATAATAATAATAATAATCATTCAATCAATCAATCATGTACATGTTGTGCCAGTAAGGCTTGATTATCCACTGTGCAGAACAGAAAATTGACCCAAGGCCCCAAAAGCCCCAGGTTCACTAGGTGGCAATTTGATGGGTGCAACACACTAATAAAACACAAGATTAGAATAACTGTTGTGTATATTCCTAAAATGGACATTTTTTAACATAATAACTAGGGCTGCACGATATGAGCAAAATATACGATATGTGATAATGTTGTTGAAGATACCCATTATGTTATTACTTGCTACTTTTAGTATTCTGCTCAAATACAACAAATTAATGTGGAAAGTGAAAGGAATCATTTTAGTCAGTCGTTAATTGAACAAATTAAACCTTGAACTGAACAACTGGCACCATTAAAGAAAAAAATTATGGTTACATGTTAAAGTGCAATTTTCCACTGAAACTTTTTTCAGCTTCAGTCTTTTGTAATGTGTTGCAGTAATGTGTCGCAATGTTTATTGTGCAAGTTGATATCGCAATGACAATGAAAAAATGATTTATTGTGCTTCCCTACACAGCAAACATGAAACCTAACATAATATCTTTTTTAATGTAATTACTACACATGAGGATAAGTATAATTCCAGGTTAATCCATCAATTGTACCATTAAACCAGCCTACATGGACCATAACTTTGGCAATTTTTTGAGAAAACAGACCTAGGCCATCAATCTGGCCATCACATTAATCTATCCTATCTCTCTGTCTTGTCTTGGCGTTCTGTCTTTCTTTTTTAAATCACACAGTGTCAAAGCAAGGGATACAAGCTGCAGCTCGAATCTCAGCATTTCCATTTAGAGACCACATGTTTTTATCACTTCTATTGTTTAATTTGAACAAGGGATTGTTTTTTTCTTCTCCTTTTTGGGGCCGATTTGTTGTGATTTATTCATGCCTGTAAGCTGCAGAGCAGCAGGTGGGATGTGTGGCTGTCATAACACCAATGACATTATCCAAATACACCCAAAAGGTTGTTGTGTTTTCTGCCCTGTAATTTTCTCCTGCTCCCCCAGCTGTATATGTGGTAGAAGATGACTAATGTTATTCAGGGATGGCAAGGGTTTGGCAATTGAGTTTTAGCGCGCCTTCATTTGGGTCGTGACGATGACTCACAGGTAAATATTGGGTACTTGTTTAAGCATTGCTGTAGTGGATCTACATTCATTGAGTTACTACATATTGTTTCATGTTTAAAATTCCCATTTTATACACATTAATTAGACATTGTACCATCATCTTTCTGTATGGTTAAAAGATAGTGAAAGCATATGTGATTTGGCTCATATGAGAGTTTGATTAATACATTTAACAGGGGTGGGAGAAAATATTGATTGATATATGGTTGTTCTTCTTTGTGCTTCATCAAATCGTATCCCAAGTTACCCTGTGATTCCCACCCCTAACATTTAACCTATCTTGTCTGTAACAGAAATCGTTTTGCTGCTTTTTTCATCTCCAATGGTGAAATTGCATCTTTAAATCTGCAAATTTAATGAATAAAATTGACCCTGGCAATTTCCGAATACATGTGGATCAACTCTCTTGCCTCCCCGTGCATTAAGATGTCAAAGATGATTGCTTGCCAGTGTTTTTAAGGCACGTTAGTCAAAGATAATTGATCATTTCCACTCTCTTCCCCTTGTGGACTATTAAGGCTTTGTGTTTGAATAACAGTGTCCATCTTAAACATTACTTGAAAAATAGTGGACATGGGTGTGTTTGTATGACGCATGTCCTGAGGATAAATGACAACTGGGAAAATTACGTTTGGTTCATTTTATATTTAAGAGGGGTCTTGGTTGCTAATAATAGGGTTGTGCTTTTTGTTCACAGTCACTGAACTTGAGTTGGCTTGTGAATGTGAAGTAGGTGAGAGAGGTAAGACCTCCCTACAAGGGTTTGTGTGTCTTTTATGTATGTTTTCTACTACTGTTTCCACAGTTATTTGACCACTGTGAGCCTCACTTTCTAAAGACAATGCAAACACTAAAAATGAATAGATTTTTTACTTGTTGAGCCCTTGTCAAAAATATAAATTATATATAAATAAAAAGCACAGAACAGAGAATATTTGTCATAAAATGGAACATTGGATGATTTAAAAAAAATCAGGTATACGTGAATCTAGAACTGGTTGATATGTAGAAATGAAATATCACGATATTTTTGACCAAATACAGCGATGTCGATATTGCGTCAATATTGTTGAGTTGACTATTGGTGCCTTCACAAAATATTTACACAATGAGGGTTTAGATAAATAATCATCATCACTGCAACATCACAGCAAATAAATCGTATAGTTTTAAATTAGGTAAGGAGAACAGCTAAAATCCCCGGTCAAATGATAGACAACACTGAGGCTTCTGCCATGAGGTGCCTTGTATATAATCATACTAGAAGGGCACTCTGAAAGCACAGACCTCCGCCAAGGCATGCCCTATTCTCATAATGTTCATGCAGTATGAGTTTTCACACTCAGAACACATTTTCTGATTATTATAACACCAAATGAATGCAGCACAAATGCCCTATCTTGCAATCTTAACAAAAGTGAAAAATTATGTTTTGTTATGTGCACCGTGATTTGGATCCACGTCGATATTGAATGGCAAACAAACAAACAAACGCACGCATAAACCAAACCGAAAACATAACCAAAATAGTTCTCTCCTTAGAGCCAGTGCAACATGGCTAAAACTGAAGTGCTACGAACTGATCTTAGTTAAGTAAATAAGTTAATAAAGAATATTAGCTATATCCCCGTAATTAAAGAAGCAGGCATTAACCAGTAATGTGATATACTGTATTGATTAAAATGTTAACATGAATCACAGTAAAACTCTTTAACCGTTCGCTACAGGACTTTGGCGCTGCAGATTTGAGTGGAGAGTAGAAATCACGTCAAAACCGCTTTGAGGTCTCTGGACAAATTGTTAACATTTTAGTTTTATCAGAAAGATCACAATGTTAGGCCTACCCCAAGTAACCACCACAAACTCAGGCATGAAGTAACTCCTGATGGAAACATAATTGTTGTTGCTTCATTGTCAAACTTTTGTTGCTTGATGAAAAACACACAAAGAATTATTTTTAAATGAATAACACTTACAAATGATGTATTTAAATTGTAAGAAAAAAATATAAGACATATAAGATTATACAAATAACATCGTAGCCATATACGTATCTCTGTGTGTTCTTTGTGGGTTTCTTTCTCTTTCTGTTACATCTTCTTTTAGTAAGTAGGCTGTGATGATTTGTGTGTATCAGTACTTCAGGTGTTATCCTTGTAGCCTTCAGAAAATGTCAGTGAATTTCCCACATACATTCCAGCTCTACTCTCACCATGTCACTTTCAAAGTGAACTCATTGTGGCTCATTTCTTTCTTTCACCTTTTCTTCACTGCACTTTCATTAACATCTCTGCTGATTCTATAGTGTATTGGTCATCCCTTGTGATGTACGACACTAGGAGACATAACGTCTAAATTTTTTTGGGGCTTTTTCCCTCTAATAGTGACAGAGGATAGACAGGAAAGGGGGAGAGAGATGGGGTATGACACACAGCAAAGGGCCATAGGTCGGATTCGAACCCGGCCACTGCAAGACTCAGCCTACATGGGGCGCATGCTGTTACTGGGCGAGCTAGAAGCCGCCCCACGTTGTCTTTTTTTAAAGCACACATATAGGTAAAGGTAACACTATAGGCATTTTTGGACCAGATTTTGAAGACCAGTTCTAAGGACCCCCCCTTTCATTGTGTCCACACCTCAGTTCTTATCTGGTATCAACCAAAATGTGTCTATCACAACAAGCATCTAAAACTGTCATATATAAAAGAAGCATGTTTATATATATAATATAATACCAAAACTCAAAAATTGCGTCTGCGCCAGAATTGGAAACTTTCGAATGTTACCCAATTTCCATTCGTGTCAACAGAAGGCGCAAATTGTCTGACAAGTGTGATTGTTACCGGATATTGAGTGATTTGGATGTTGGCAGCTTTTGTGTTCATATCTTTGAATTGGAAGTGGATTTAGTGGCTGTAGTTTGGATATGTTTGTTGCTGTTGGTGACTGAGTAAAGTGGTAAAGTGGCAGATGCAGCAATAGACTAGGACTGGCTGTTTGATGCTTTGATACAAGGGGAGCGGTAGGTGGAGTGCAACAGTTTCTGAATGATGGAGAGCTTTTGCTGGCAGAGATTATGATTGGTGTTTATGATTGGAGTGTTCACGCATAATTAAATCTCAATTCCATGTCAGCTGCATCAGTGCTGAGGATGCTGAGGAGGGTGTGGAGTCAAAAATACTGGAATCATCCCTCACTAAGCATTTGTCTGGACCATCTTTTCAATGTCAATGAAACTGATTCCTTTATCTGGTAGATTAATTTGTAATTCATCCAAAAAGTATAAAATATAGACGTACAGTGGCACAATTTAAGCAGAGAACAGCATTATGTCCATGGGGTTTGATGTGTTGGTTGATGGCCCTGACAAGAGTCAGCAATACAGTTTTGGTTTTTTACATTTACAGATTACAACAGTAACATGATGTTTAACTAATTAGCATCTGCAGTCCTTGGGAAAAAAGGCTTAACATTTTGTGGTTAGCTTCTCACATGAGAGTAATTGGTGATTTTCTCGTTATATATCACTGTAGACTAAAAGTTTTGGGAACAAGACATTTAAAGACTTGTAATTTTACATTTCAGAGATTAAAGGAATAATACAAAAATAATAAACAGCACTGCATTCACAAGCAAATTTCTGACTAGGGAATTAATTTTTGCAGTCTTTCAAATACATTTGAACACATTACACTGATTATATTCAGATTAAGCTTCCACTGAAAGAATTTCTATATCTTTTAACTACTTTTAAAATCTCCATTGGAATATTCTGCACCCTATTTAAAATAAACGTTCAAGCTATTGACCGAAGGGAAACAATGATTATCATTGACAGGAAGAAGGTAGTTTCCAAATAGATTATTGAAATCAAAGATCCAGTATTTCTGTTCTACTTCCTGTTTTGCGACCCTGATGTGAGAAGCGATGACTTCACGAGAGGTGAGGTCTCTTTAACCACGTCACCAGAAACCCTTCATTACATTTTCTCGCTCCTAAGGAATATAATATAATGTGTAGTTTCCCCTTGCTGTCCTTGGAAAGATGCCTAATCAAAACATAATACATTATTGACTCATTAACAACACCTGCTGCATTTGGTTTCTATTTCAACTTTGTCTCTTTTTAATGAGGCATCCTTGAATTCATTGTTGTTCACTAAATTAGCTCAGCTGACCTGATCATTAGAGACCAAGCACTGTTGATCGCAAAAGCCGTTTCTATTTCTCTTTCTTTGAAACATTACTCCACCCAGAGGCTATCTCTTTAGTATGACACAATCTTAAAATGTTTGTAGCCTCCTCCTTCCTGGTGAGGGTAGTCAGCATGGTGACAGGAATTGATTTCAAAGTTTTTCAAAGTTTCATGATGAACAAAAGCAAATGTACATAGAAACTTCTCAAGTGTACACATAAATGTATACCTGTTTTCCCAGCTTATGATTGGGGAGTGGCTATGAATGCTTTGCCACCTTAAATCTTTTGTTTAAATGTTTGTATTTGCATTATTGATTCATCTGACAATTCTTTTGTTGATTAATTGATTAAACGTTTGGCCTATAAAATGTCAGAGAGATGTCTCAGAGCCCAAGGTGACAAGATATTTAATTCACTTTTATATGTGACCAAATAATTGATTAATAAGCTGATTATTTCAGCTCTAAAATAAGTTGTTGATTGATTGTAACTGATTTTTACTATAATGAAATGTGACCAGGCAAAAATTTCAGTTTCAGCCATCTTTATGAAATTCAGTGTAAAAGAAAATGATTTGTCCTATGATGAGTCAGCTGTTGAGGCTTAGTAGACATTTGGCTGAAATTTGCAAAAGAGAAGCAGCAATTTCATTCTACCTCCTCCAAGCAGACGTTTGTCTCACACAATAGGGGCGCAGTTGTGTTAAGTTCTGCTCAAAAACCAGTTTCATTAAAAAAAAATTCATTTGCACCAATACCATTCTGTCTATATACACTCACTGCCACTTTATTTTGTTGCTGTTAACACTTAATTTCTATCACATGGCGGCAGTGCATTTAGGCATGTAGACATGGTCAAGAGAATCTCCTGCAGTTCAAACCGAGCATCTTGATTTGAGTGACTTGAACGTGGCATGATTGTTTGCCAGAAAGTATTTCAGAAACTGCTAATCTACATTTTCTCGCACAACCATCTCTAGTTGAATGGTAAAACATCCAGTGAGCGGCAGTTCTGTGAAATGCCTTGTTGATGCCTGAATACTGGTTCGAGCTGATGCAACAGTGACTCTTTACAACCAAGGTGCAGAAGAGCATTCTGAACCCAGTCCTTTGAGGCAGATGGGCTCATCGGGTGCCACTCCTTTCAGCTAAGAACAGGAAACTGAGACTACAATTTGCACAAGCTCATCGAAATTGGACAATAGAAGATTGGAAAACGTTGCCTGGTCTGAAGTCTCCTGCTGCGACAGTCTAGGGTCAGAATCTACAACATGAAAGCATGGATCCATCCTGCCTTGTATCAACGGTTCAGTCATGGTGTGGGAATATTTTCTTGGTACTCTTTGGGCCCCTTGGTACCAATTGAGCATCGTTGCAACGCCACAGCCTACCTGTATTGTTGCTGACCATGTCCATCCCTTTATGACCATAATGTACCCAACTTCTGATGGCTACTTTCAGCAGGATAATGCGCCATGTCATAAAGCTGGAATCATCACAGACTGGTTTCTTGAACATGACAATGAGTTCGCTGTACTCAAATGGCCTCCACAGTCACCAGATCTCAATCCAATAGAGCATCTTTGGGATGTGGTATTCGCATCATGGATGTGCAGCCGACAAATCTGTGGCAACTGTGTGATGCCATCATGTCAATTGGACCAAACTCTGAGGAATGCTTCCAGCACCTTGTTGAATCTATGCCACGAAGTAGGCAGTGAACAAAGGTAACCGTTACTAGCATGGGGTACCTAATAAAGTGGCCGGTGAGTGTATACTGCACTGTATTTTTTGTGATATATTTTTTATAATGGCGTTTGACAAAAATGAGCGTTTGATGTTTGCGAATGTTGATTAAACTCTCCACAATCAGTCTTAACAGCATGTTTTAAAAACACATCTGAATACATTTAATAGTTGATTGTGCTTCATTAACTGAAGTGCCTTTTTCTGTATTTTACCTGCCAGTGACGTCTCAGCCCGGTGATTAAAGTTTAACCCTCCTGAGCTGTTTTCCTAATTAAACGCCTTCCTTCTCCTCTACTACTTTTATCATTAGCCAATCACCCCACTTGATTCCATCATGTATTAACCAGTAAAATAATTACTGGTTTTAAAGCTCTCATTCACCATTGTGAACTGTATGCACATGTTTGATGACCTTCTCTATCAACGCAGAGACTCCGACACTGGCATATCTTTAAACACAAGGCCATTTTTGGTCTACTTCCATCCTATCGTCTGACCTATATAAGTGTAAATAGTATTGGTACTTACAATCTTCGTTCCCAGGATTGTTTATTACCTGGTAAGTAACACAGATAACAGTTACAGTTGTTTGTCATAGCCAGTCTCACAAGGAATGCTAAAACAAATAAAAATGTAGTGAATTTAAGCTAAAATTAAGCAGACTGTAAACAAAATTCGGGGTGCACTGCCCAAGTCTACAGGGGCGCAGCAGAGGAAAATAAACTAAATATGAAATATAAAGCAGTATAGAACAAGCCAGTTAACAGTATAACAATTAGCTCATAACTGATAATAAATCATAAAATTAAAATTATTACATAGTGATGGCAAGTGAAATTATTAACAATGCTACATACAGAATATTTTAAACCATTCCAACCATTTTTATTGTAGACATTTTAGTTATATTTGTCATATAGCTGATGACTGGAGACAGTTGCCTACTGTCCGGCCCTGAGGGAGGGTTGACTGATCAGTCTTGCCATTATTTATCTTGCTTATCAAGTTAAACCCAGTTAATGCTGGGAGTTGTTCAATATAAAGCCAACTCTGTCATAGAACATTGTTAAATTATCTCTTGACTTGTTTCAGAGGCTCCTGCACCTTGTAGCCAACTTGATAAATTGCTCCTCCTTCTCTGTAGATGTTTTACCTCAGGTTTTTTTAAAGAACTGGTTCAAAGTTTAGTATGAACATTACATGAATGAACATGTCCAACAGTTAGAGTAGGCTGTGTAAGTATATAATATATATATTGCAGGTGAACGTAGTACAAGTACTGATAATAGACATATGTAGAATAAACTGCAGGAGGTATGATAGGAATACCATGTATACACTAGAACTGATATGTACAGTATAGACATTGGTTTAAGTATGAATACTCAATAGGACAGTTGGGACAGTAGTATAAATGGATGGGTATATGAGAGTGTATTTGAGAGTGTATATAGTGAATGTGCATCAGCTTAGCAGTATTGAGTAAGTGTGAGTAAGTTTCATTCACTTTAGCTTGAATGCCATGTAATGGTATTGGTCCAGCAGGACAACTCCCATCCTATCCTCTTTACATTGGCTTCCTGTCACATTCAGGATTCATTTTAAGGTTCTTGTTCTGACATATAGAGCCTAGCATTGTCCAGGACCTGTGTACATCTCTGACCTGCTCTTTCCCTACATAACCATTAGTTCATTTAGGTCTTTTGACATGGGATTACTGGCTGTTCCTCGCGCTCAACTAAAATCAAAAGGTGATTCCAACACTGTGGAACACCCTTCTTATTGTCATACTTTCTGTGGTCTCTGTTGATGCTTTTAAAAAGCAGCTAAAGACTTATCTATTTAAACTGGCCTTTATCTCATGCTTGTAATTATTTTAGTTTTTTATTGTTTTTATTTTATATCTATAATATACTTTTTAATGCTATTTTTACTTAGTTCTAACAACTTTACTCTTGTTAGGCACTTTGTGACTTTGTTCAATAAAAGTTGCTATATTGAATAAACATTATTATTATTATTATTATTATTATTATTAGTAATCTTCAGCCATTAACACAGATATACAGACCTGTTCGTGAATATGGGCAGAGATCAAAACGTTGCTTTTCCGACATGTTGTAATTTATGTCATCCACCATGACATCATTGAGTTAATGTCATGGTCCTTAAGTGGACATAAAAGCTCATCTTTGACGCATTGACTTTTTTAAGAGAAAAAGGCTTTTTGAATGAGAATGTCACTCAGTCAGCTCAATAGCAATTGTTACGCAGAGAGAATGTATATGTGAGTGAATGTCAAACAGGAAACAGCAGACAAAAGATGTTTAACTGAGGTTCATCAGCATGACAGTGTTTCTGAGACAGGGCCGGCTGTCTCTCGTTTCCTTAACCCTGTTTTTGTCCCTATGCCTCACTGCTTTAATATCCAGGGTATATATAGACATTATATATTCTTTTTCAGATGAACACATACACTTACAGAGTATTTGGTTCTAAGCTAATATGTCCAATGCAAGATATGCACTGAGTAAGACATTTTCCATCTGAAAAATAAAATTGTTGGTGCTCTCTGGTGGATTATAAATTACCTCAAACATATCTTTGGCATTTTAGTTGTTTTTTCCTATTGGCCAACATGAATGCCGGTACCGATATATGTGCTATAAGCTAATATCAAGCTCTAGTATTTTATTTATCTTGTAATATCATTTAGTTATTTTTGTTTTATTTGTATACCTGAAACAATTTATTTCTGATCATCATATATTTCATGTTATAAAGTTGTACATTCAGAGACACTATGCAGTATTTGGTTTTAAAAGTCTGATAGCCTGATGATGTCTTTTGTGTCCCTTGTGTGTGGGTTTAGATGGAGCGTCAGATCCTGATGCAGAACCAGATGAGAGAGAGACAGATGGCTATGCAGGTTGCCTGGTCCAGAGAGTTTTTAAAATACTTTGGGGCTTTCTTTACAGTGGTTACAGTTGGACTCACTGTTGGGTGAGTTTTGAATTCTATTGCTCATAGAGGTCAGCACTACATTCACCCAGACAGAGATAATCTCTTGTTTCCAACATACACATACAAACACCCGGCCAGTAATAATGTACAGTGAGAGAACAACCTGTAAGTTTTGATGATTAAATGAATCACAGTCTTGTAGCCTTTACTGTATGTATGTATGACGTTTTGTAAGAGTAAGACACAGCAGTCACATCAAGTTTAACGGTGTAGCAGTTATATTCTTGCTAAAAAATCACACCTATAGGTTACCGTTCTATATTCCAAGGATCGGAAAATTCCAAAAAGTCTGTGGGTATTTTAATGCATATTGCAGATTCAACTTTCTATAATTAAATGTAATTGTCTAGCCTAAATAGAAGCATGCTTTACTGAGTGCTTTTATTTATCTCTTTTTATCACGTAATTACAGTGGAAAATACTAAGATGTACTTTTTTTGTCTCTACTTTTCTTCAGTGCCATTAAAAGAAAGAAACCGTTCTTATTGGCTCCCATCGTCCCTCTCGGCTGCATATTTGCCTACCAGATGGACAGCGCCTACGGAACGCTTATTTATCGCATTAGAGGTAGGACCAAGCAGTTCTCATCATTGCCTTACACAAGCAAGACTTTAATGCTGTCCAGAAAAAAAGTGTAATCCTATCTGTTACCTTTTATCTTTTTAAAATCAATTATATTTCTGCCACATTTGCTTCAACATTTAAGACCTGATAATCACAATTATCAAAAGTGCATTATACAAAATTGACTTTATTACAAAAGTTAAGTGTTATCCTGCAGCACTAATACATATAAATGCAATTAAATGGTTGGTCAGGCATTAGTATGTGTACTATTTAAACATTTGTGTATTCCCTCCGAAATATAGCCACACCCTCCTGCCCTTAATTTTTACTGACAAGCTGTTTTTCATTAAATTAATCTAATCTTACCTAATACCTCATATGCGTACATCTTTTTTGAGAGTATCAACAACATAGAGTACACATGTTAAACTAGTTATAACACAAATATATTAAACTTCGTCTCTAACCCTCAATTTTTTCCTGAACTGGAACAGGCTTATTTCGAAAGAGAACACAACTCCTGCATGTGTAGTACAATAATTGGTTTCACAGACACCCATTTGCCACAATACCACACTTTTATTTTTTTTCCTTTGTACCTTTAGGGGAAGCTGAGAGTATCATGACCTCTGAACATGACCGTCTGGACTTGCCTCATGGGACTCCAACTTTTGATAGCATAGAGAAAGCCCGCCGTGCTAGAAGCAGCCTCGCCTCCTTCTTAGAGAAATGATCTGTTGGTTATTTGAGACAAAATCATAACCGTCCAGTCAATGCATTCACCCATTTTGCTTTTCCTTAAAAAAAAACAAAAAACATTGACATTGTCAACTATATGGTTTGCACTAATTCTATATCATGGACCTTGAGTGAAATTAGTTTCAATATTAATAAATATAAATAATGATGAATATATGAATTAATTTTCTGGTGTTGTTATTAGATGTGAATCAGTAGCCAAACATATATACTTAGGCCAAACTAAATACTCAAATTGGTAAGTGATACACTGTCAGTACTGTAGTATATCATGGATTAAATATGTAAAACGAATATTTACATCAATTCCATTCAACCATTGTAACGTAATTCACTAAGATTATTATATACTGAGACTACAGCTGTGTCCTAAATCCAGACTTCACACTAATTCTATATGTATGTATGCATGTAGTTAGTACATACTAATCTATAAATATTTTTATCAGTTAGTATATAAACAATATCAACATACTTTACCATATATGATACAATATGCGTGATGTCAATCAAACTGCAATTTTGGAAGGTTACAGTCAGTTAAGAGACATCAAATGTTTAGTATTAAAATATTAGATTTTTTTTAGATTTGATCTGTTTCACCCACAATTTATTTTAACTAGCTGGCACAGCTCGATTTACTTAGCACATTATATTATGGGAAAATAGTGTGCATCAACAGCACTCTCAATAATCAACCATTTTTAGTATACATGCTGTCTGGTTTGACTTTATTTTGTCACTTTTCAAGTCTGAACACAGCACGTGCTAAAAATCAGCTTAGCCTCAGTATGTAAATGGAATTTTGACATGGCGTATGTCTCAACAGACTGTGTTCATGCATGTTAATTATGTTGTTAGTTAAAGCTAACCACTAGCTTTTTTGTTTGATCACTAGAAGACAGAAATACTTTTAAACAAACTCAGAGTAACCTTACAAATTCTAAGGTTATCAAGCCCGTATGGCTGATGTTTTAGCAAACAGATGCCTACTAGCACATTAGTCATACACAAAACAAAATGAAAATACTCTTTCATACCATCTGACACAGAGAAATGTAATAATCATGTTTTTTTTAGGTGTAGTTTGGCTCATAATCTCGTTTGGTTTTGACGTGTCCAATTATTATATTAGATGTAGCTCATGTTTCCTGCCAGGCAGGTAACTAGTACACTAATTTAAGCAGCTAGTGAGTGATCCAAATGTTAATATAACCAACACTGCAGACATTTGTCCTGACAGCAGACGATTGTTTTTACTCCAAACTTTATTACTAAAACTTTTGGTCATTATTTTTGAAAGAGTTAATTTGCCAAGGTCAGATTTGAGTGCTAACAAGCTTTATACCAAAGCTATAGTAACTTTTATTAACACAGCTGTATTCAGTGGATGAAAAATATTACAGGGTGCTGATATTTTTGCATTGTGTAAACACATGTTTGACATAATATTATTATATCAAACTATATTTGAAAATCCAATAAAAAGAAATATTGCCAAGACTTTCTCTTCTACAATCATATTTTGTGACAAGGTGCTAGTTTGACGCAAAGCTCTAAAGCAAATAACTTTGACACAATATAATGATGGACATTGTGTTAAGAAGCCTTCGGCACGTCATAACGTGCCTTTTGTATTGTTTGTCTCAAAATTGTCAAGTATATGAGTAATGTGCACACTAACACTTAAAAATATTCCCCTAATATTACAATAAAGAAAATAACTCCAAGTACGTCATTGTCATCCATCTAAATGACGTGTGTGTGTAAGAGAGAGGGGGATGAATACATATGTTGGTGAGTGAACCAGTGACCAGGTTTATAAAGAGAACAAAAATAGGAGACCCAAGTCCTCACATCACGAGACAGACGACTAGAAGTGTCTTTTACAACAGGCAGCAACAGGCTACAACATAACAAAGAAAAAAAAAAGAAAGGAAACTAACAGGATTTGAAACACTGATTAGATCTGAGGTGAAGCTCAGCTTGACCCTCCTGTGCAGCGCAAACCAGCTGGCTTGTTGCGTTAGTTTCAAGTGAAAATGCTCTGGAGATTGACTCTTGCCGTGGCTGTGGTGTGTGTCGGTGGCATATGCAACTCTGTGAAGGCTGATGTAATGAGCAGACTGATCATACCGAGGGACTATGGGGTGAAACTGTGCGGGAGAGAGTTCATCAGAGCAGTCATTTTTACCTGCGGCGGCTCCCGGTGGAAACGATCCACAGAGGGGGACATAGGTGAGTCAACATTACATTTAATGAATTGCCTAATTTGTGCACACTGGTGTATATCTACAAATAGCAGTACAAACATGTGTATAAAGACATACTTCAAAACATAGACTTATTGTAATATCTACTTAACATATGTTGAATCATGTCTTAAAATATACAGGTTTTTTGGTGTAGCCAAGGTATACTGTAAGAATAATTGATTTCTCATTAAGGCTAATGACCATTTAAAAGAAAGAAGTTACTGTAGATTGTGAGTTATTACACATCAAAAGGTTGACCGCCACATAATCTGCCACCACATTTCAGTAGGACATCTGATTGAATGAGACTCATATTTCAGCACCATGGTCAGTTCATGTAAATTGTTAATTGGACAAAACCTTAGTAAGTACTATCATTCATTCACCATAGTCCTGCAAAAAAGCAAATTTTTATTAACATATCTGATTGCATTTGACACATAATATACTGTAAGCTTTATATTCAACTCCCGGTATTATTTATCAATCATTTTCCTTTCTCCAGATCCCTTCCAGTGGAGTTCCCTCAGTGATGTTACAGTGGAAGACAACCAGCACACCTGGCAGTCGGGCGCAGACTTCACAGCAGATAACCTTTCTCCTCTCCATATTGGCTCCTCTTACTCCCTAGCAGACCTCCTGGCCCTTTACGGAGCCAGAGGAGACAGGCAGCAGCCGTCGCTAAGTGACTTGGCCCTGCTGGAGAAGTCTCAGCGGTCCACAGTTTTAGGCGAGCAAGACGGGAACCCAGCTACAGCTGACTGGGCCATACCGAGCAAAAAGAAAAGGAACTTTTCTCTGGGTGTGGCAGGGAAGTGCTGTAACCAGGGCTGTACCAAGAATGATATAGGACGCTTGTGCTGAGGCAGGGAGGAGAAGGGATGTAATGGATGAGTGAAGTCAGAGGGGTTGTGACAGGAAGATGGTGTAATGGACAGTGTAGACAGTTAGTGTAAATCTTAAATATGAAGGAGAGCAATCTGCCCTAAGCCTAATATTTAAATATTTTTTCTTTATTCCCCTATTTGTTTATTTTGTAAAAAAGGTTATGTACTGTATGTCACCCTATCGGCATCATTGAAAATACATTTTAAATACTGTGTTAATATGAAATGTTGAGCCATATCATATGTTGTCTTTATGCTGGATTTAGAGCAATAAACAGCATCCATTGTGCAGACTATCTGACTAAACTACGTTCATACTAGTTCAGGCCAATATCACACATTGTCATTTAGGTTGCTGTGTACTTATTGCCTGATCATTTTCTCTTAACATCCGAAAGGACACTTCTGCAAAATAGCAAATTCTTTTTCCCCATTAACGCTTTCTGATGTAGATTAAAGAAAATACACTTAAACCCTTGCATAAAATGAGGATGATGAAGCTTTATTTGAAAAGCACACCACATTTAAATTAAAAAAGTACAATTTCCATGTCCATAGTACTGCAAATTTTGTTTAATAAAAGTATATACACCTGGAATAAATTTCCATCTTTCACTATTTACATCTATCTACACATAAATGTATTAAAGGTAGTTGCATATTTCCATCAGATGACAGAACCAGACTTAATGTCATTTACACGGCAACAAACTAAAATTGAAATTAATGGAAAGAACTACCAGTAAAAAGTCTGGTTTACGCTGAAAATCTTTTGATTTGAATGATAAATATTTCACAAAATAATCAGATTTGGTCTCACACACCAATGTATGTAAATGAAAATGTTTGTATGAGTTAAAAAAAAAAACATAACCCATTAGGCAACAACATTTTTCATGTTTGGCATTATTTAGCAACTCTGGAAGAAACTCACAATCTTCCATTCACAACAGACTTCTGCACAGGTGAAAAAATAATATCCAGAGTAATACTTCACTAGTTCACAGACACACTGTATGTTTGTAAGTGAGAAAACGTTGGTCTTTACAGTGACTCATCCTTGCGATGTAAGAAGGTGTCCATCCTTTTGACATTTTTTGCGTGTATTGCTTGCCTTTTATTGGCATAAAAAAATGGGAAGTTTCAAAATTAAAATGAAAGATACAGTTCCACAGCTACTGAGATTGACTGACCCCCCTACTTCACTTAGTAACATTTGGTACATCAAGTTAAAAAAAACAAAAAAAACTGGGGATCACTGATACATTAGCACATACATATATTCAAAATATACAGTACACAAACACCAACTCTGAATGGGTAGAAAAATAATGATTTGAACAAAAGTTAAAGAAGTTTTAAATAAAAGCATCTCTTGCAACAAGCTACTGCAAAATAAAAGCATCTCCCTTAATTACTTAATTCTCTACCTTTAGAAAATAAACTTCAACTTTTCACATTAGGTATCTACAGGCAGATAGTATAGCGTTATAACACTGAAAACTGTATTTATAAAATGTATACCCATTACTAACAAAGGAAACATAATTTCCAGTTAAAAAAAGAATGACACTGTCCATGATATGACAATACTAGAGACCCAGAGATTTCTGAGCAGTTACTGCTTTGTCTTTTCTGTATTGACAGATAACAGTTGATTTGTGTAAAGGCTGGTCTCTATTATGTGGAATAATGTATAGTCATAACGAACACTATTAAAAAAATAATTATGGGTGTTCTGCTGTTGCTTCATCAGCTCAGAAAACACACATAATCAACCTTGATGAGCAATAAATATCTGTAAAACTTAAAGAGCAGAAATGTGACTCCAAACTACCTGTAGAGATGTTTATAATGGGTACCCTTGTGACAGCAGACAGCCGGGGCTTTACATTTATGGTTCTGTCTTTCATCTTTTTAAAACTACCAAGCAGAACTCTGTCTAGGTGTCAGCAGAATGATCCCTGTTTAGTTCCAGTATTTAAAAGTCCGGGCACACACAAGAGCAGTGCAGTGAGGTTCAGGTGTGCAGTCAGATGGCTGCTGAGAATCCCACAGCTATCTTTGGTTAAATTAAATAAGTTTCTGCTCATTTTACAACAATGAAAGTACAAGCATTAAAAAAAGAAATGCTGCTAGTTGATGTAGGCTTCAACACAAGTTACATGTCTCCACTCTGTGAATCATCAAATTAAATTTGTAAAACATGTACAAATAAATAATTTATCCCAAAATAAAATGTTCTTAAAAGGCATCTGATATAGCTTTTGTTTGAGTCAGATGTAGTGTACTTATGAATGTGATACGTCATAGAAAGTGGGTAAACTGCTAAGAAAGTGGATATTACCAATTAGCATCCTTATTTAAGTAAATGTTAAAAATAGGTTGACAGAAATGCCGAGCACCAAAATAAAAACAAGTACACTTCCGACAACTGACTGCATCACTGCAGTAAACCAAGACGTCACAAAGACATTTGTTGTTCTGTTAAGATCCGTGAGGACTGGCTCCCGCAAGTCAACACCTACAGGTCAAAGGTTCAGGGATCAATGTGACTCATCTGTCATTGCTGTCTCGTACAGTCTCCACACTGTGGATTAATGTCTTGAAAGTAGGACGCAGTCTCGGATCACTGCTCCAGCACTCTGTCATAATCTTGTGAATCTGAAAGGAAGTATCAGGGCATAGACAAATTTATTTTTGCGACAAAAGGGTTTTCTTTTTGATACGCCAGTGGTGTGGTAACTGGTGAGCTAATCACTTAAAGCTGGTAGACTCAGGTGAAGTTGGTGCACTTGTGAATCTATTAAATAAGACCCTGGTTTGTCCACCTTTACAAATAAGTGGTGGTTTGATGTTGAACCAAAAGTCATCTTTATTGAAACAAAAACTGAAAAGGGGAAAAAAAAATTTGTTTTGTTTTGCAATTTCTTATACTTTATAAAGAATTACTGACCTCCTTTGGACAATTATCAGGAGCAGGCAACCTATATCCTTGTTTCAGCAGGTCTATCAGATGGTAGACAATCATCTGGCCTTGCTTTTCATTTCCCATCTTGTCCATAAATACCTGGGGAAAAAGAAAAGAGTAATTCTTGTTTGTTTTAGTGAAAAGTAAAAGTTTAGTTTTGTAGTAAGTGTTTCCTGTTTTTGAGTACATCTATCTATAGTGCTCAATCAACTGCTTTATTTAATGACACTACACACTAATTATACTGGCCATGGTTTCATAGCTTACTTAAGTTGGCAAAGCAATTTGGAAGGATAAGAAAGTCAATTTGTCAAACTAAAAATCTAAAGTCAGAAGAAAGAAGTGCAGTACCGCTGGTGGGCTGCAGTTCTTGTCGCTACATGTGAAGAGTTCGTAGAGGACAACACCAAAACTCCAAACGTCTGATGCCACAGAGAACTTGCTCTCTGTCAGTGACTCTGGAGCATACCTGGGGAAATACCACAGCACATTGTATATACAGTACATACATATACATAATAATGCACACATCCTGTAACAGTCAACACTAATCCGTCATTACAAGCAGACCGATAAGAATGTATGTAATATATGTATGTATGTATGTATCTACCACAGCTGTAGAAAAGCTAGTCAGCTAGTCAAATTCTAAAAGAGTCCAATCACAAAAATATGAAAACACTCTACACATCTCTAAGAAAAACGTGCAGTGTCTTCCTCACCAAAAGATGGGACTTTCCCCAGGCTCTCTGACAGTGTAATACTCTTTGTCCTGTGGAAGCACCTTGGTGAGACCAAAATCACCAATCTTCACCCTCATCTCGCTCTCCACCAGAATGTTCCTTGTGGCCAGGTCTCTGTGGATGTATCGCTTAGTGGCGAGGTAGTCCATGCCCTGAAGTATGAATATAATCGCACAGAGAAAGCGAACGGCTTTATGGATGTACTTATGTTATACAAAGCGGTAGTCCTCTTTGTTTTATTGATTTTGCCTTTTAAAAGGAGCAAACAAGTTATGAAAAACAAAAACACATTCTAAGTAATACAATAAAAACAAGACAAAATGTATAACGCATATACTTGCACAGTGTTAGCACTGCAATAAAAACCTACATAAATAAATCTTTTTCAAGTTATCTTTTCATATGCAGCCTTATCCTGCCGAGCGCTGTAAACCAGTCCTGAAATGATGTACTCCCTTGTGCTTTCCAATGTCTTACAATCATCAGTCTCACAACCTTAATATCAGTATGATTCAGTCCCAAGGTTATTTTAATGGTATCACCCACAGGAAAGATGGGTAAGACAAAGTTTTCAGTAAAAATAACTATCATATTTTACATGCTAGTTACATGCTGGGGGGGGGTCTGCACTAAATTACCTTGCAAATCTGTGATGCATAGTGCAGCAGTTTGTTGAAATCAAAGCGGTCCTTGTGTTTGATGAGGTAATCTCTCAAGCTGCCGTAGGGGAGATACTCCATGATAAGCCGCAGGTTCCGTCGTCCTGCAGAAACAAAGAAGTTAACAGCCATATTTAAGGGACAAAAATATGACATGTGAGCAGTGGAGTGGAGGCCTCTGAGAAAAGCAAGATTTATCTGTTTCATGGGCCTGGTCACTAACGCCCTAGGCAGCAAATGTGGGAACTGTACAGACGGTATTATGTATGATACAAATCTGCCGGGGTGGTATTATCAAATCAAAAGCTTGTATGCTGAACAAACTGATCAGGAAAGTTTGTTCTGTCACTACAGGGGGTGCCCCTCTCGCTTAAGAATTAAGATTAACCAGACAAATCATTTTCTTTATCAAAATATGCCAACAAAAAAAAGATACTTCAATGCTAATATAAGAAAATATATTGTATTATCTATTACACTTTAATGTGATCAATTGTTGGTTTGGAACCAAATCTGTGTAAAAGGTGGCATCTTTCCCTCATACAGCAAATGTCTTTGAATCCCTTTAATCATCTTCAAACCACTGATTTAGAAACAGTTAATATCACTTTGACTTATGAATACAAAGAATATGGGACATTCATTTTGATTACTGTCATGTTTTGATAATAAACAAAATCAGTTATATAGCTTAAAAACTGAGCAATGACGAGCAACAGGGTACATAATCGTACCCAATATTGGGATTTTTGTACCATTTCTTTAAAAAACAACAACAACAACATTATTGCTCATATAGATATCAAACAATGTGCTCATACCGGCACTGTAGCAGACCCCTTTGTATTTGACAATGTTTTCATGCTGGAGGGATTTGAGGATCTCGATTTCACGCTCAAAGTCCCTGAGGTGCTCGGCTGTGCTGTGCTGTAGTTTCTTCACGGCCACCACCTCCCCTGTGCTGTCCTGCAGGGGGTCGTACCGGCACATCTCCACGCTGCCAAAGTTTCCCTAAAGTGTGCGGTCAGAGGGAGAGCAGATATACAGTGGTGCTCAAAAGTTTACATACACATGCTTAAGTTGACTAAAAAGAGGAATAAAAAAATCATGTTTTGGAAATTTATTTTGATACCTAAATTAAAATGAGGTAAAATCAACCGGACACCAATTTTCTTTGTGAATGAATAACGTAAATAAATAAATGTTCTTATTTAAAATACAGGGTCATAAGTATACATACCCTATGTTAAATTCCCATAGAGGCAGGCAGGCCAGTTATTTCCTGGATTCAGGATATTATGCATCTGATAAAGTTCCCTTGGCCTTTAGAATTAAAATAGCCCCATCATCACATACTCTTCACCATGCTTAGAGATAGGCATGGTTTTATTTCAGTTAGACTAATACCTGGTTTGATTTGCATTGAGAGATGATTTTATAGAAAGTATCCCATGCCTATCTCTAAGCATGGTGAAGAGTATGTGATGATGTGGGGCTATTTGGTCATTCACAAAGAGTCCAGCTCTTAAACTTAGCTATGATTTTATCTTGATTTAGAGCTCATATTAAATTAGCTTTTCTTATGTAATTAAGTATAGGTTTGTTTGTTTCCATTTAACTAGGATGGAATCATTGAGATACTTAATCCCAAGAAGAAAACAATACACATCCTTTTCATAGCAAATAGTGCGGAGCAGCTTCATGCTGTGTGGAAAGTATCATGAGAAAATTTGAGTTAATAGCGGACACTGCTGATTAGTCATGTGGGTTGAATGTTAACATCATAATTGATCTGAAAGATGCATTTCCAACATCCACATAAAGACACTAACTAAATCTCAAGAGAGCAAGAAACTTTGAGGACGTTTCAACAGATTTGTATCCAGCTCTTTCAATAAAATTCTTTATAATACTTAAAAAATAATAATATTTAAGTTAAAGAGAGGTATCAAGAAGAAAGCTCAAGCTTATTTTATTTTAAGTTATTAAAAACATGCACACTTAGACATAATCTAAACACTAGGAAGGAACTAAGGGAGTCAAGCAGAAGTCTGTCACCCAGCTTTAAAGATAGTGTGTGCGTGCGTGTGCATGTCTCACTTTGCCCAGTTGCTTGAGAAAAATGAGGTGCCTCTCCTCAAACTGTGCGGGGTCTTGGTTCTCAGAGGCCCACGGGAAGCCAAAGCCTCTTGTCCTGTTGGGCACCATGTCGCTCTCCACCAGCAGTTCATAGTCTGCAACACAACAAGGTGCAAAGTTGTTTTTTATAAAGAAGATCTTGATAAGTCCCTATATTACGTGTTTGTGTTGTGTCATGCTAGTGTATTTGTCTGAAGGTTGCACATTCATTTTCTTTTCCTACCTGGTGTAAAGAGGCTGTTGAGATCTCTGATAATTGCTCTGAAGGAGGGTCGGTGTGAGGGCTCATAGTCCATACAGCTGTTAATCAGATTGGCCAGCTCTGTCCATTTAGGAGCCGGCAGCTGGTGCCTGTCCTCGTAGAACAAGTTCTTCTGCAGAGCAAAAGTCAGAACCTGCGTGTTTTCCAAACTGAATTTGGAAACAATAGAGATACAAAGCTGCCAGACATTCCTAAAATAATCAATATAATACTTTTGGAATAACTTTGTGTCCCTCTCACTTTAAAACAAATTGCATGAGTTAAAGGAATAGTTTAACATTTTAGGAAATATGGTTGACAAGAGTTAGACGAGATGAGTCTAACCCTCATCTCCGTCTATCACTCTCATGTCTGTACAGTAAATATGAAGCTACAGCCAACAGCCGGTCAGCTTAATTTAGCATAATCACTGGAAACAGCTAGCCAGGACCTGTCAAAAAGTACAAAATAAAAACCTACTAGCTCCTCTGAAGCTCACTTATGACATAGACTAAAAATTACACTGAAACCATTTCTTGCCGTTAACAGAGGCCAGGCAACCAACTTAATTCAACATATCCCAAATTACCAAACTATTCCTTTAATACAGATCACTTTCAGTTAATACTCTCAATGCATTCTCTGTTTTTGTGACCTTGGAGCAGTCCAGGGTGCTGAGTGGTTTGTCTCCGCCACTGCAGATCTCCCAGAGGGTGGTCCCAAAGCCCCACTTGTCTGTGGCTAAACTCAGGTTTTGGGGGTTTTCAATGCATTCAGGGGGCACCCATGGGATGCGCTCCACCAGAACTGATGGACGAATGTGAGGAGACACAGAAGCACAGAGAGAATGAAATACATTAATGGAATGGAAGGCAGAGGACAGCGAGGAGGGAGAAAAAGATAATGCAAACTGAGACAATCACACCAAAGCAAAAACTATGTTGGCTAGCATTATTCTCACATGCCTCCACGCAAGTGTCAGGTACATGTCTCTTCACAGCAGGTTATTGCATCACACTATGTAGCTCACCTTCTTTGGGCAGCACGGTGATGCTGATACCCGGGTCACTGAGTTTGATAAAGGGCAGGCTGCCCGTCATCCGATCCTCCTTTCTGATCAGAAGAACATTCTTGGCACAAACATTTCCATGAATGAGGCTCTTATCTTCCTATTGCCAACATGACAGGGACAACATAAATTACCTTTGTGGGATACCTTGCTTCAGCACTCAACTACTTTTATTTACATATTAGTTGAAGGTATTTCTGCCCCATACAAACAGAACAATCTGTATGGGGCAGACGGCATTATGGGGCAGTCTTACCAGGTAGTGCATAGCCCAGGATAGCTGCTTGGCCACTTCTAGCTTCCAGGTGATGTTAACACAGCTTTTATTCTTTTTCAGGTAGGTGTCCAAGGAACCAAATTTACCATACTCCTGCACCATCATGTCTGGCAGGGAGATATGAGTGAGATCATTTTATTAGTCACTACTATCTCACTACTAATCTCTTTCTATTAAAACTCCCATATCACTACTTTGTGGTTGACTGTAGCTGATTTCCTATCGTGTCTTCAAAGACACATTGACACTAGTTATAGACAAAACACTTTCCACAGCCATGAATTTTTCTTCATCCATATTTATGCCATCTGGCACAGTTCCATTTTTATTGGCTCACATGAGAAATCTAGCTTTGGTCATTCAATTTGAAATGAGGAATTTCAGTAGTGCACCATATGCCTGAACACACTAACACGACAGTGTCAGTTTTCTTTCCAAGTCCTTTATTATAATCTTTGTTTTTCTTTCCAGCCTGTTTTGTGCACTCAGAAATGTGAATGATAAAGTTTTCCAGACACACTGCTCTGACAGTTTCAGGTGTAGTAAAGATCAAGACTGTAGTGGCCCATTAGTGACTTGCTGATCCCAAGGACTTAATTCAGTCACAGTGCACAGCAGAGAGCAGGTAGAAAACCTTATTTCCTCTCTGTTTGTCTCAGATGCCTACAGGGACATCATTTGACCTCATGTGATGTAAACACAAACATTTTTAGTGTAAAAACTCATTTGCATCCAGGAGGACAACAGTCTTACGGTATTTTAATTTTCTTTGTATTCTATGTAACACACATTCTGTTTGGTCGTGGTCTCCATATCCTTCTCCTCTAAGATCTTACAGCATCTCTGTCCAGTAGTGTGTGTTTGTTGTAAGCTTACTCTCATTGCCACAAACACAAACGCCATAGTTGAGAAGTATGTGCTTGTGGGAAAGCTGGCTCATCATACTGGCTGCTTCAAAGAAGGACTGTGAGGGAGAAAACAAGAGAAGAGATCTTATTACATTGTCTTTTTTCAACTCATGTCCTCAGAATTTATGTAATTAGATCCAATCAATCATTTGCTCACTCACTCGCTTGCCCTCTCACTCACTCACTCACTCACTCACTCACTCACTCAACAAGCCAACCTCTGAATAGCTGCGGTGAGCCTTGTCCAGGATCTTGATAACAACGTCTATCTGGTGTATCTCTCCGTAGTCTCCCAGCTCCTTCCTCACACCGCAGAATATCTTGGTGAAAGTTCCTTGGCCAAGACTTTCATTCTAAAACACAGTTTAATTTTGTTGAAAACTACTTTGAAAAGAAGGTTGAGTGAATTCCCCCACTTTTTCTTTTTAAAAGAGAATTGACCATTACCCTATTCCTATAAATTCCTTACTGGAACTCTACCAAGCAGAAAAATCCAAATAAAAGATATAACGAAAGCTACAAGCTTTCTCACTTGCAGCCCAGAAACCAAACTGAATAAAGCCCACTGCTGGCATGCTTCCACCAGGCCTTAGCTGCCAGCTAGACCTTATCTGACCACCCCCTTTGGATAGTAGTGACTAAAGAAATATTTAAAACCGGAAGGTAATATTTATTGATGGATTAGTGAGAAGACAATATTGCAATGCAGAAAAACCCTTGAGCTCTAGGATTAGTGGAATGGCTTCTGTGGTTTTCCTGTGATAGACCTGCAGTACAAAACTTCCAAGTGCTCAAATAACAGAAAATATGTTGAGACGGAAATGGACCAGTCACCGAGGTGAGAGCATGGCTGTCACACTGTCACACGGACACACACAATGCACTCAGATGGGTCCACAGGGACTGCTAGTGACACTGAGTTACAGCCGGTGGAACAATAGCGGAAGTGTTTTTCTTTAACTGTAGCGACCTCGCTGACCCTACAGGAGTGCTTCTTGTCCCTTCTGATCAAAACTTCTGGTACGCTTATTCATATTGACAAGTTTACAATTTCACCTTGTCTACAAAAGGCCTGCATCTGTATTTTTTTTTTAAATTTATATTCAGTGTTACTTTACAATTACAAAGACACTGGCCACCCACTTAGGTACGGTTCACCTTTGTTAATTTATAACTTATCTGCTTAGGGCAAGAAATGGCACACAAGGGCCTTTTCCATTCTTTTCTAAGCTAAAATATATGTACAAAAACAAGGCATTGTACACAATAGAGGAAAAGCTAAAGTAACTATCTTACGATGACGAGGTCCTCTTTTCGGATCTTGTGGAAGACCATCTGGCTTATGTTGTGTTTGTGGAGCAAAGGAGACAGTGGAACATCTGCTCCTTGATTATTTCTGCACACCACCAGGTTGGATTTATCTAAAGAAAGGTAAAGATGGACTCACATGAAACTCACATTTTGACACAACATCTGATTATCGCTACAGGAGGGTTACGGCTTTTTAATGTGTGATACTGGAAAATATGAATAGAAATGCAACAGCTAACAATTGTTAAATTAGATTGCTTAATTTAGAGTTTTTAATAATAAATATCACCATGAACAAAAACCTAAGTAGTTTGTTTTATTGGCCCTTAGAGACTTTTCTCAGAAACAAGTTTTGCCATACAGAAGCAACTTTATCACCTTTATAAAATCCCCACAGAGATGTAATGCTTATGTACTGTAGGGCGGTAAAAATCATACTCTCTGCCCATTGGATGGATCATCAAACATTGATCATCATTGATCTGAGGAGCAATTAACCATAGTCCTCATAAATCGACCAAAGTTTAGAATACCAACACAAAGAAAGCGGAAGGTGACTGACACTCGGCCAAAAAATAGGGACAGAAAACTTTAACTGCTTGCATCATTCATTTTTTGTAGCCCAAACATGATTTATGACCAACAAGAAATGAAGGCCACTTTTCTCACATAATCTCTGCATTGTGTAAAATGTGCACAAAGAATTGTTTCAAAAATGTATTCTGTAATTAATTGACTTTTTGTTTTAACTAAACTCATTCAAAGTGTTACAATTGATCAGGGTAAAATATGAGTTCATCCATATATCATGGAACGGATGCTGTTGCCTATTTTTGCAGCATTATGGACTAAGATTCAGTGAAAGGTCTAAATAAAAAGAGAATGTTTTAATTGCATAGAATGTCTGCATTTTGCTGTATATGTGTTCTTTTACATGTGTTAATATGTGTGTGGGGTATAAATACTGTGTTCTTGTTAGTGTATGCTTACCTTTAAAGCTGGGTGAGCAGCAACTGGTCAGCTGGAATGTGTATCCATCAGTGCGGAGCGCCTCCTTTTGGTAGCAGTGCAGAAGTTCCTTGAGTGAGCTGAAGCTCCTTTTTGCACCACTCAGATTGTACTCTCCTGACTCCGTCTTCACAATCTGACAGTGTTTATAGTCCACCATAGTTTCATGCTTAAAATAGAAATGATTACAGTTACGTTGTGCTGAACATGCCAACAATATAATTTTAAGATATTACAAAGAACACTCTTTGATTGAGTATGCAAATAAGAGCTGAAAAACAAAACAAAATGAGGTTAACAGTCCGATGCCCATACAGTTTTAACGGGTTTTGTTCTCTGTAATCACTCCTCTTGTATATACTGGCTATGAAAATATCCATTCCTAAAGTGATGAGGGACAACATACAGAACATCTTTATACATCTCAGTCACAGTATGAGTTGGATTGTTAATTTGATGTGGTAATCAAACCTTATTGCTCCCTCCAGTGGTTGAAAATATGGCCAATATTTAAGGGGTTGTAAGCACACCTTTAGGATGAATTTAAGCCAAACTGAGAACAAACAGCTTACTTGCAGAAACAGCCACTCAATTAAATGTTGTTTGTTTAAATTAAATGCACCTGTGATTACTGTGACTTTGATACATAATTGAACAACCATTGATATAACAAAGCACTACATTGTATTTACATCATAGTCTAATGGCCCTGGGTGTTGTGACTCATTGTATAGACCAATGGAAGTGATAATCAGTCTGCTGTGATGCATGTTATCATGGGCTGAAGAAGCAAGTTAGTGATGTTTACCAATAGTGTATGTTGAGTGAGCCTGTTTTTTGTAGAGTGTGAGAAATAAAGTACTTCACATTAAATTACCCTAGATCAACAGCTTACCCCGACCACAAAGGATATGAAGTATTTGTCATAGTCCCTGGGGCTGCACCGAAGGATGTACAGGCCTTGGTGGTTACCAGAGCGACGCAGCTTACCAATCGTAAACTCCATCCTGTGATCAAAGAAACGGAGAGTGCACAGTGGTTGGTGTGTGTGTGTGTGTGTGTGTGTGTGTGTGTGTGTGTATGGATGAAGAGTGCATGTTGTGATGTGCTATATCTGTGCAGTGTGTGATACTTACGACACAGGGCCATGGCAGTAGCTCTGAATGCACTCCAGAAGTCTTGGTGGAGCCACCTCTTTACACAGATAGTGATGAGCATCTGCAACCAGTCTGTAATACCCATCAACTAAAGATACGAATGACAGAGCCTCTGGGAGGGAATGGAACTCCAGTTCCTTTGTGGTCAGACAGACACAGATTATAGAGAGGGGATGCAAAAGAGGAAAAAAATAAATCATTCAGTACTTAATTTTACTTTAAGCCTTCAATCTGTGTATTTATGCATATGTAAAAAATTACACTTTAAAATAATGAAAAGAATTGTTCAAATGTTTGGTTACACTTAACTTGATTATAGAGTGACATGACACTGTCATGAACATGTTATAAACATTATAAACAAATCATTTATTTGATAATTTAAACATTTATGACATAACGCTTCTTTTAGTAAGTGTCATTTGGTTTTGTCCTGGCTTTGTCGGGTTAGGGCAGTGGCGGATTTAGCACATCGGGGCCCAAGGCAAAGGTATGTATGGGGCTCCCTATTCGATCTTTCAAAGAGAACAACAACAAAAAATGTACCAACTGAATGGTGGATAAGCAGGTAAAGCTAATCTATGGGGAAGTAAAGGTTGGAGAGGAGAAAAAAACCCTTACCCTTTAAACCCTGCATATACTTCTTTACTCCAAAATGAAGATGAAAGCAGAGAACACACAAAGTGTAAAACTGGACATTTTAACTACCACTTCACCGTTTCAACGTATTTCTTAAGAATATTAATACAATTTACCATGCTTTTGAAGCGTTCGTGATGATAAGGCGTTTTTTTTCTTTTCTTTTTGAAGTTGGTTGGGAGTCCCCATACTACGACCGCTGGTAGGTGCTCCCAAGCAGCCGCCTACCTATGCCTCTATGTTAAGACCGCTAATTGGTTAAGGTTTATATGTCATCACAGTGTCATATGTTCATGGCAGTGTCATGTCATTCATATGTAGATACCTTCAAGTAAAGTGTTTTAATCTTTATGTCCTGTAATTTGACTCTGACAACAAGTGTGTGGCCAATGGAACACATTGCAGAGTATTGCTTGAAAATTGGTTTACAGACAGTAGTTAAAATAGGACTGATGCAAAATAAACAAACTATTAATTTTAAAGTGATAATAGAGCAACATAGGGCTGAGCTCAAAGAGGATGTGTGTGTGAAGTATACCAGGATCTGGTTGTCCTGTCTGGTGAGGGTAACTATGCGACTCTCCACTGAGCCTTCCTTATTGGCCTGTTTGATGCTGATGTCGATCACCTCTGGGAAGTCACAGTATGTTTGTAGCTCCTGGAGACACAAGAAGAATACAAAACAGTGGTTTAAATTTGTATCCGGTGAAGAAGCGTGCACACTAGTGCTGTCAAACGATTAAAATATTGAATTGCCTTAATGTCATAGCTAACTCGCAGTTAATTGCACATTTGTATCTATTTTAAATGTCACTTGATTTCTTTTTATCCCATTATTTTTTCTCATTTTATTGCTTTTATCAAAATGAAAAGTGGATTGGCTTGATTTGTGCAAATGAAAACAACATTGGCATATAGCGTACTATAATGTTAAATTTCACATGTTACATTCTCACTTGGAGGAAATAATCTCTCACACAGTGTAACACTGTCCATCAATAAAAGGGTAAACAAAATACTTTGACAAGGGGGCGGAGAATTGGCATCAGCTGTGTGCTTAGCCATCAAGTTGTATTTCAGACTGGATGGGCTGCGATGATAGCTCAACGACAAAACACACTGATCACTTTGGTCTTGTCAATGGAACCATTTACCAAAAGTAAACTTTCCATCCAGAATCTTATTGGCATCCATTACAGCGTCTCGCACTTGCCATCCACTCAAAACTTAACGTTACTCTAGTTGCCTTTTGTTTTTAGGCAATAAATTAGCAAAAATTAGGCAATAAAAAAAATTGACGTTAAAATAGGTTTGTGTAATGCCATTAATAACACGTTAAAATGACAGCACTAGGGCACACACATGTTATTGGCAATTTTAACCAACTGCCAGAGCTCCATCTATTGGTAGAAACAGCCATGCACGGCATAACGCTGGGGCAGACTGGTGTACAAATGCATTACCACCACAACATGAACCCATCTCCTGGTCCTCACCTCCTCTGCTCCCTCTTCTTTCCCTTTAGACCACTGGATTCCCGTGTTTCCCATGACAACAATGGTAACCTTGCGTGCAGAGAGGTCAGTGACTTGGAAGCGCTCAGAGTAGAGGGAGGGTAGCAGCATCTCCAGGCTCATCAGGTATTTGAGCTTGAGGTTACAGACCGTGGCCTTGCATTCACTGAACTGCTGGATGAACTTCTTGAAGCGATAGCGGATCCTCTTCCGTGTCAAGATGTTATATTCCTGGATGCGGCTTTGCATGCATCTCGGCAGGAAGGATTTGTAGCTAAAAGCGGGGAGGGGGCAGGAAGGAATGGATAGGTGAAGATGGAGTTGAGAATGACATTATCTCATACAAAGGGATAATTCATTTAGATGTAGGAACACATAATTAAGCTATCTTGATGCTTACTGTGTCCTGAGGGGCCTGTCACACAGCTTCGAAATTGTTATTCATGAGCTGTACCACATGCACACCAGCTTAACAGCGAGCATTTCACATTATTTTGGTGAGAGAGTGTGCAGAATGTACATGAGAATAACATGTCTGGAGTTTTGGTTATCGGAACAAGCTCGTATAAAGTAAATACACTCACAGTATTAGACTCTTCTAGTAGATTGATGAATCTACCAGGTTACCCTTCATTTCCACATTACTAGTGATTTTGCTTACCCCTGCTTTAGATTACATAATGTATGAATAACATAATATTACATTTGGTTGTTAATTTCTACCTGGTATAATTGTAGATGTCCACAGGTGACTGATTACTCTCTTTTGCGAGCCTCATCATGTCCAGCACCGCCATACCCAGACACTCCTCCTGGGCCTCGTGGCTCACTGGAATATGAACCCAGCCACTAAGAAAGTCACTACGCCTCTGGAGGAGGAAAAAAAACACATGGTGCAAAATGTATTCGATGATATTGTATCCATAAAGGAAAGAAGTAGAAGAATATTGGCTTACTTCATGTGTCTTATTCGATCTATCAACCAAATTAACAGAAATCAGACTTATTACTCTCTGTATGGCACATGAAAATATGTTATACTAAAAAAGTGTATTTTAAAGAGGAAACTTTTATGAAATATTTCTCCAACACATAAGTGTCAAACATACTGTAGGTTAATCTGTTGACACAACAGCTCATGTTGTCAATGTGACAGTGGAGATAAAAACAAAGCTAAGCAGAGCTGCACATGTCAAATTCACACAAGCATGTGGGAAAGAAAAAAAAGAAGCAGTAACTGTTTAAAAAACAAACACACGCACATGCAGGCACAAACACAGGCAGAGCGATAAGAACCCTGACATACCCTTGTCCCCCACTTATTGTTTTTATACACTCTTGCTACTTCCTGTTTTCTGAACTTACACAATGACTGACCGATTGTCAGTCAGAGAGAGAGGGAGGCAATCAAGCATTAGTATCTCCCCCACCCAACATTTCTGTTTGTTATTATATAAAAAAGAAAAGCAGGAAAGATAATGAGTAGGACTGAGGTGAAGGAGAGGGCATCTTGAAGATGCTGGGCCTTTAGTTTGCACCAAGTTTAAGGAAAACCTATAGATGATCCAGACTTAGAATGCACTCTCATTTTTTTAAATTACAAATACAAAGAAATAGAATTAATGTTAGCTACAAATTACCCTATACAGAAGAACATAGACAATACAATAATGATAGGAGGTGCAAGTCATGAAGACTAACCTGGAAAAATTGGTATGCCATGACACAATCATCCATCACAGGGCTCTCTGTCCCCTTGGACACACCATAGCGATGGGCATACAATGAGTTTCCGCTGTTATACCAGCCAGGAAAATAGTATCTGGACAGAAAACGAGGCCAGAGAAAATCCAATAAGAAAATGATTCCAAGCATAAAACAACACATAAAAAGTCTGAAACCAATTAATAAGTAAATGAAAAAAAACATACTAAAAAGATCTACCTGATTCTGAAGTGCAGGCTCTCACTGGCTGGCTGCTGCAGTTTAAAGATGTGATTAGGAGGGAACCATATCCGGTCACTTTCCCTCATCAGGCCAAACAAGTTGCAGTACACTGGAGCAATCCCTGGAAAGGGAGAGAAAACAATCATGGTTTTATTCTGAAACTGGGACAGTGAGTAGCTTCATATTGTTTCAAATTAAGGAAGCCAACTGACACAAACATTTTTTGGTACTCAAGTTTGAAAGCTTTCGCGGTACACTTTACTTATTAGCTGCCAATAAAGAACGACAACTGGCCAATATGTAGACATACACAAGTCATGCATATGCTGTATGTTTACACACACACAGCTTGTGTTGTGGTAGCAATGTAGACTGAAAGCAACTGTGTTTTGACAATGACACAGGATGACAACTTGGTAGTGTATTTTAGTGGAGTTGACATAATGGAAAATAGCAATTAGGTTCCCTGCTTTCCTGCTGCTGTGTGTCCAAAAAACATACATTTTCACATAAAAAAACTGAAGTTCCCATCAACAGTTTGACTGTCTGCCAGGAGTTTTGTTTTAAATGGATTACTTTTACAACATTTGAAAATAATATCCTACATTGGGGGGAAATTACCCCAAAACTGATCCAGGATATTGTTTTTGTTTCCACAACTCCTCAACATGTTTATGCTATGTTGTGTGCGCTCTGACGCAGGCAGCAACCAAATGAATCCGTTTTTTATTGTTGTTACTTTTGGAGAATATAATTTGGGTGGTCAAGCACAATCGTAATACTATTATCAATGGTCTGGGATTTCTTGTCATGTTGGGGTGTCGGCATTTCAACCACGTTCTCAACCATATTTAAAGTCCAGACCCCCTGTGAGACCTGACTGCCCCTCATTTAATGTGTTGTTGCAGTAAGGTGTTTTATCAGTCAGGCCATGCGGAACATTACCAGACAACAAATTTCGTCATACAGCAGGAAGCACTCATGAAAATGAAGCAATGGTATGAGGGTGTGTGAGAGGAAGTATGCTCAACCACAACAGGGGAAGTGAAGTCAAACTACTAAGAAGATTGATCTATAAACAAGTCCTACCTTGTATTATTTATTCCAGTATTAAATAATAAAGTAAGCAATGCACTACAGAGTAAGTGACTATATGTTATACAACTTGACAACATGCGTCATACCATTTTATTCAGATATTCAGAGGTTGGACAGGATGACAGGACACCAAAAATATGTAATGTGCTTATTCAACAGTTTGGCCATCTTTGCCTTCTAGAGAGCTGACTTTTTCTTAATGTGCAGAAACCTTAATGTGTGAGGATGAAAAAGATAGATCTTCTATTTAACTCTGATCATCTTATATCAGATCTAACTTTTGGAAAGGGGAATATGTTTGACTTCATCTTGCGATGTGACATCCCGACCTATCTACTTGCATTAGCAAATCAGACTTCTTTTTCTATCATTGCACCACAAACTTTAACTGTACCAGATAGACAACTTAAAACATAAAAGGGAGACTATATGACAGATATAGAGATGGTAGAAGTAAATTCTGAAAAACAACAAATCCGGACAAAGGATGTTGAAAATGAAAAAGAAAACCAAGGAGATACAGAAAACGTGGAAGATTTAAAAAAGAAGAGAGAGAGGTTGTTTCTTATCGGCTCAAGAGGGAAGGGAGCAAGAGAGTGTGGCAGAGAGAGATACTGTAGAGCTAAGGCGAAGAGGAAAACAGACACAACAGTTGACAACTTCCTGTTTTTTGTTGGCTAGAAAGAGAAAGAGAAAAGCCAGTAGTTCTGTTATCACAAAATAAACACTGAATTGGCTCTGATAGCAGAAAGGTCCAACTCAATTTCTTTTACCAGGAAATGTATGAAAAGTAAAGTTAGATACATTTTAAGCCCTGAAGAATTTTAAGCCATAGAAACAAGCAAAAAATGCTCTTAAACAAGCAGTCCGTTTGATTATTTACTTTCTTATTACCTGGATGACAAATGACTCAAAACCAAGCAGCTCATAGCTCAAAGCCTTAAACTGCACTGCCACTAGATGGCTACAGGATGGCTGGCTCAAAGAATTTCCCTACTGTATTGAAGTGGATTTTTTTATTTTCTGCAACAAGCTTTTCTATAGTTAAACAGGCTAAATAAAGATTAAAAACAGCATAACATGTCCTAATAAGGTGTTGGGCCAGCAGTGTCAATGCTCCTTGGCATGGACTTCAAGTCACTGAACTCTAGTAAAGGGACAAACAACATTCTTTTAAAACTACAAATATTCGCTCCGTTTCCCATTTACTTTTATTGAACCTTGTATGACAAACTAATTCAAGCGTGCATTTCCTTTTTATATTATATTGATATATAGAATGGAAATGTAGTGCGTGTAACTTGAGTCCTAACTCAGCTCCCTCACTTCCCCCCCTCTTGACAAACATTGCAGCATGCTTGAAACTTACAAACAAGCATTACACTATGTACAGTCTATGATCTACACAGACAAATGCTTTAATGCATCATTTCTTTTATAAGCTGCTGCATAAAAACGATGCCTTTCTGTTTCGGCCTACTTTTACACGTATTTATGATTCAATTTAATACTTAGTATCAGTGCATGTTCAGCAGAGCAAACATGCCTGAGGAATGTACCTTTACCATTTACAATGTCTGTGTATACTGAAAAATAATTGTATAGAAGCGTAATACTTGAAAAAAGTGTGTTTTATCCTAACCTGCTTAAACTTAAGTTAGAGTGGTTTCTCAGCGAGGTGTACAACACAAACAAAAGCAGAACTTCACAAGGTTGCACAAACAACCAAATATGCGGACGTCATCTAACCAGCGAATTGTTCAAGGTTTTTCAAACATGTCACTGATAACTTTTAAATTGTTCAAATCATACATGGTTAATCAACACCCTATTAAACAGAACAAAATAATAAATTTTCACTCCACTATATTTACATTGTTCCTATTTCCACTCTGTTTTCTACAGTATATTTGATGTTTGCTTTTCATCATGTGAAGCCTGTATTAAACTGATGTTAAAGAAAATTGCTAAACAAATATACTTAATGTGAGTAAACTAAACTGTACTTCATGTGTGCGGGCATCAGAACATCAGAACTGAAATCCTCTGTGACTCACCACATGCTTTCGCTGCACTGATGCACAGTTCCTCTGCTACGTACTCCCCAGGTGGAAATGTGAGCGCATTTTCTGAACCGTTTTCGGAACCAGCCCCTCCTCCATCCTTCCCCAGGTAGTAAAGGTGGACAGTGAGGCAGGTGACATCCGTGTCCTGCTTGGGGTCGAGTCCAGTGGCTGTGGTGAGGTCAGGGAGGAGGCTATTAGGATGTGCTGTGGGGCCGGAGATGGGTGGCTCCATGTCTGTCAGCAGAATACAGGCCATGTGCTGCTTGAAACAAACCACCTGTCAGTGGACAAAGGAAAAAGACTCTGAGTTTGTTAACCCTGAGATAAATGAATGATAAACAAAGTGTATGAAATGGAGTGTATTATTTTCAGTACTTCAGGCATGCAAAATGGTCTAGCTTTGAGTTTGGGAGCTCTGGCATCATACACTAGATCAGCTGTCAAGAACTTGGGAGTTACTTTTGATTGCAGCATGAAATTTAATAAGCAGATCAGTAATGTTGTTAAAATGAGCTTTTTCCAGCTTTGTCTACTGGCTAAAGTTAAGCCTTTCTTGAGCAGGCACGACCTAGAAAAGGCTATTCATGCTTTTATTAGCTCAAGGTTGGACTACTGTAACGCTCTCTATGTTGGTCTAAATCAGACGTCCATCTCACTCCTTCAACTTGTGCAAAATGCTGCTGCTCGCTTTTTAACAAATACATCTAGACGTGCACACATCACTCCCTGTGCATTTTAGAATAGATTTTAAGATTTTATTGTTTGTTTTCAAGGCCCCAGAGTATTTGTCTGAAATTTTAACTTTGGGGGAGCACAACCGGTCCTTGCGTTCTTCAAATCAGCGAGTTTTAGAAATCCCAAGGTCCAGGTATAAACGGTGGGGTAATCAGGCTTTTGCAGTTGCTGCCGAGACTCTGGAACAAGTTACCCCCTAATATTCGCATATATATTACAGGTGTAGCTCTTTTTAGGTCCAAACTCAAAACGTATCTGTTTAGTCTGGCTTTTAATACATAGCAGTGGTGTGACAATTTCATTCTTTTGTTTCTTTGTAACCTTTTCTGATTTAACTGATTTCTATGTTCACTCTTACTATTGTATGACATGATTTTACTCATTCTGATGTTAAGCACTTTGGATACCTGCTGGTTGCTGTAAAGTGCTATATAAATAAATTTAGATTGATTGATTGATTGATTGATTGATTGATTGATTGATTGATTAATTGATTGACTGAGATGAGGGAAACTCTGGGTTTTCTGTATCAGAAAGGGAGTTTAATCGAACCTGAGAGAGAGGGGTAACTCCGGTCAGTTTCAGAAAGATAGGTAACTTAACCTCAGAGTCAGTTAATATGGCAACTAAGTCTGTGAACCTAACCTGGTCAGGAGCAGGTTTTCTTCAAGAAACCTTGAGTTTCTCTCAGTCTCCTCCCTCTGACACAGTGCTCATTCATTCAGTCAGTCTGTATTAGGCACATTTTAGCGCAGTTTCTTATATGCATGTATAAAAAAAACAGCGTTGGTTTATATGTTTGGCAGACTATAAAACGTTTTTGTTCCAAACATTGCTTTTCCTTGTGTTGACGATCCCGTTGATGAAGAAGCTGTATTACTTTGCAGGGAGTTAAACATATGTCGGGAGATGATATTGAGGCACTGACTACAGATGTAGGCATTTTCATTTCCAGATAACTACCTATCTGAGTGGTAGGCTATCATTTTTCTTTCCAGTCTATCACTTATGTTGCCTATAAAGGCTAACCTTATCCGTCCATGTCACTAACGTTACCAATCGTGGACATGCTCTACATCTGCGACACATTCTTTGTGTCGCATTATGTTTTTTTTGCAAACGGCAGTTTTCTTTACAGTACTGTTGATGCAAAGCATATTAGTAAAGCTCCGTCAGAAGAGTGTGACTCGCTCTGAAACGTGTTTTACAACGTTTTTGTAGAGTTCACTGGACACAAACCAGTAAGAGACATTAAAAAGAAATAAATGGTTGTAAATCATAATTCTGTTAATAAGGATGCTGCAACCTCAGAATGGGATTAGTAGTAGTTTAGTTTTTCGCCCGCAGGATTGTACCTAAATGAAATTATAGGTGTAGCCTACTACTATTCCCGTTTTCACCAGTAATATTATAGGTTACCTGTGATTAAATAGGGAATTAATAAACTATATTAGAGCTTACACATTGTCTCAAGCAGCAATTTTCTCCCACACAAATTCTCGCTATTTTACAGCAGCCGCTGTGATGCTGTGAGTGCACATGAGTATTTCCGCCAACCAGTTTGTTTGTGGTTGTTACCACGGTGAATCCTAGTATCATGGCTCCATTCAGGCTGCCTTTTTATTGTGGTGGTACACGCGCTAAACCCTAAGTGCACCTACTCCAAGTTGATTGAACCAACTCAAATCAGCTGTTTTGGAACTGAAAACTCAGAGTTCCCCATCTCAGGGTAAATCAACTCAGAGTTCAGGGTTAGACTCATAGTTTGTTAAACCTCCTTCCTGAGACGGACCCCAGTGCTGCATGGTCTGCACTGTTGATAACGCCCCTTGTAAATTGAAAAAATGAAGTGAAAGGGTCCAGACTAATACCCATTTGCAAATCTGGCTATGGCTATCTTATTATCATTACAAAATATAATTGACAGGTCTGTCAAAATCCTACGCAACCTCTTTCTCCCAGACTGGCTTGTAACTTTATCTGATATAGATTGAGAAATGCTTTGGTTACATCATCAGTTGATGCCTTGCTAAGTGTTTGTTGCTGCTGGCAGCTGTGCACAAATACAGTAGTACTGCTCTAACCTGATGATTGGCTAGCCAACTTAATTTTACTTGTAAATTAATGTTTAATATTATTTCTTGAAAATATGTGCATTTGTGTCTTGCAATGTTATATCTGTTGCATTTAATGATAAATAACAAATGGCAAATGTTCAATGTGTACATTTTAGCAGTGACTTACAAGCCCTCAGCAGGTGAGGCATCAATAATGCTAGATAGTTGGAGACCTTTGAAATACACAAGGGAGGTCAGCATATGTTTAAGACTACAGGAAAACACTGCCCTTTAACTCTCTGTTAGTGTGTTTACACACCCAAAACGTTTATCATGTAGCAGACAGGCAGAGTTAGACCAGTTCCTTGTGCGTCTTATCTGGGCCCTGGTGCTGTTTCAGGTCCGAGCTATCAGCTCAGACACATTTTGGCTTTAATGGCTGCTCTACTTTTGTGCCTTATCTTGCATCTCATGTGAATGAAGCATAGTTCCCGTCGGCTTGTGAAGACATGAATGTCAATAATCAATATTTTTGCACAAGGTACAACTAAGCACTAACTTCAATTTCAGCTCATTGATGAAAAACATCTGACTTGTAGTAGTTTTTTAGAGCACATCAGTGAAGGGGTTAACATACTATTTCCTATTTGGATTTTTAATATTATGATTATTTAATAAATATGCCATTTCGGAAAACAGATTTTAAGGTCAGACCAGATTTAATGGATAAATTGTGCAGAAATGTAGGATTTATTTCAACAAAAAAAGTTGCTGATTGTTAAAACAGTGGAAAGACAGATTTGGTGAGTTCCCGTTTAAATAAAGTGTGTTTTATGATGAGTTAACAAAGTAATTAATCTTGTTTTAGTTTGTGAGACAAACAAATAAAATTTAAAAAGGTGTGCAATTGTTGTTTAGGTGTAAGAATAATTCCTTCCTTAACATTTTATTGAGTTTGTTTTGTTAACTAAAAAGCAAAACAGAGCAAAGCAAAGTCGCCACTTGTGTGCAATGCATCCTGGTACAGTATGTAGGCACAACTGCTTGACATACATAATTCATCCACCAAACGATTACTCTAGAAAATATCAGATTAAGCGCCTATAAAAGTTAATTAAGAATTAATTAATAAGCGAGGTTTCCAAACTGTTGCCAGGGTGTTTTACCGGTCACAGCTTTATGACAGAGTGGTAGAGTGCAAGAAAGGTTTAATGGTATGATGAAACTTGGATTAAGTTTTTTTTAACATTATATTAAACATTTTGGTGTTCACATTCCACATAGCAGCATAATAAAAATGCAGATATAGCCAATGGTTCACTCCAGAGATGACTGCCCTCAACCAACATAAAAACATACTGTGGCGAATCGCATTAGACTCGAGCAACACCCACAACATGCAAGTCTTTAAAGAAGCCAGGAACCGGTATACTGAGGCAGTTTGGGAAGCTAAGGCTCGCTGCTTCAAACTGAAATTTACTTCTTGCAGTGCCAATTCAAAAACGTTCTGGGACACTGTAAAATCAATGGAGAACAAGAACACCTCCTCCCAGCTGTCCACAGCTCTGAAATAAGGTAACACTATCACTACCAATAGGTTTAAAATTTCAATAAGCATTTCGCTGAAGCCGGTCATGCTTTCTATCTGGCGGCTGGTCCCCCAACAAACTGCTCTAAAACCCCCGTAGCTACACGTCCACACCCCCCACCACGCTTCTCCTTCACCCCAATGATGTGTTGAGAGTGTTGAAAAATCTGGACCCATTCAAATCAGCTGGGCTAGACAACCTGGACCCCAATTTCCTAAACTTATCTGCAAATATTATTGCTTCCTTGCTTATTTGGGTTATTTTTAGTGCTTTTGTTTTGAAGGTACCAGGCAGCCTTAGCCACCAGGTGTAGTCTACATATACAGGTGAACAGGGATGTGGGAGGTTGACACCAGGGAGGGCTGATGGTTTTTTACCAGAGTCACAGAATACCAGAGCCTGGAGACGCCATTGCTCCTTTTCCTGAAATGTTTGATTGCCAAGATATTGGACGAATAAACCTCACAAAATGCCATCTCTGCCTGGACAATAAACATTTTTGTTTTCTCCTTTGGTGCCTCAGTGGCTGTTGGACATTGAGTTTTTAGTTTGTTTTGTTCAATGTTAAGGAGAATTCGCCACTACACCGTGTTTTCGTGAAAATCATCATGCAGTGTATGTTGCAGTCTATAATACATTTACGGGTGGTGATCTGCAGCCGAGGAACATTCGTTTAATTTGGTTGCTAAAGAACACTGGTGAGGAAAATGCTGCGAACTGATAGTTGATAAGGAGTTAGCATTAGCCGAACGTTAGCCCTCCTCTCTTTGTTTACGATCTTAACCCTGCTTGCCTGCAATTATGCTTGGCTGAGCTGTGTTGATAGACCACGTTGTTTTACAAGTTGTATTGTATTGTATTTAAATGATCTATGATGTTCTATTCCAAAGTCTCGCTGGCGCAGGATCATACATTTTAGAATGCTGCATTTACATTTGCACTTTAGTGTATTATTTAATTAATTCATTTTATTTTGATTGTAACCAGGAGCCCCACCCAAAGGAAGCAGTGATCGAGGGCGTGACAAAGTAATCGTTAATCGACTAATTGAAAAAAAATCAACAGATTAGTAGACTACCAAAATAATCATTAGTTGCAGTCCTAAGTTTACATTGTCCTTGTATATGTCCTTGTTACTGCTCACCCACTTCTCATATACAGACACAGTAGTTTTTAGTTTTGTTTTAGTGGGTTTACACTTCCCCAAACGTGTTTACAAAACTTAAGACTGTGTTGTGTGTGTGTGTGTGTGTGTGTGTGTGTGTGTGTGTGTGTGTGTGTGTGTGTGTGTGTGTGTGTGTGCGTGTGTGTGTGTGTGTGAGAGAGAATTTGAATGGTTGCACTATGTTGATTGTTTTTTTTTGATTTACTTGTTATATTGATGCTTTTATTGTATTCTCAATTATATTCATGCTTCACTTTATGCTGTTTTTAATGTAAAGCACTTTGCGTTTACATGTAATGAAAGATGCTATACAAATTAAATTGACATTGATATCCAAGCTAATGTAATAACAATTTACTGAGGGTACCACACCATTCTATCATCTCTTCAAAATTTGTCACACTAGGTCATCAACAAAATGTACAGAAAATCACACAGGAGGTTCCTTTCCCTGCAGCACAGTACTGTATGTGTGTGCTTGTGCGAATGTTTTGTGTGCTGGCTCTTGCTATGTTAAAAAGACAGAGGCACTGTGTTTTAAATATATTTTAAAAACTGTGTTATGGAAAGGTTTTTGGTAAAAGGGATCCTTTGAAAAAAACACAGTAGACTGCAAAAGTAATGCAGATGGCCTAGCCAACATTGTAATCTGTAGGTTACTAACTGCCAATGTTTTGGCAACATTTTTCAGTCACCCATGATGAAGTGAGTTAGGCTTTCTGAAGCAGAATGCTTCAAAAACTAAATGAATAAAGCTCTGGGAAACACAGGACTACTTCACATTTCATTTTACCCTAAACCACACCACAGTGTGAAATGTTTTCATTCTTTCGTGTTCAGATGAAAGTACAAGTCTCTCTAAGAGCCGGTACTCCTAAGATTGCATTGATTATTATCTTGGTGTAAAATGTGACATGGAACAATGTGCAGCTTTGCTGTTGCTGTTCCATTTTAAACTCAAAAACTCAACTTTTTCCCATTAAGGCAACTGACAGTGCAGGGCTTTGTGTGTGACCTGAATTAAACTAGAAAGCATAAGTGTAGCATGCGTGGGAAATTTCCCCATACTGTCTAGCTTGTCAGTTAATGTTTTTCCTGTAAAGACCTAAACAAAAATGCTAAATCAGCTGTACTTTGACAAGTAGGCCTAGTATGAATCAACACTGCCTAGGCTACTAACAGTCAAAACATCATGTAAAATACAGGAACATAGGCTACCTGCTACTTTTTTAAAAATGTATACACCAGTAGGCCTACACTATTTACAGCATGTCTAAATAGATACAAAGTATAGCTAGCCTTGCAGTGATAAATGTTGAGTTACTTTATCTGCTCCCAGCCCAGCACTCCACTAAAATGGTAGGCATATTCTACAGTCAATTTAATAATTCAAATTAGTAGGCTACTGTAGGGTTGGTGATGATTATTAAAACCCTCACACAGGCAGGATTTATTGCAGGGCTATTGTATTAGAATATTACATTACTTTACAACTTACTCTGCTTGTTGTCTTCTTAGTGTGCTGCTGTGGTTGCTTGACTTTTTCAAAATTCACACAGCTCTGTCCGTCCTTCGTCGAAGTCCTAACGTCACGCAGAGTCAACCGGCGTGAGCTCGCGGCGTTAGCTAAGCAAGCCACGGACCAGACGGTTTGTAAGATGTAAACCAAAGTACGCTGCTTCGTTATTTGCCCCGTTAACTGCCATTCCGTTGGTCTTCACATCTTGTCTTTCGCAGTGAGTCACTGGGTAACATCTCGCCGAGCTCATTATTGTTTGCCCGACATGACGCTCGGGTTTAGGTGGAAAAGGCAACTGTCAAGCTACTAGCCTGACTCAGTCTCCTCATATGAGTCGATGATTGTAGTCTACTGTAAAATGATGATGATGATGATGATGATGGTGAGGGCGGAGCGCCTCCAAACCAAACGGATTAGCCTGCTTTCTGACCCGCTGGTTGACTCGTGTTCTTCCGTATTTGACACGGAGGAATTTATTTTAATACTAGAATTCCCTTAATCTCAGTGCTGAAGAAGTCAAAGCAAGTATTGAAATGTAAATTGTAGGCTACTCTCATACTGTAGCCTACTTGACTACAATTGTAGGGTAGGCTACTTTACTTTTCTCGATTACTACCATGCCGCGTTATGCCACCATTTGTTAGGCTACTCTACACCACCAGCATCATTAAAACTATTTTCAGAAGACCATATAGAACAATAATGCAACGATTAAAATATGTCACTTAACATAATGACTACATTTTGTAGCTAAAATTTGCTGATAATATTTTCATAATTTAACTTGAGAAACAATTTTAAAAACAGGAAAACGCTATTTATGCATATACTGTTGGCCTACTTCCTCCCACACAATAATGTCTTTCTGCAATATGCTTAGCCTATAGCAGAAAGACACACTAGCCTATGTGACAGTTACATAACGTTAAGACTAATGTAAACAATACAAAACTGTAGCCTAACAGTTGAAAGGTAGGAGATCTAAGTTAAACTTCTTACAATGCAGTAGGCTATAAGGAACAATTTAGAACAAATTTAGAAAAGATGTTTTTATAAACGAAATCAAATTAGGCCTACATTTTTTTATTTACCAATTCCAAAGTGTAAACACTGTTTGCGCAATAGTTTGAGTGAAGAGTTAGTGTAATGAGCATTATCATCACCATGCGTTTATTTGGCTACGATTTATCCATATGTACTCTTCGATGCCTGTGTAGAAACCCCGGTAAAATAGAGGCACTGAAGGCGTTAATAGTTCCTGCGCAACACACACACACGCACGCACGCACGCACGCACACACACTTCTGTCTAAATGTAAGAGCCTCAGCAGAAAGCCGGAGGAAGTCGGGATGACCGTTGCTTTACCGCTGAATCCCATTCTTCTGCATGCGTTTTTTCTGTCAATAATTGTTGTTAAACTGTCGGACATCAGGCGAATAGAGACGCACTGTTTTCTCTGAATTATTTGTGTTTTTCAAACCACTGGATCCATCATCACAGATAAGCCTGCAGTAAAAGGTGAGGCTGCATCATCATGACAGTGCGTGTGGTCTCTCTGCTATTTTACTGACTGTGGTGCATGGGTTTTGCTTAATTGCAGACCAGAACTACAAATCATGCTAGATGACACTGTTCACAGAAAAGGCCCACGACCTATTTGAAAACACAGTTTAATGATGCAGCTCAAAGCTTTTCTGTATTCAACCTCTAAAAATCTGTGAACTGAATATTATTTTCCAATCCACAGACCAGCATGTCAAGCTCCTCTGAAACCCTACAGTTTTGTTTCCCCACCCACGGTGACTCCGTCTTGAGCAAAATTAATACTCTAAGAGAGGAGCAGCGCTTCTGTGATATCACACTCCTCCTTGGGGGTCCGCAGAGCGCCACTGTCCAGCAGCCTCTCCACTTCCACGGTCACAGAGCAGTGCTCGCAGCATCCTCAGACTTCCTACGTGACCAATTCCTGCTCCACGAGGACCGGGCTGAGCTCAGCTTGGGTGTAGTTTCCAGTGTGGAGGTTGGCAAGAGACTTCTCCTGTCCTGCTACACCGGGCTCTTAGAGGTGCAATATAATACTCCCAAATCTAGAAATAAAGAACAAACATATTGTTACAACAACAAAAGAGTAGGTGTTATGAACGTTTAAGATGACTGAGACGACTTTACTCAGTTGTTGTAGTTCTGTTTTTGTGTGTGTTTAAAGTCCACAAGTGGAAGTTAGACTTGGATCTTGTACTGTTAGTTTTTTTTCCTATTATCAATGTATTGGTGTCCCTCGTATATCTATTAATGTAGGTCCCTCTGAGAGAAGTGGTGAGCTACCTGACTGCCGCCAGTGCCCTACAGATGAGTCAGGTGGTGGAGAAGTGTTCCCAGGCTGTCTCGCAGTATCTCAGTCCCACACTGGTTTCCTTGAAACTGGAGAGACACTCAGAAAAGGAAGTCCAGCAGCCTGACAGTGACTGGCCAAATACCAGCTTCAAAAATCAGGAGAAAAGGGATGCAGCCCAGCCCAGCAACAGCATCCAGGAAGCAAGTTCCAAGAAAGGAGGGGCGGTTGGGATTCAGTCCAAGTCAAGGTGCAGCCAAGGAGTCAAGGGCGATGATCAAGGACTAAGAGAGGTCAGAGTTGATGATAGGAGGGTGGTGCTAGCTAAAATAGAGTTAACTAAACATGCACAATCCTGTCTTGGTACCCTGGAGTCAGAGGAAGGTGAAGGCATCCAACCTGTTCACACAAACAAGCCATCCTATCAAGTTGCCCTGAGATGTAAGCTACACCCTCCTGCAACTGTACAAGATCAAATATCCTCCACAACCAAAGGAAGTTCTGCTCAATACAAACAATTGGGGGACACTTCCCAGGACCAAGATAAAGAAGCAGAGGAGGAGCAAAGAGAAGAGGAAGAAATGTTGCTGGCAGCTCCACTGCAAGAAAGTGGAGAACTGATGGACTCCAATCTGTTCAGTAATATTTCTGGAAATGAGCTGACAGAAGATTCAGACAGCATATTGGTCCAGAGGCCATACCTTTGCAGGAGGTGTGACAGAGTCTTCCAGCACCTGGAGAGCTATGTAGGTCACCTGAAGAAGCACAGAGAGTACTTGTGTTTGGTCTGTGGAAAAGGCTTTTTCCAGAAGAGTTACCTGACCCGCCACATTCGCGAACACACTGGCGTCAAGCCTTTTCGATGCCCGCTGTGCCACAAGACATTTTCCCAGAAAGCCATGCTGCAAGACCACCTCAATCTGCAAACAGGGGATAAGCCCCATAAATGTAAATACTGTGCTGTGCACTTTGCACACAAGCCAAGTCTTAGGCGCCACCTGAAGGACATTCATGGTAAGCTTGAGGAGACGATGTGCATTGATGATAAAAAAACAGTTTCTATATTACTTTGACCATATGTCAAATATGGTATCAGGAAGCACATTAAGCTACAATTGACCCTGACGTAGAGTGTAATAAAGATAGGGTATTTCAATTAAAACATTTAATTTTTTCTATTAAAAAGATTTATTTTAATTCAGCAAAATCTCAAAGTGAAGATGATCTCACTTTCCACTACATCTCTTGCTCTTGCCTCTAATGCTCTTGCATTATATAATGTGCACAGCCAACCAATTGTGTCTTCTGTTCCCTCTACAACCAAAGATTATTCTGCTTTACCAATAAAATAAGCCATTGATAACTATTCCAGCTATTGTTATAATCCTAAACATTTAATAATGGTGAACAACTGAACACTGCTGTAATTACGGCTATAAATCCTGGATAAAAGAAATAATATGCCTTCATAGTTTAAAAATCCTATTTCTTGGCTTGTTTGCTGATTTTCTTTAATGGACATTCTACTGCATATTGCATGTTATAAATAGAGGCCGGGTCACAGACAGTCATTGCTTCACCATTTGACCCGTCTAAAATGTTGTGCAGCTCACTGAGCATTACGTTATAAGGGAGTGGGTTCACTAGCTTGGCTGAGAGAGTTTCCATGCTCTCTCGCTCCATTTTTTCCCTTTGCATCACTCTCTTTCACCTTCTGGCCAGAAATGTAACTCATCACTCATCTTAGTGAATGGACCAGTAGCTGTTGCCCTCCTCTGGCTTCCAAGAATATATACCAAAACATATACCAAATGTAATTAAATGTTGAAGGAATATGCTAGACAAAATACTAAATTTCACATCTCTCTCACACACACACATTTTAACAATTTATGTATGTCCACATGAAGAAAATGGTACAGGGACTCAAATATTACAGATGCAGTACTATACATACAAACTCATGGACCAGTAGCATGCAGCAGGTCTTCACAATATCACTTAATAAGCGCAATAATCAGTTCCTAAGGGTATAAGTAGCAACATCTCTGTCATATGTGGCATCTTCCAATAATAGCAGATATGGCACAATACTCTGCAAGCTGTTTAGCCCTCTTTTTGGTCATCCCAAGTTGTTGCAGCCCTCTTACTGCCAACCTGTGTGTTAATTTGGAGCCAGTAAAGGTGGATGAGGGTTGGGGTAATGTGCTGCCAGGTCTTGGTGTGGGTCAGGAGTTTTGGACATACTGGAGCCTGTCTAGGGTTTTGCTGGGGACCCCAGACAAGACTCCATTGCAGTTGTCCAAATGGGAGGTAATGAAAGCATGTACTTCAACATCCAGGATGAGATCTCCAACCTTCTTGAGCAGCACCATGGGGGCCCATAACCAATAGTTCTGTTTTTCTTGCTGTTCAGTTTGAGTATGTTGGTTGACATCCAGGCTTTGATGTCATGCAGACAGTTGACCAGGGAGAGGGGCAAGGGGGAGCCGAGTGGATGGTTTTGTGCTGATATAGAGCTATGTACCACCACATGTTGCCATATAATCTGACCAAGGGGGAGCATGTAGATAGTGAAGAGGATGGGTCCAAGCACAGAGCCTTGAGGCCCGCCTTGGCTGACCGGAGCTGGGTCAGAGGGGGAGCTGCTAATGGTGACAAATTGCTGCTTTCCTGTGAGAGAGGTTAGACTGAAACCAGGAGAGAGCTGTGCCAGTGAAACCAAGGTGATGGGATAGGTGGTTGAGGAGAATGGTATGGGAGATTGTGTCAAAGGTTGCGGAGAGGTTGAGGAATGAGTATGCTGATGTGTCTAGAGTCAGCAGTGGTGAGTAAATGATTTTGATGAGATTAGGAGGGATACAGTAGGCCTAACTGTTTCACTTTTTTATTAAAAGGAATAAATTGATGTAACAATGACCAAGACTCTCAACTCTATGGTACTGTTGGTTGTGTTATTATCCTAATTAAAGGTGAGGTGTAAGGTGCAGATTGATATTAAAGTCTGCTGACCTCTTGATCCCATTCTTTGCAACACTGACTGTTCCCTTTATTAGGGACACCTCTCTGACAATGCATACAGCTCACTCCAGACAGTGAGTCACATATAAATGAAGCACTCAAATAAAACATTCAGATCGGACAGTTCAATCACTGTTTTACTTACATAAATATTATCCAGACTCATTATGTAAATGAGTTTGAGTTCTTTGCAGAGTCAAATGCACCACTCGTTACCACGGAGACACATGCCGGTTCTTTTGCCATGCCAACAGCTTCATGCTTGTAAATAGTGTTTGATGTAATGTAAATGTAATTTAGCACATAGTTAGCTCTCTGATATGTTTCATATGGTTATGTAATCACATGATGTCCTCATAATGAGTAGGCTCGCCTCTCCTGTGGTAAACAGCAGGTCAGTGAGGAGTTATTACTACAGTATGATAGAATTATAAAAACTGAATTTGAAGCCTACATGTCCAAAGAGCCTGTTAAATCCTATTGAGATGACAAACTAAATCCATTATAGTGTACAGGATGAGGCTATCCAACTAGTAGGATTAACCTCAGTACGTATTTATTAACAATGCAGTGCATAAACCAGTATCGTAGCCTATAAAAAGGCTATCTCAATATAAAATAACTATATTTTATTTACATCAAATACATTTGAATATATTCACATAAGACTGACTTTAGTTAGGCCACTATCAAATGCTGTAGCAGCATAATAATAGCAACAACAAAAACTATAATTTTAATTTTTGTTTATCTATGCCTTTGCAAAGAGTTAAGAGCTAATTAAACACACGTACATGGTTAGGTTTTGGGAGATTAAACATTAGGCCATGAATAATGGGGAAGGCAAACAAGGTTCAGGCATGTTTTTCTTCCGCTACTCCACTTCTCTAAAGGTAGGTCTGCAATAAGCGAGCGGGAACTGCGTGTGTCTGTATGAACTTCCTCTTGACAGGCGCACTTGTCGAAGCGCATCCTCTGCCGGTGTGTTCCTTTAAAACCAGCGAGCCCACGCCTCGAAAAGCGGCTTGTTCCGGCTTTGCCACTTTACATCTTTTTATCCTTGCTCACTAGATTAATATAGTACCACACGCCGCATCTCCGACAATAGATTTTTTGTTGAACAGTCCGAGGCTGAACAAAACCGCATCTCGGGCAGAGGAGGATGCATGATGCGTACAGCGGTGCAGCCGCTCTTAGCTTGTGCAGCCCGGTGGTGAGTCTGAGACGCTGTTCAGGCACCATCACCGGCGGAGCGATACCACCATCTCCTCTCAGCCCCGGTTTGTAAAACTGAGAGTGTGTGGCTCACTGTACCTGAGCGAATGTACCCGTCTCGTACAATCGAAAAAGGGGGGCAGAGGATCACAACTAAACCAAGGGACCTGTCTCTAATGCTCTGAAATGCAGAGCCATATCGTCCTCGCATCAAGAATTATCTCCCCGGGCTGGCTGCTGCGATTGTTTTGCAACTGGTGAAGATTTTCATTTTCATTTTGATGCGCTTCTGTGGATATCTTTGAATATGTTTATTCTGGTGCTCTGTTGTAGTGCGTGAGGTAAGTGACTTATTCAGAGGTGCGCGCTACTTTATCATGGTCCTCAAATCGAGATTTTGTTTCATGTGTGCAAAGCCTTTGGCATTTTAATGTCATATTAGGACACTTTTCTCATTAAGCAGCAACAGATTTCAGAAATCATATCATTAGACATGGAACTATTCGACTACAAGCTCATCATCAATTCCTGCAACTGGTGCTGATGGAATATTATAATAAGGCTGGTTGTATTGGAATTGTGGGCCCATTAGCTCCTAGCCATATACGAATGCAAACCAGGGGTTTCTAGAAAGAGTTGCAGTCATTGCATGCTGTAAAGCAACATGCATTTGTAGATATGCTGCTGCAATGGTGGAGACTAGTTGATGTTACTCTTCCAGGCGTGATAATAGGCATTTGCACAGATGTGACATTCACCGTTGTTCTCAAAAGGACTCCTGAGCAGCAGCAAAGCAGTTTCCAAGTCCAGGTGTTGCATATTATATAGCCTTTAGTCTGACATCATAAAGTTTAGGCATTGAGCAGCCTGTCATGTTTGAGGTTACTCAATAACTTGCTGATTTGCAACTGAGTAACCTGATATTCTAGCAAAATTATCCAAGGCTGCAACAAACTAGGATTGCATAACTCTTGGTTGCTCCTGTCACTGCAGACATCTTACAGGCAAAATAGTACATATGGTTATATTACATTTGCTGTATAATGCAGCAGTTTATGAGCTGTATGGTTGCCCTGCCTACCATACATTCACTACCCCCACACACTGTGACGACAGGCCTAATGAATAAATAATTATACAGACCCACATATCCCCACTGTACACTCAAAAACAAGTGAGCAGACATGAAACAATGCTGTGATAAATGAAATAAATAGATACCATATAATAGATAAATTATGGAAAGAAACATTTCAAATAAATATCACAAGAAAACTAGCTGCTCTGCTACCATTATAGCCTTGCATTACATTTAGTCAGACTGCAAGTGCATTTTGTCAGTTATACTTCCCAGAATGTATACTGGAGTTTGTGTGCCTGTTGAATCTTTTTAGTGTGTTGCTTTCACTTTACAGCTGATAGGCCCTGCCCCCTTAACTGCTGAAATTGTGTGTGGGTGTGTGTGTGTGGGGGGGGGTATTTTATTAGCACATTTACAAAAGAGAATCATGAGAAATATTTAAAATTTTGAAATAACAAACCGACTCATTTAAATAGCGTGAATGAGCTGCACATATTTCTAAAAATAAGTAGTATTACAGTAGTGATTATAGCAGTAGTGTCTGAAATGTAATGATAGTAACTCAGTTGTTGAGGAGATTTTGTGAAGTATCTTAATTTCAAAGTGAAAACACCAATAATCTGGGTTTACTGCTCACACACACACACACACACACACACACACACACACACACACACACACCACATGGAATGTTCTAATTCAGGGGCAATGGTGACAGTGAGAAGGAGTCCTCATATTACTTCAGATTCCGTTCCCTCAGGTCCAACTCATGCTCTGTGGCAGTGTGTGTGTGTGTGTGTGTGTGTGTGTGTGTGTGTGTGTGTGTGTGTGTGTATGTGCATGTGTCCATCCATCCATTTATTATTTCTTGTGTGGTTGTATGCGTGTGTGTGTGTGTGCACATAATATCAGAAAGGCTTTTGGATGATATGAGCATGACTGTTTTTCCATCAGATGATGCATTGCTTGCTCAACCACACTGAGACAGCTCATCCCTAATTGCTGCTACTGATTGTCGTGGATCCATTAACTGGTCTAACTTTTAGATTCTTTATTTAAAAAAGGCTTGCCTTTATTTGGTAGTTGATAGTTAAGATTGGCAAAAGAGAGAACAAGGGGATGACATGCAACACAGATCCTCGTGTCAGAATGTGTTTTAAACCACTAGGGCATGCCAAAACCCCAAACACATAGCTGTCAGAGTAGTAGTAATTCATAGTGTCAGTTTGTCAAACACATCATAACAGCTTAGTAAGTTTCCCATTTTGTATTTAAATCAGAAGAGACAAGTCAATGAAGTAAAGATGAATATTTATTATAACAGATATGTGGTATTTCTTGGCAGAAAGTCTTGGGCACTTTGAGTCTAAACAAAGATTTATAACGCAGTGGGGTCTGCCCTGGAGTCCAGACACTGGTGGTTGTGATGGCTGATTATTCTGTTGTCTAGGCTGATGGAGCTGATGGAGCTAAAGAATCTGCAAAGACTGGCGATGATTGGGAGATGGAGGGGCGCATTGCCATTTGAATGATTTGCACTGAAATAACAGCTGACAACAACTGACAGGAAAACAGATTTAAATGGCGTAACAGCAGTAAAACATTCCGCGTTCAGCAGCATGAATGTACTAAAGGCAGAGAGAGAATCATATTCAAACGAGGCAGCAGCAGGATGATAGGCTTACAATGTAGGTGTGTCGCTAAGCTATTGGATAAATGAGATCAGCTGATGTGACCAGCTGAGGAGAGCAGGACAGAACAGAAAGGAAAAATGAGTGTGCACAAAGGGGGTAAGCCTCTCGTCACAAAGCATAGCTCCTATGGCGCTATTTTGATGCTAACAAGCCATCTCCCGCCATTAGCATTCCATTGACTGACATTCATTTTGACGTCACTTTGACAGCAAATAACTTTACATTCTGTCAAGAGTCTATTTGTCCATTATTTATTTCTAAAGAAACACGATAATGTATAAAAGGCTCCGTTACCTTGTAACTCACGTTATGGCTCCATAGCAGACATTTTTGTAAAAAATTAAGCATGCAAAAGTATAGCCTTCCTGACTGAATATATGCTTATGCTTCTTATGTTTACTATACTTACTTATGCTTCTCATGCTATAGCTTCATAAACTGATTATTTTCTGGCTTATTAGTTACTTTCTCTAGACACAAGTTAATGTGGCGCTTCTGTCCCTGATGTGTCTCTCTACAGATACTGGGGTGCAATAGAGGTAACTGTGCCAGCTCACTCCACTGGGCCCACAGAAATACTCAAAGTGGAGTTGCACCTTGAGTGACAGTTAAATGTCATCATCACACAGCAGCACAATCAGAAACCAGTGCAACATACACACGCATGTTAAGAGTGACAACCCCATACATACAGCAACATCAATCCATCATTACTACATGCCTAGTCTTGCTTTGCAAGACCTTTCTCCACATGCCACATGTTCTGGTTTATTGGAATTTCTTTAAACCAATCACAATCGTCATGGGTGGCGCTAAGCTCTGCACGGAGCTGCTGCAAAATAACCTCAGGAAGGAACTTGTTTTGGTGGAACATCCAAGTCCAAAAGATGTTTTAGTCGTGCGAGAGAAAACTCAGATTAGACAGATAGTCTAGTTGTCTCAGTGTACCATGCAGAGATCTGAGGAACAGTTAACCATAGTCCTAGAGTGTGTACTACTTAGATTAGCCTCCCATTGGCTGACTGTTATATTCTGCTTCCTTGTACTCTCCCTTTCAGTTCCAATGCTGTTTTCAGAGCCCCTGTTTCTGTGGGAGACAGCCATGAGATGTAGGAGTGGGGGAAAAATTGATATAGCATAGTATCGCAATATTTTTCTTGTCAATGCTGTATTGATATACTGTTGCTAAATATCCATTTTTTATTATATAAATTGCACAAGATTATTTTTATTTTTTGGTACTAGAATAATGAAACTCAATTGCTTTTTCGATCCGCTGGTGGTACTCACAAATTAATAACAAAATGGAAGTGAGATGAACGGAGAAATGTATATTTTTAGATAAAACTAAGTTTTCCTTTCGGGACATAATTTAAAGTTGGAAAAATTTAATCAATTGCAATATATCACAGAATTTTGCTATTGTTCAGAATTGCTATAATATGCATGAGTATTGTGATATTATCATATCACAGAGCCTCTGGGGATTCCCACCCCTTATTGCAAGGACTCAAACTCACAAACATGTCATGCTATTGAAAACTGTGCTATCATTGTACAATAGCCATGTGAAAGATGTTTACCTGATATTTTACAGGCACTGTAGTGATCTTAGCCTGTGGCATGAGTCTACCTGATTTATTTCTACCTGACCTTTTGCTGGCAATGGGAGAACATCAACCTTTCCCCTTTTAGTTGTAATCTCCAAGATCTCCGTTCTGTTCTATTTGGTGGCACCTATGGCAGTAAGCAGTAATTGCAGGTGTGTTTTTGGATCTCACGTCACGTAGATCCAAACAGTGTCCTGTCTGGCAGAACAACCACTGCTGGGTTATGGAAAAAGTGACACCTAGTTCATAATACTGTGCACGTAAGGGCTTTCATCAGTAGGCCATAGGCTCAATCACCAGTGTTACCTCATTCGGCGATAGATAGTGACTTAAGTCTCATTGTAAGCCTAAACCGAAGTCCAAATACCCTTGAAAAGTAAGAATGTACCAAATATCGTTCTATTGTGAAAATGTTCTTACCTCAATGTTCTGAAAATCCCTCTCTAGAGGCAATATCTCTCTTTCTGTTTCACTCTGTCTTCATGAGACATGCCAAAGGAAACTCCAGATGCCCTCCCCCACACAGAGGGGGCCAAGTGAGGACTCGCTGTCCTGAGCCAGATGATAGCTCGCCAACTGTGGCTGTAAAGACACAATGTACTTCTCATCCTCCACTCAGTAGAGTGGGTGGATCAACTGGCCACTGCTTAAGTCTACGAAGCCTTCCTTCAACAATTTAGGGATATTTTGAATATGTGTTGAAAATGACACATCCTCAAGTTTTCCTACACTAAAAACCACGCAACCTGAATTGCAGTCATGAAAGAATAAAAACAGAGCTCATAGGTCTATTTCCTCATCAGTCAGGGAGAGGAGCCTGAAGAGGAAGTTGAGGTCTCCTGTCACAAGAACAGACTTATTCATGTGGGGGCTTTTTGTGTGTCATGCTTGCATGGGCCTACATACACGAGTAATGGTCCATTCATGCAAGTAATTGAAGTCTTATGTGTATCATGTTATTATGAACTCGCCAGGTGCTGTGAGCTACTTATGCATATCATGAATTTAATTGTGGTGATACATTGCACCGACTTGAATCCAGCTATGTGTGCAGGAATAATTTTTTGCACAGACAGACAGGCAGGGTTAGAGTATAGCACAAACTCAGTCCGGTCCTCGTATATTCTGCCAGGGACTCTGTAAAAAACAGGATGGAGCAGTTGCTCAAAACAGTAACAGGTGGCTGTCAACGTGACTACAGCCAGTGAATCACGGGAACAGTTGCCCCCAGAGTTTGCACCACTCGTTAATCTGCGCACACACAGAGGAAGAGAGTTTTGTACGGGCTCACACGCCATGATAAAACTTCCAAACTTCATCATCTCCAAACTTCGCCTGAATCACTTTCCTCAATCAAGCATTCCCTCACTCTTACTCAGACTGTGGTTCGGCAGTTTGTTGGCTACAATAGTTGTAACCAGTTATATTTGGGCTCCTCGCGGAAGGAAATATGAATCGCGAGGGCAGAGCGGAGCTGTCCACGCGGCCAGGGGGTCACCGCGCGCCGTGGGCAGTTTGGAAGGTGCGTAAAACTGGCATTATAACTGTCTTATTATGATTAAAATCATATTAAAATGCAGGTTGTTGTGAAGTCCTGGGTGTATGTGTATACTTTTTCCATAAGACTGCTAGCATGTTCATATATATTTTTTTCTCCAGATGTTTGAGGGGATTTTGTGCACATGTTGATACATGGCTGCACAGGCTCTCAGAGACACACACACACACACACACACACACACACACACACACACACACACACACACACTGCTTGCAGAATGTTTACCAAAACTGGTAGTCAGTTAGTGAGTTCCTTTGTCCTAGGACAATAATCTCCTTTATACTCTAACTGTGTGTGTGTGTGTGTGTGTGTGTGTGTTATTTCACTGTATCTCTAAACCTATTGGATCAGTTTTTTTCCAGTTTAACCTGTTCTGTGAGGACACCAGCTGTTATTTCGTGAGCAGTTTGAACAGATGAAACAGACTTCAAAAGCAACAGGTTGTTGTCTGTCTGCACGCTGTGTGTAAAACACTTTGCATAATGGAGTCAAAAGGATTTTTTTTATGTTTGTGTGCATTTTATGAAAGGTTTTCCTTTTGGTTAATTTGATGATGCATCAAATAGCATACAGGAGGTCATTAAAAGTATAAACAAATTGTATTGTACAGCGCTGTTATGTAAGAATAACAACCTTTGCTGGTATGAAATATTTTAAAAAACGTACAAAGTGGAATATTTGAGTAAAAGTGACAGGAAAAGAGAAAGTTTACAATCTTAGGAAAACATGAAGGGAGCCGATTTAGATCTAATATGCGTCTCTGCATTTGTTCGTTCAGTGGATCCTTTCTCATACCCATTGTTACTTTTTTCCCCACTTCACTTTGCTTAGTAGCATCTCTTTCTTCCATGGATGTTTACATTTTGATGCTACTCTAAATAAGCTCTAAAAAGTAATGTTGTGTATCTTCATTTCAGCTTGCCTGTCTGACTGTGTGGCATTGTGCCCAGGTCGATACAGTCTTGCAAACTGCTTACCAAAATAAAAGATGTTTGGGAACATTTGACATAAGCAAAAATGTTTTGCCTACAATTGTCTCCACCACTTGTAATCTGTGAGTCACTATGAGTAATCTATTAGTTTTTGCATTTTAGAAAAGAAAACAACTCTCAAATATTTTATTTACTTAATTTAATTAAGTGTTATAAAATACATTTTGTTTTTCTACAAACTTTTATTGTTATTGTGATCTTGTTTAACTAGTGTCCCATCCAAGTACAAATGATGTTCACAGCAAGGCCTTTTAATGTAATATGTATTGAGACTTGGCAGTTTGTTATTTTAGGAGAGGGACAGCACTTTTATTGCCTACATCAGATTAAATAAATGTATGACTTTTATGGGAAGAGAGGCTGAAGATTGCCTGTATACTTAGCTCAGCTCAATGCTAATGATGTGTATGCTACTCATTTATTTGCTGGACACCATTTCATTGTCTTTTAGCTTTTACAAAGTCCTTACCACTTACTGTCTGCATATACAGTATTTGTATGAATTGTATATTTCTAATCTAGCTCCTATAGGTTTTGTCTACTTAATAACACATCATAGAAAAAGTATTGTTGTTATTCAAAGCTATGGTGGCAGGCGACAAATCTTTTATGGCAAGCAGCTGAGTATAAATACAAACAGAGTGCACATGCACATAATGCATTCTAATGGGCCCTATAACAAAATCATTACAATGTAAGTTGTAATTGTCATGGCATGTGATGGATTATTTAAAGTTCTTTATTATGACAGGTTAGTGCTGAACCAATTTGTCGATCAATGGAGTAGTAAACTGTCAGAATCAGCTTTTCAAAAGTGTTGTTCAAAAAGTTTTTATTATTAACAAATTGGTTATATACATATTAGTCTAGCTCTACATTTTTACAGTAATGTGTCAACAGGTGTCTTTACAAAATCACTGCTGCATAACTTTATGTCCTATTCCTCACAGTTATCGTCGGCACTGGCGAGCAAGAGCTGTTGTCGGGGCTTGTTGACATGCATTCCCCCTGAGATCAGCGACGCCTCCCTCAGTGGTGTGGTGTCAGGATGCCAGTGCAGGCAGCCCAGTGGACAGAGTTCCTGTCCTGTCCCATCTGCTACAATGAGTTTGACAGCAGCGGACACCAGCCTATTAGCCTGGGCTGCTCCCACACTGTGTGTAAGACCTGCCTACACAAACTGCACCGCAAGGCCTGCCCCTTTGATCAGACGCCAATCAGCACCGATATCGACTTGTTGCCAGTCAACTGTGCCCTGCTGCAGCTGGTTGGTGCTCAGGTGAGTCGAGAGGAATGAATTGTTAAAACATTCCTTGGGTGTATTATGTCTTGTGTGTGCTCAAGACATGTGTGTCTCAGGTCCCAGATGTGCAGCTGGTGAGCCTAAGCAGTGCAGCAGAAGTTGAGAACTACGAGGTGTGCAAGGTGTGCGTAGAAGAGCTGGCTCTCTACCTAAAACCTATCAGCGGAGCAAAAGGTTTGTTTGTTTGTGTGTGTGCAGTTATGTATGCCTGTTTTTATGTGTTAAATTGTACACTTTAAAGTTTCAGACTTGTGGACATCTGTGAAAGAGAATGAAACCCTTCATACTGAATATGCGTGGGCTGCAGTTAAGCTGCCTGTGCAACTTGGCTTTCATGTTTCTCACACTTCTCATGATGCCTGAAAGCTGTATTTGTATGGCACTGAGAGATTGTTCAGCTCTCTGTGTAACTAGACAAGAAAGATTTACTTCAGTGAAATTGACCAGTTGTTTCCAGTTATTTGAATAGACAATTCTGGGTGACGGTGCTGTGGTAGCATTCATTGTTTTTGGCGAATTAGATCATTTGGGTAATTGACACTTTGTTATGCTCTGGTTCCCTAAGAATCATAAACCACTGGTGTGAGATTAGATGCATGATGAACATTATCCATTCCATGAAGAGGCTTTAAATCCACATGCAGAGGTGGTTGTAACAGATTTTAACGAAGAGTTAATTTTAAACTAAATCAATTACATGAATACAAATAGGACTCATAAGTAAAGTAAATGTTATAATTGTGAAGTTCCACATTGTTTTACCACAGAGCTGTCACCATTTGCAGGTGTGGCGAATCTGAGTCCGAGCGTGCTCAGCCGGCCAATGCAGAGAAAGCTGGTCACCTTGGTGAACTGCCAGCTGGTGGAGGAGGAGGGCCGTGTGCGGGCAGTGCGGGCAGGAAGGTCGCTGGGGGAACGAACCGTAACCGAGCTCATCCTGCAACACCAGAACCCCCAGCAGCTCTCTGCCAACCTCTGGGCAGCAGTGAGAGCGCGGGGCTGCCAGTTCCTGGGACCTGGTGGGTGTGAATGACATACAGCATACACCGGTTTGACAACAACAAAGGGTCATCTTGTTTTAATTTATTTCTTGTATAGATAACCTTTAAATACAAATAATTATAATTCACACTAGTATTACAGCATTGTTCATCAAACATCAACATCAAATTATATTATATATTGGGACACTGTTTTTCTTTATGATAACATGACATTCTCCCACCATTCATACCTCTCCCTGCCATCTGCTGTATCCCTACATCGCTTCTTCAACAGCTATGCAAGAAGATGCTCTAAAGCTAGTTTTATTGGCCCTGGAGGACGGCTCAGCTTTGTCCAGGAAGGTGTTGGTATTGTTCGTAGTCCAAAAACTAGAGGCTCGGTTCCCCCAGGCCTCCAAAACCAGCATAGGGCACGTGGTGCAGCTTCTCTACAGGGCTTCCTGCTTCAAGGTACATGCAACATGAATGAGCATACACACATAGAAACACATCAAACACATACATATGTGCACATGCACTGACATGTGTGCAAGCTGCACTTAAAAGCTTCATGAAAAAAAGAAGCTAACCACAGCTCTTTGAAATGTAATGTACGTCAAACTGAACAAAAGAACCTCAGTTTGCTGCTGTCCCAAGAACCCGAGCCATAATAAATGACCTGATTAAAAGAAGGGTATTTAAATAGATCCTCATTTACCACCAAATATTCCTTTACTGCTAAGATAGTCTTTCAAATTAATACCTGTTTTCGTCAGCGGTTTTCTAAAACTTATTTTTGTCAGTTATCATATAATAGTTTCTACTCAATAAACTCAAAATTAGTCAAAAGTGTGTTTCAAAAAAACCCTTTTAAAATGTGGATTGAGCTCTAAGCATGACTCTGTCTGAAATTAAAGTATTATACGTATATAAACTGTATGTGTTGCCTATACTGATATCATGTATTGCATAAAACTCAAATCTGTAACAAGGACATAAGCATCTGTGGATATATTTTCTATGCATGCGTGCGTGTATTTCTGTGCCTGTTATTTGATTACAGACATTCCTGGTAGGGCAGAAATGCCAGCTATCTGCTCCTGATGTAACAGCCTTGCAGGACAGAGACAGATGCAGATAAAGATAGTGCATGAATACAGAGAGAAAACAGACAGAGGATGGACAGCAGCAAGAGGTCCAATAATGATGAAATCTGATTCTGTTTGGTTGCGATTTTGACTGTTTGACAGATTTTTAAGTGATACAGCAGCTGTTTGTGTGTTGGTGTCTTATGATGATTGCTCATAGGGCAGATTCTGAGCAAGGGGGAATCCCTTTGTCTGATCTCAATTTGAGTTTGTGAGTCTGAAGACACCACATACGAACAATCTGATTGGTCAGTAAATTTGGTTACATTTATTTAGAAAATTACAAGGATGACTCTTGAATAAGTCAACTCAAAATTAATATTTAATTATACCATTAACTATTCCAGTGTCACTGGTTAACGCAGCAGGCCTGGGTTTGACTCTGACCTGTGGCCTTTGCTGCATGTCATTCCCCCCTTTCTCTCCCCTCTCTGCTGTCCTGTCAAATAAAGGCCTGAAAATGCCCAAAAAATAATCAAACTTTTCATGCCAAATGTACAATTATCAGTCGTGTATGGTACCAAAAGGAGTGAAGTTTCATTTTGGGGTGAAGTGAAAGATTTTTTTATTGGTTCCAAATCTGTATCAAGGACAAAGGTCTTACAAAAATAATAACCCGTACATACCATCCTTGTCTTCCTCGTCTTTCTTCACACTCTCCTGTCTCTCAATTCCCCCCCTTTCTTATTGTCTCTCTGGTCATCGTCTGTCAGGTGACTAAGCGTGATGAAGACTCCTCACTGATGCAGCTGAAAGAAGAGTTTCGAACGTATGAGGCTCTCCGGAGAGAGCATGATGCTCAGATTGTCCACATTGCCATGGAGGCGGGCCTACGAATTTCACCTGAGCAGTGGTCTTCTTTGCTGTATGGAGACCTGGTCCACAAGTCACATATGCAGTCTATTATTGACAAGGTGCCAGTATGATTCATATGCCAGTTAGGCTGTTGTTCCACTTGCCATATAAGTTTCAGCATTCATTATTGATAAATTCAATTTGAAAATTTCACACAATGTCTACAACAAGCCTCTAAAGAATGAAGGCACAGGACAAATATTCTTAATATATTTGTCTTTTCTTTCTTTATTTTTTTAAAACTCACTCTCCACTTCTATCTTCTGTTCCAGTTGCAGTCTCCAGAGTCATTTGCAAAGAGCGTTCAGGAGCTGACGATCGTTTTGCAAAGGACGGGAGACCCAGCCAACCTCACCAGCCTTAGACCACACCTAGAGCTACTAGCCAACATAGACCACAACCCAGGTTTGTTTAACTGTATTCATCTGAATGCATGCAAATGAGTCTGAATTATTCACACTTCTTAGAATAAAAGGGCTTGTTCTGTTACACAAACATCATTAATGAGATTGAAAAGTGAAGAAAATGGGCACGCTGTGGCACTCACATAGCAAAATGCAATTAACAAGTGTTTTATTTTTTATTTATTTATTTAAAAGAAAAGCACAATGACAAGCAGGGTGTTCAAGTTTAAAATATGGCACTCAAAAATGTATTCTGAATTGTAGTTTCTTGGTTAAACTTAATTATTGTATTGTCATGAAACATGAACTATTGGATAGTTTGCCATGTTGCCCTTTTCATGTAGCCCCTCTGGTAAAATTTGTCTAGTAGGCTACTTTGTATTATGAGCAAATACCTGCAAAACCACATTGTGTTAAGTGCTATTTAGCAAACATTAGCATGCTAACATGCTAAACTAACATGGTGAACATGGGAAACCACCACCTAAACATAGACATGTTATAGCATTGCCATTGTGAGCAGCATGTTAGCATGCTAATGTTAGAGTTTAGCTCAAAGCCCTGCAGTGTTTTAACCTTCATTAATAAGGGGGGGGGGGGGCACCATCATATACATACTCTTCTTTTGTTGCCTTTTTTTTGTAAGCATTCTGTATAATGGATATAATGACAAAAGGGTGTGTGCATTGTATGTCAGCTAGAGAGTTTGCCCTGATTTAATGGGATCAGGGTGTCTAATCTCAATTTATTTATCGGATACATGTACAATTCTGTCTAGGTCATAGCCTTTATGAGACCCTGTACAGTGATAAGAATCTTTTCTTAAAAGACTCTGTTATTGATCTGTGTGCAGATGCCCCAGCACCATCATGGGAGGAGCTGGAAAGTGTGATGCTGGCTGTGAAGATGGTGGTTCATGGGCTAGTGGAATTCATACAGAACTTCAGCAAGAAGAGCCACGATGCTCCCCAGGTACACTGATAGGACGAGATTGTAACAGTCATGTTATTTAAAATAGACAACAGAACAATGCAAGAAATGTGAGGAGCTGAAGGAAATGTGGGAGATGCAGATAAAGATAGTGCATGAATACAGAGAGAAAACAGACAGAGGATGGACAGCAGCACAAGCTCCAATAATGATGAAATCTGATTCTGTTTGGTTGTGATTTTGACTGTTGAACAGATTTGTAAGTGATACAGCAGCTGTTTGTGTGTGTTGGTGTCTTATGATGATTGCTCTTAGGGCAGATTCTGAGCAGGGGGGAATCCCTTTGTCTGATCTGAATTTGAGTTTGTGAGTCTGAAGACACTACATACGAACAGTCTGACTGGTCGGTAAATTTGGTTACATTTATTTAGAAAATGAGGGCAAAATGCAAACAAGTTCTGCACCATATTCATTTTTGAAAAGTACATTATAAGTAGATACTGGAGCAAAGTAGCTGAAGGAAATTCAGGGAGATCATAAACATAATATTTTCCCAGTGGAAAAGTGAAGAAAAGTAAGGGGATAAGTACTACTAACTCACTCCATATCTTCTAGAACTCACTAAACTGCTTTCTCAAAACATCATGCAACTGTCTTGATTGGTATTGTCAGATACTGCAGCTGCAACGACTGAAACTGGTCACTAACAGTACATACAGTATAGTTGAGTGAACAGTGGCTGAAACGATAAACATTAAACAGAGAATAACGTTTTAAACAAACATTAAATACAAGAGGTCCAGACACAGATTATGGAAAGCTATATATGAGTAGGCTTACATTCAGAATACAGATAGTTCTCTTTTTGTGTTTTGGCTTTTTTAATACAGCCACAATAAAAACACTGTGTGTACCACAAAGGTGATTATAAAGGTCAAATATCATATTGTTTTTATTTTAATGGTGTTCTGTCCACACCTGTCTGTGGGGTTTGACGTGTGGCATCATTAATTTGTGCCAGCACAGTGTCTTTGACATTTGTTTGACATCCATCTTGAAATTTTGAGACTTTTCTCTTTCAACATCTACAGTAATAAGTTGTAACAGTCTGCAAAACAACATTGAATCACCACGCATGTAGTTAATAAGGGGTTAAGAGTAAACATTAACTAACATCTTGACATGGACTTTACACTTATAACTGATCATTATTTAGTATCACCCATGTTTAATGATAACTATCACAACTTACAACTTTAGACTAAAAGTCATACGTTAATATTAGTCATTTATCTAAGTCTTGCATGCATTAGTTTTTATTTTACAGTTAATTTGCATTGTATCTGTGCATTTTGCAGCCTCAGGCCAACAGCAAGTACAAGACCAGCATGTGCCGAGACCTTCGTCAGCAGGGAGGCTGTCCCAGAGGAACCAACTGTACATTTGCACACACACAGGATGAGCTGGAGAAGTGAGTGCATGCTCACATATACTCCGAAAGACTCACTGTATTCAAGATAGAAAAGTTTGCATTTATATAGTTTAAAAAAAAGTTTGACAGAAGTCTGCTTGTCCAACCGTGGGAGTTGGGGACACTATTAACTAGAATCTTAAATTGAATGAAATGAGACAAATATCTAGATTATATTAAGGGTTGTTAGCCCAAGATTCACTTACTCTACCCTGTAAAAAAGGCCTTTAGAGTTTGTCTTCTCTCCGCTCTCCTCTGTTTCTACACAGCCTTCCCCAAGTCCCCTTTTTAATTAGATTTTATTTATCTAATCATAAATGTTTTTTCAAGAAGATTTACAGGAGGTCATGTGGGGATATGAAATCACAACTTATTTATTAAGATGCTCTCCTTTGAGCAACAAAACATAACCCTTCCCCATTGTACTGAATTTTGAGTTGTCCCTTATTTTCTTTACAGATTTAGACTGAGAAACAAGAAGAGCAGCAGCGTAGGCTGTGCATTCCCATTAGCACCTGGAGTTATGGGTAAAACCTTTACCATGGAGGGCAGCATCCACTCAGATGTGTCTGCAGGCATGGGGCAGGGGCTCAATGGCACAGGGGAGAACACAGACTCCCTGACAGAGGGAATGCCTCACCCCCAACTGATCTCCAGAGGGGCTGACATGATGGAGGAAATGAATAGAGCGGTGCCAAATGGATCTAATGACGCTAAAGGGTCCAATGGGCTAACCACCAGAAACTCATCAGGGTCCACTGAACAGTAAGTACTATTCATCAACTTATTCTCTGACGCTTGTACATCTTCTCTTGTTGGTTTTTAACCCCATGACCACCCCAATATTACTTCTAGTTTTGCATTACTGTTGATGTCGAGTCAGATTGCAGTAAATTATTAAGCAATAGAAATTAAACAAGATATAAATGATTATTTGTGTGTCAAAATGTGGTTTTGTTTTATTTGCATTTGAATGAATCTAGTCAAAGACACATTTAGTGGATCTGCACACATTGAATATTTTGCATATGTTTTTGACAGAGAAGTGATGTGGGGACAGTCTGACCGTAGGTATGTACAACTCATTCATGTCATTCTTTCTCTTTATGTTGTCATTCTGTCCCTCAGGAAGCCCATCTCACCTCCCAGGACTCCAGTCAGTCACTCCTCAGCATCGTCTCCCTTGACAACAGTTGGGCGGATTGATGGTGGCACTTTTATGCCCAAACATGGTCAATTCATGTTGCGTGCACCACATCCTTCTCAGGCGTCAGAGCTGTACTATCAGGAGCCCCACTCTGCATACGAATCATCCCATTATCAACCAAACTGTGAGTCCATTTTTAAATAAAAGCTTAAAAAAACTTGATTGTTGTCTTGGGAAAGTGCAAATCTCTTCTCTTCTCTTCGTTCCTTCTCCTCCTCTCCAGCAGGTTCCTACTACCAATCTACTCTTCATCCTCCTCACAAACCCTGCATGGCTCGCTTTCTTCGATCCACCAACGTCCCAGAATCCTCTCTGCCACCCTCGATTGGCCCTTCATCATCTTCCTACCCCAGTGACCCTCAAGCACCACACCCACCTTCCTCCTCTTCTTCAGGGTACCCGCCACACCTGCCTAGAGATAGGATGGGACCTACTGCCTTCCATCACCACCCAGGGCAGCCTCAGTATGGGCCTCTGGCTCCTGCTCATGGTGTTTATGCTCCCCTCTATGACAGCAGGAGAGTATGGAGGCCTCAGGTGAGCCTTTTGATAATTACCATATTGCTGTTAATTTGATCATTCTGTAACTTGATGTAACGCTAATAATGATGATTTTTTATCATTAACAGCTGTACCACAGAGAGGATGCCCGGAGTAATTCTCTGCCTCCAGAAGTGCTGCATTCCTCTGTCTACCAGCCTCCACTCAGGGAGAGATTCAACTCTCTAGACAGCAACTTCTGCTCCGGAGCTGAACACCGTACAGGGCTACACAGGGTAGGTAAAATAACGCAACGTCTTGGACACGTATTTGTTCAAAACCTGTACCAACTGGCTGTTAATTAGCTACAGCTTCTCCCACTTGTTTGAGTGATGTTTATCGCAACGTTCATAGCAGTGTAAGCACAGCATCTATTTCCAGAGCATAATACCTTAGAAATCTGTGTATTTAAATTATTAGGTGGCCAGAATATAAGACAGATAATCTACTCCGCCATGCAATAATTAAAAAATAATGCTCTCTGCCAAAAATCTGTTCAGTCAATGTTGGTTTATCTTGCATTTTAAAGATTTATTGCTACATTCTCAGCAACATTTCCTTTCCTTCAGTTTCTCTTTTTACACCCACATATCATCTCACCTCTACCTTCTCTGCCAGCCACAGAGCTGCAGTATGTAGTTTCAACCTCCCTGTAGTCTTCCCACTTCCCACCCAAATATGTTTCTGCCTCCCCCACTCTGTTCTCTCCTTATCACATCATCACATAGCATTAGCAGTATGACTACTTCAGTTCTACGGTATATTTTACAATGCTGTCTGGCTACAATACCAGTAAAATAGCTAATTAATACTATTAATAATAATAAGACACAGTCTTGCACAACAAATAACTACTATATATATATATATATTTCTTTTTTAAATGTAAATGTATTTAAAAAAAATCCTTTTTAATTATTTGCAGCAAGACATTTTTATTAGTTGTGCAGGAGAAAGCAAATATTTTATTATAGTTACACCTATACATTGCAATGCAATGGAGTGCAATAGTCTTGCAATGAATAATATTCAACATACTGTACCTTTTGTGTCCACTACCAATATCTGCAGTATGTGGTGGGAAAGACTTACATTATACAGCAAGCTAATACAAAACTAACTAACTAACAACTACAATAAGTTTTTTTTTTTTTAATAAACAGCTCTCTAGCTTCTAAATAAAAAGGGAATATCAGAAGCTTGACAATTTGTTTAATGGAGAGTTGTGGTATTGCATTATATTGACCAGCTTTTTTATTGTTTCCATCCCAACATCTTCAGTAAAAGCTCCTCTGTCTGCCCCAATGTACTACATCATCTACACCAAACATGAAATGCAATCAGAGCACCTGAAGTTGGAAACAGATTGGGAGAAGATTGATTACAAATCTGATTCAACTGAAAACTCAAAGTGCTGTATTAGTAATGTATCTGCTGGCCGTCTGATTTGGTTCTGAATTGTATTTGTCAATAATGGCTAATAAAATGTTAAAATATGTTATGATGTAAATATTTTATTAATTATCTGTTAATTCTGTCTTGTCTAATGCTCTGTTGTCAGGATTATGGCCGTGTTTCTCTCGGCTACGAGGATCTGTTCAGAAGGAAGCAGGAACAGTGGGCTCATCATCACCACCATCACAATGCCAACAGGCCCTCCCAGTCCTCCCCCATCTTCACCATTGATTTTGGAACTGAGGTAGAAGAGAAATAAGAGAGACAACATATGTACGCACATGAACACACAAAGCGTTTTAAACATGATAATTACAATTTAAATGCCACCATGACCAGTTTGGTAATAGTGTCACTACAGACACCTGAAACTGAGAGTGATAAATTGTGTATTTTACCATTTTAAAAATATGTAGGATTTAGTTCTTCTCCTAAAAGCTTCCACCTCAGCTGTCCCCCATTGCTATTTAATGGGGAGATAGTTGCTTAGCAACTGTGGAGGGAGACATCACAGCAATGCACAATTGTGGCGTATGTGTGGGTGGGTGTGTATGTGAGTAAAAGAGAAAGTGAGAGGAGAGACTTTAACAAGCAGTGGCTCAGGATTTTAGCAGAGTAAACCTTTGTTTAACAGCATGTCAGATATGTGTTTCGTGAAGATGTCCGCTTTTTAAATGAACACGGATTGAAGAAACCATTTTTTAAGTGTTTGCACACTGATCTCAATTTAATTTTGATGCCAAGGCATAACCAGCATAAGAAAACAGGACCATCAGTGAAAAATACTAGCTATTTGTTGTTTATGATATCCAGGGCTTATCACAGGGATGGCAGCAAAGTGGCAGCAAGTCGGCACTGGCAGTGACAGCATGAACTCAAACTAGTTGGCATCTAAGGCTGGTATGAGGTGTATGAGCCCTTTTAAAGGCCCCGCATTGCAAAGGGTGTGATCATCATGTCTGTTTTGATGTAAAGCAGGCTGAGGTGCCATATAAATACTGTAAAAGTATCAAAACGTTCAATCCACAGAGAAATACACACAGCCTGTATTCAGAAACTGGGCCTTTAAATGAGCCGTCAGAATCTCCGTTCTGGGAGGGGGGCTTAAAGAGACAGATGCTAAAACAGAGCGTACAGACAGGATAAATACAGATATACAGGTATATTCAGAAAGACAGCAAGAGAAAAGAATTTGTTTTTTGAACATTAACACATCTGGTTCTAGTAGAAACCCCAGATACAAGTATGAATGGGAAAATTAGCATGGGACCTTTAAAATGTACACATTAAGTTTACTATTCCTTTCTCATGTGACATTGAAAACCATACAGACTCACATTCAAAATTCTGGGCAATTTAAAGCGAAAATGATCCTATAGTGCCCCATGTATTGAGCAAACAGCAGTGTGTCTCACAATCATTTTTAAATGTCTCTCTCTCTTTCAGCGTGTGGAGAGCAGTGGAGGCCAGTGTGTGGGGTGCAGGTTCAGAGGCGAGGAAAGTTTAGCGCACTACTCTCCGTGGTCCTGTGGTACCATCGGCCCCTGCCTCGGCTCCTTTGAGCCGGAAACGCTCACACACACCTCGGCTCACTCTTGCTCAGAGCACTCGGTGAGACTCTTTTCACACCCAGAAGTAGGCGCAGACACACATCTGAAGAAAAATTACTGAAATTCCATTTTTCATTTCAGTTTTCCTGCAGCAGTTTATTGATGTGTTTAAAAAGCATCCATGTTTTTCTCATGCAGGAGTCAGACAGTAATGCAGCTGGAGGTGGTGGCGGAGGTGGAGGCGGTGGCAGTAGTAGCGGTGTCGGGAAGCGATGGCTGCAATCCTTGGATCACTACCGGCGCTTGAAAGATGAGGACCCGATCATTCCCTTTAGTGAGGGGCCCATTATCTCCAAGTGGGGTGCCATATCCAGGGCATCTCGCACAGGCTACCACACCACCGAACCTATCCAAGCCACAGCCTGCCAGGGAAGCGCCAACACCACACCCATCAACTTCAAAGGTGAGGAGGGATAAAAGCCCTTTATTATTCCTATGTCATCATGATGATGTTTTTTATTTGGATTTATTTATTTTATTTAAAGCTATAGTACATAGTTTCTGTTGTCCTCATGAGGAATTCTAATTAGTGATAACAACACTGTTGTCGCATCCAAATGACGCAAGCCTTCGTTGATCACGATCCTACCCCTCCTCCCTGCAGTTGCTAGTAGCGTTTATCTCGTTAAATCAAGGACAACACAAATGATAAAAAAAGCATGATGGACTCTTCAGAAGAGGTAATTGTCTTGTAATGTTTATGTCCTCTTTGTCTCCAAAGCAGAATGCAGCTATTGTCCTTTCTCAGCTGTGATGTAAAACACATCACTCGAGCTTCTGTGTGCGAATGTTGCCTTTTTTGAACATAGCCATACTGAGAGAAATACAGAGATAATTATGTGGAGCTAATAGGCTTAATTAGCTTTGTATCAACTCATTTGGCAGTTGCTTGAATGTAACGGACGTTCGTTAATATAAACATAACAGATAAACATTAATAGACAGTTTAATTCTGTCTTGTTTATTTTTGAGTCTATATTAAAGTTGAATATCTCATCCTGTTACTATAATGCAGCTGGTTTACTATATATGTAAAACTCTTGACAAACTGTTAATTATACACATGCCTAAAACCTACACATTTTTATAATATTATAAGGTAAATGTTGCTTTGACGTTGCCATTGTTTACCTTTTTATTTCTTTGTTCTAGATTACAACCACCACTTAGATCACAGTGACTACAGGTGGAGCTCCAGAGGATCAGACTCTTCCAGCCACTCCAGTTTCCTAGAGAGGTGCAACATGTTCACACGCACTTCTGTTTTTTATTCTTGCATCTTATTTTCCTTCGTTGAGCCATGGGGAAAGACACAAAATTTGGAGAAATTTAAAACCATTAAAATCTTGAAAGTTCACAACGTGCTACAGAAAATGATGTGAGCATGATTAACGCAATTTCCCAGTATTGGTTACATTTCTATCTGCTAAAGCCCCCCTGGGCACACATGGAAGTTCACCCCTTATTGTTCATAACACATTTGCTCTCACTCGTCCTCTCTCAACCCTCTCTCCTATCTTATTGTGCTACAGTTGTTTTCTCTCTGTGGTGAGACTAAAAATAGTGCTGCTAGCTGGTTGGTTAAAAACCCACCAGGCAGCCAAGATACACTGATGTCTCTTATGAACATAATATTTTCCAATTCGCTCACATGCTATTTTAATAGCTGTTTTTTTTCAATCAGTGCTCTATTGTGTCCAATTACCAGTCCATTAACACACAATGTAATTTTATTTTATGTATATTAGATATTGATACCAGGAAATGTACAATTTGAATGTGCTAAACTTGAAAAAAGGGAACAATTCTCTGTATCTGTGTGTGTTTTAGTGAGCAGCTTTGTGCATCAGAACTTCACTGCTGTCGAACCTCAATAAGCAGTGGAGAGAAAATCGTGTCTGATCTACAAGTTTGTCAGACCGCCTGCAGCCGGGATCGGGGCCAGGCCGAGAGCGAACCAGACCCAGATCGAGACATTGAGCTTGAACTGTGCGCTCTTGACTTGGAGGATTCAGACCACCAGGACATCAAGTCTCCGGTTGGTATAATCATGTAAATCACACCAGAGTGATGGCACATACAGTTAAAACACAAGTTGCTGGATTATTTATGAAGGGATGTTTTGAAGCTAAGAGTTGAATTACAGTCTAAACATTTTGAGTGAAAGACTTCTATATTACCGTAGTGTAAATAACAATATTAACATATTCAAGTTGAACCATACCTCTTTATCATCTTTGCCTCTCAGGAGTCTTTAGACCTGGTCACCCCACAGTCTCAGGATGCTTCCCATCTCCGCCCACCACCCTGCTCCTCTCCTCTCCTCTCTTCTCCTGTGGAGGAGCAGCCCCAAACAGAGGGTTTTTCAACAGAAAAGATAGGTTCTCACCTGCTTAAAAAGATGGCCTTCAGGTGAATTACCATGGTAACCGGTGTTTGACAAGATCACCCTCCTTCAGTTGACTTTGAGTTTGATTTCCCTCTTTCATTCCATTCTTCCTTCCTTGCTCTCTTTTTGTTTTCCAGGAAGTCTCTGTCTCCTGGAGGTTTAGTCTCAGGAGGTCTGGGCGTTGGCAAGCTTGTGCTGCGGACTGGACCACCTCGACTGGGGGACACTTCCACCCGGGCTTGTCCTAAAATGCCCGGGACAGAGATGCTACTCAATGGAAGCTAAAAGGACACAAAGTCAGACAATGACCTGCGGCAAGCTAGAGCTAAGCCTACAACCAGATCCTGGTTAAAGGTGATTTTAGCCTTTATATACAGTATGTCAATCAGATGCCTAAATAAGAGTTGACAGATATGGGTCAACAGTCTGTGCTGCGCCACGTTGTAAAGGGCAAGGGAAAACACATTGTCCTGCCTTCTGAGTGGAGATTTTCACCAATTTACAGCTCTACAGAGAATTTAGTGATATATTAGTAGATGCTGAACGTGCGTCCATGTTTGCAATTTCAATCTCCAGTCACATTTAGAAGAAGGGCTGGAGATCTTACACCATCTACACCACATGGTCGCTCATTTTACATGACATTACACTCCTCTGAGGTTTAAACATCATCTAGTTAGCATTCATCATGACTGACAAAGACACACTTATGTTTGATAGGCCTTTTTCACATCATTTCACATGGTCCATCATATATCAAAAGCCTATACAGTAGATGCCACTTTTCTATGTTAATATTTTCCTTTATTTATTCTGCATGTTTTATACGTAGTGTGAATTGACAGCAGGGACTGAAATTTCAACATTTCTTACCAAATTCTGCATTTCTCCCAGAACTAAGGTTTGGTATCTGTGATAGTAAATATTACAACATCAAGTCATTTGCTACAGTAAATCATCATTTATTTTAATAAAATTATAAATATAATTTACTGTATGTAATGGCTCTTTTGCTTTTGTCTGTTTCCTCCAAGACAGGCACTGGTATAGAGACACTTAGCTATCAAAAGGTACATTAAAAGGTGATTATTTATCACTTTTTGTAACCTTATGAATATCTGACAATAATTGTTCAAGTTGTGTAATCTCTTAACATGTCAAGGCAATTATTTCCGTAAGCTTCCATACATGGTAATGCCCTCATCAAGCTCAGTGCTCCTGATTTAGCGTATAGCCTTTGTTGTATTGCTGCATAACACATTTTTTAGTTTAAGTATTCTCTAACAAATCAAGAGATAGATGTAATAATACTAAGAATAAAAAATGGGCAATGAATTGTTAATGATCATTGAAATCAGTGCAAGCCAAATAATCACTGGATGTAAGAAGGGATGACAACAAAACAAAGATATGTATACACATGTTTCAGTCCATACCATACTACCTTTATTAAAGGTGACTTGTACTGCATAACTAAAGAATACCAATTACCACGTGTGGGACAGAAATAGTATTTCCAGCTGTAGATGTTAGCTAATTTAGTAGATTTCTATATGAGCCACATTTATCAATCTTGAAAACTATTGTTTCATCTTTGTGTGCCTGTAGCATTTATCTTACTGGTCTCTCTCACACGCACGCACACACACACACACACACACGCACACACACACACACACACACACACACACACACACACACACACACACACACACACACACACACAAACATGCAATACAGTGGCCTTTCTCTTTTTGGTGTTATACAGACCTAAACATTAGGCTCTACAATGACTTTTGTCCATGCCCACTGACAGACTCCTGTCATGTTTCAGCATGTTTCAGAGGTGTTATCTTTCATGTGATTTCAGAAACTGGAAATCCCATTTTTGTAAGCTAATGGCATTTTCTGTGCTTTCCAGTCCGGTCACCTTTATGTACAATGTACAGTAAACAATATTCATGCATGATGTTTCAAGCTGAAGCCTACATTAGTGAGGGACACCACTTCTTGTGTTTTGTCACGCTGTATCTTTGTTTAACTTCTTTTTTCTTTTTTTTAAATTTTTGTTTCTTTTATTTGATGCATTGCTAACTTCTGTGAAGTTGTTTGTCGGGGTAATTTGTACCAGGATTGTTGTTACTCTGGTCTTGTTTGCTATATTATACATCACAGTAAATTGATCGTATTGTCTAATGTTTTCCCTGTTTTCCGGCCATCAGAAGTGCCGTCATCAGTACGCTGTCTAGTACACTGTAATTTTGTGCAGTGTTGGCGTGTTGGCGATTTCCATACAGCCCAGCCTTGCCTCACTCCCTTTTATACAGTAGATATGAGGCATCATACCATGCGTGGCTCTTAATGACTTAAAAAAAAAGTGTGAAAACATTAACCCATTTTACAGGATTTAAAGTTATGAGTTTGTTTACACCCTATTCTAAATCTTATTAGATTTGTGTAGAATGAGAAGAGGAGGTCGGACTAATATTTTATTCTTTCCAGGTTCCTCTTTCATTTCCTCTCACTTAAATTACTGTACCTTTTCAAAAATATTCCTCTCAGATTATAAATCAAATCTAATTTTAGAGGATGGCAGAATGGCTGTATGTGTGAGGATTACTTTATTAACCCGAATGAACAATGAAATAGTGGACTGGTAACCTTTTTGGGGGTTCTCTCTTATCTTCCACCCAACATATGCTGGGAGAAGCAGGGAGACAAAGTGAAGAATTGGACGGAACAATTCAGTGTAATACTCTTTTGGAAACTCTCCAAATGTTTTGTAGGGTTTATTTCTGAGATGAAAAGGCAAGAGCTGGCACAGGGATGTTGCTGCTCCAACTCATGAAATTAGCTACAAACTGTTGCTCTACATCTGTTTACAACTTCACCTTGGAAGTCATGTAACGTTAAGTGCCATGTTGTGTACAGTACAGTACAACCAATTGTTGCAATTTTCCTACATCTTTTCATATTCTTCAACTGTAAACTATTTGAGGAGGAAAAGGCTCAATCGTGTTAAGGCGTGAGATACTTCTCGTGTAGTTCTGCTTTGTTCCATTAGAGGAGGCTAGATCTGTCTGAATTGCTCAGGGAAGACTTAAGTTGTTCAGCTACTTTGGCTTTTTCTATATTCATCACTTAAATATTCTGTGGAAGTATTTGCCTGGATTTCACTTGCGGATAACTGACCCGTTCACCCAAACTATACATTTGTCAGTGATTATATTGTTTGCCAGTGTTTACTTTTGCCTCTCAATATCAATATTGGCTTTGCTATTCCTGTTCCCATTGGAAAGGGCTGGGCGCTAGTACTGTATGTAAAAACAGTATTGTGAGTATTGAACTAACGTCCAAGTGATTCTCCCTGTTTCCTTTAAAGTAAGTTCCTTTTACGTATTCCCACCCCGTCACTGCCAGCAGGTGCACTGCGCCACCCCACCACCACCCATCCTCCCTGCATCTTGCGTCATGCATGCAGTATAGTCCCTTTTGTGATGGCGGAGGAGTATTGATGATTCTGTAGTTGTGATACAACACACCCAGCGCTGTAAGAGTTCTGCACATGCCCACTGTGTGGCCACGTCAAGTGCTGAAGTTTGCTTTCAGCATTTTACTTGTTTGCTCATGAAAATTAATTATGGTATAATAGAGATTATATTATTATTATTATTATGACTATTATTGTTATTACCACATTTGGGTTGTTGTGGTATTTTTCCTTCTTGGTATATCTCGGTAAGTCCGCTTCTTTGTTTTGAATTTGAGAATTTGGTGAAATTTTTTTATTAGACAAGAAAGTGTCTCATTATTCTATATTATATGGGGAAAAAAGCCTGTTTGTTGATTGTGAAACATGATGATGATGTTTTCTGACTATTCATGTCTGTATTAGACATTTTATTTGCAAATCTATTGTTCGATTAAAATGTAAATTAACTATTAAGAGATGGTACACATCTGTCATTGTATACAGTCTGGCACCATCATTAGATGGATTTATAGTATAGTTGCTCATTTATACAACCTGTGATAATCAGATATATTTAAATGTTTAAATCATTGGGGCTGCTGTGTAATGTTTCAGAATGAGGAAAATCCTTAAGAGACAGCATATCAAAATGTCCCCATAATGAATAATACTGTTACGTATTCCATTTATTTCCATGGAAATATCACATTGTGAAAGGTTTCCCTTTTACTGATTGTATTGTAATGCAAGACTGGAGTAAGACAAAGCTATGATGATAATGATTGATAAAAAACGGTTTAAGTGTTGTTAGACTGACTGACTCGTATGTGCATTTTCTAGCTAATTCATCTGTAACTGACTGACTTACAGACAGCTTGGCCGAGCAGCTTACTGCTTCTGTGTTGCACTGAGAGATGGAATTATGAAAAAGGCACACAAAATTGCATGCCACAATAAACCAACAACAAATTATGTTTCTTTGTGATTCCTGTCATCATTTGTGAATGTCCTTTCATGATAGAAGATGTCACACAAGATAACACATCCAATTCACAGGCCTTGAGACAGTATGGCTCTCTTCAGAATGAGTATTCTTAATTTAACTTGGTTTTATTGGGACAGATTTAGATTTTTTCAATACACAATCCAGATATATGTGGAGTAGTTATACCTATTTCTCTGAAATTCTTTAGCGAAAATGTCAGTAGTTCAATGTAAAAAATGTGGTAGCTGCCTCACTCATACACTTTATTCATCTTTGCTCATGGCTCTTGGATTTCCGGGTTTGAGACCTCTCTTGCTGTCTCATGCAATAGTGTTGTGGTGTCAAGAAAACAAGAGGGTTAACAAAATACAAGAGGGTGCTAAAACCCACTGGAAAATAAATCAGAGGGGGAATTGAATGAGAGATCACAGTCAGCACTAAACTGTCCTTCAGAAACCACCTAAACAGCAATGTGGGTATGTGTCGTATGTAACGAGCAATGTAGTGATTTGGATTTTTTTCATATGTTAAAAAAGGTGAAGAGAAATGCTTTGTGTTACCTGGTCCAACTAAGACGAAACAGCAACTGGTGCTTTGGTGGGCCTGAGAAAAAATACTGTAGCAACAGTATAAAGATATGTTTTGTTCTTTTTGACGAGGAACATTTTAAATAGTTAAATCCCAGTTTTCATTAATACTTTCTGGTAAACGTTTCTTCTGAAGGCAGGAGAACATTTTAAATGCACTTGTCTTGAGCATCCAGAGATGTAGACTTGAGTCAGACAGGTTTCAAATAAAAATCCCAACAAAAATAACCGTCAGTACACAATTAATAGGTCTAATTATTATTTTTATTATTATATTATTACTGACTTGGTCTCAGCTTGCAATTAACAACTGACTTGGCCTCTAACCTAAAAACTACTTTGACAAGAGTTAAAACTCAGAGACTCAGATTCATCTAATTTGAAAGGAGACTAGTCTTGACTAACTTGAGACTTGATTTGGACCAGCCCTAAATACCCAAAGACAGCTCTGTGAGCATCGTGTCATTAGGTAATGTCAACGCTTTGCCTTCCTTAGCACCGGCGATAGAGACACTGACATGCGCATGCGCAGTGTGGGTGTCAGCGTGTTGGTTGGGCTTGTGTTTACAGCTCGGCTGGTTGGAGCTCTTGGCTGCTGATGTTATTGGGAAAGTGCAATGTTTTGCCAACCGCCATTGGAATAAATATAACCGTGAGAATAAAGGTAAGCGGGTTTGCACATGCACCATCAACGTAAAATGACACAGAAAATGCGGCTGTCTCTTCAGTTATGAATAAAATACCTGTTTTGTAACTGTCAGGGTAGCATGGCTAGCAGGAAGCGTTAGCTAGCCAGCTAACGTTACATATAGTAATGGCCTGTTTCACGGCTTCAGCGAGGGCCAGTCAACGGGTTAATTCACCAAATTACTGCGTACGCCTTTACATAGCAGTTTGCTTTATGGTGACGGAACCGTTTTGCTAGTTGGTCACTGTGCACATATAGATTTTAGTTGGACTTTAAAATCGATGGCTGCTGAGTAACGTTAGCTATCTTTGCTAACATAAGGTTTTAAGGGCTACATGGGGGCAATACGTTAACACCAGAGCTTGCTAATTAGGCTCACCCAACGTTATTGAGCAAAACACAATATGTTAACCGTTATCTAAGTTATTAAAAGAGCTGTAGGGTTTTAAATGTATCGAGGCCCAATGAGTCCTACCGGCTGCATTGACATGTAGCAGGTTTGCTTGTATTCAGATTAAGTAGTGTACAGGTGAGACCAGAAAGCCAATTAAACCAGTTACAGCTGTCTGTTATTCGGCGAATAACCATCTTGGAGTATAGCGGTGGCTGCTGTCAATTGATAAGCTACACATATTGCCTACATGATTTATTTGTCACTCCTAATGTTTCTGCTGGGTGTGCTCTGTTTTTAACCTACAGTATGTGTGTATAGGCTGGTGGTATGGTTTATGGTTACTGTGATTTTCTGTGGCATATTTACTTATTCAGTAATACTTTGCAGTGCACTGATTATCACATCAAGCAGCCTGTTTACCATAAAGTACCATGGGAGCTTACCATGTACACATCATTCATTTTGACATAAGACAACGACAAAGGCTACACAAAATTAGAATAGATGAAGAAATTGCATCATAAGAACATTGGTAAATTGTTTAAAGCAGTTAATACTAACTGCCATACAGATGCTTGCAGGCTGGAATTTCTTGCTTCTTGTACAATGGCACAAGAAGCATTTAATCCACGCTGTTTTTTTGTAAATTCAAGTTATGTTATTGTCACATGAGAAGGGAGGGACCAGCAGGGATTGTTTTTGAGAAGTCTCTGTGCTGGCACGTGGGTGTTTGACATGTCTGCTGTGATGCAATGCCTAAATGAGCTTAATTTTTGTATGTTGAATGACTCCATTGACCCGTTTTACCAGTACATTAGGCACAGACACACTCATTACAATAAAAAAAAATGAATGATACATTTACAAACTAACCATATATCTAGGTCAATAAAATGTTGGTAATGCTTTGTTTTTTTCTAGTAGGATAATTCAAGGATTTATTTTTTAAATATAATCTTTGACAGCTATTTCAATATTTCAATGGAAAACTTCTGTCAATCAGTCAGTAAGTGCACGTTGTGCCAAATATGTGGAGCAAGTAAAGTAACCTGTTTGTACTAAGTTATATTCCATATTTCGCCCCCTTTCTACTCATAGTGAGACAGAGTTAGTTAGCTGTCGTTGGCCTTATGCCTAAGACTGTTTGCCAATAGTAGGATTGTTGATACCAGTAGCTCTCGTCTCTTTGTGAGTTCAAATATTTCTCAGCAGTGGATAACAATAATGGTAACAGTGAGCCAAATGTGCCAACTGTCACTTTACTTGTATCAGGTCTTGTTGCTGTTCTGTGTCCTGAAACACAGGTGTTACAGTAATGCAGGTGATGCATTTACAAAAGACACATAACCAAGATTTGTGTGCTAATATTTGCTGTGTTAACAACAATCAATGTGTGGACTAAAGGTGGGGAAAAGTCAGTTGTTCATCAGTTACATACTTTACTATTCCAAACTATGTATATTTGTATATTTTTTTTACATTGGTCTTAGTAAAACACAATACTTTTTACGGATTATCGGTCCATTTTTGGAGTTTGCTCCTTATGTGTATCAGTGTTTTATTTGACCAATAACCAATAAAGTTAATTCATTTAAAAGTGTGTTACTTTGGCTCCGCTGCAGCTCTGTGTCTGTCCTTCTGCTTTGGCTTCACTCACCACTGAGTCCCACTAAATGTCCCGCCAACAACACTATCTGACTATCTTACTGTGTATTAAGTTGAAAGTTTCTAATTTATTAAATCATTCCTTAAAGCATTTAAACAAAGTTTTGTGTTGGGAGTTTGTAACATTCCCAAATCTTAATTTTGAGTAAAGATTTTCATTTTCACTGTAAATGCATATCGGTTCCATGGGTTATTGGTTTCAATAGCTACTAATAATTGGTATTGCCTTTGAAAAACAATATCAGTCGATCCCTAAAAAAAGATGATGATGATAATATGGGGTCAAAAGTATGAAAATATGAGAGAGGAGGTTAAAGGCACACAGAAGTGTATTTCTTCTTTACTTATGGAATCAACACTTATCACAGTTTTGAGCTTGGAGAGAATATTTTTGGTGGCATTAGGCAATTTCTGTGTTAGTAGCTGTAGGGAGTCATACAATGTTCACCTTGAAAATTACGTAATTGTTTACTTTGGGCTTGATTTCATTCATTAATGGGAAGTTCACCCAGTGACTTACCTTGCTTTCACCAAACATCTTGCATCTAAAAATCAACGCTTGGGGGCAGCCTCTGACCTGTGCCCCTTTGCTGCGTATCATCCCCCATCTTTTTCCCCCTTTCCTGTCTATCCACTGTTACTAATAAAGGGAGAAGCCCCAAAAAATAATCTTTGAAAATCAATGCCTGTTTTCTTTATAGGTGATCTCTGTCAGAGTTTAGTACTGTGGATTGTCTTCTAAAATCACTGCTAATACTTCAATACTCATAATATTTAATGACTTACCCTGAGACACATAGCCTAGTTGATAAGATGTGTATTTAAATGAATAAATTCCCTTCAAATTATTCAGACCTCCAGTCATCATAACCCCAGGAGGACAAGAACTTTAATCACTGTTATGAATTATTTTACCATTTGAATTTTTTGATTAGGAAGAAAGGAAGATTATCTTGGTCTTGGCTTATCAGGGCTTTTCAGTCCTCAATTTAGATACTTCTTTACCCACTGTAGTGGCAAGCAGTTTATTTGAGAATATTGTGTGTGTGTATACAGTATAACAAAGCAAGAAGATAAACTATATGTTGTGCAGCTCAGTATCTCACAGTTGAGGTTCAGGTTCAGTTGTGCCAGTGCTGAATTTCAGACGTTAACTGAGTGATCAAGTCTTTTTTGTTTTTTTTCTTCTCAGCCATGTGCGATTGTTTTGTGGTGGAGTGTGAGACATGCAGAAGTTTCACTCCTGAATAGCCAACTGACAGTCTCACACGCTACAAATAAGATGTAAATAAGGGACAATGCGTGTGTGTGTTTCCTTGATTTGTACAATTTATGACTTGTTAATTTAATCTTTCTCCTCTCTTTTGTACCCTACCTTGCGACTCGTCTTGTGTTAGTTCAGCCTTTTTCTGTCATTCTTTCTCCTTTTCCTCTCTGTCTCCTACCTTTCTCCCTGCTATCCCTGACTGGCTGAAGTCACTGCTGTGAGGCGAGTCGAGAGGGACTGTGTTGCAAGCTTCAGTGCTCTTTGGCTGTGTCTTTCTCTCCCTTATGAAGTGTATGCGAGGCCCAGCTGGCTGCCCAGAACTGCCAGTTCAGCTGAAGAGTGGTAGGGAGATTTTAAAAAATTAAGGACAGGCGTAGGTTTCCAGCATGAACATTTTTACACATGAATTGACATAAGAAACGCTTGTTTCAACTTCAAATACTTTGCACCTGTTTTTGACTGCGACAAACGGCTAAGACAAGTCACTCTTGTCATTTGTTTGGTCACAAAATTAAACTGTACTCTGCATCATCCATTGCAGGACACACCCATCAGCCTAACTGCTGTTAACACTTTGTGTGTCAGCTGAGTTGGTAAACCTCAGCACTACTACACCAGACAACTTTCAATCCTGAAAAATACAGTTTGGTGCCTGCTTGCATCTTGTCACTAAATATGCGCTTGCGTAAACAATCTATGATAGATGCTGTTGATTCTGAAACCTAACATCAGCATGATGTAATTCATATCACAATGTAAAAATACTTCAACAGCTAATGCAATTACATGTTGTGCAACATATAAACCTATAAAATTGGGCTGAAACAATTAGTCAATTGATCGATTAGTCAATAATATATTATATATAACTGATTTGGTCATTCAAGCAAACATTGCCAAGCTTTCTCCTGACCCAGCGTCTCAGATCTAAAGATTTTTTGCCATAAATGGTAGTAAATTCTCTTGGTTTGGGACGGTTGGTGGTGAGACAAAACAAGCTATTTGAGTGGGAGTCAGTGGGAAATGTAGACATTTGGTATAGTAAATTATATTACGTAGTCAAATTTTTCAGCCCCTTGTGCTTTAAATTATTTACATTTCACTTCCCTTTGGTGAAGCGGAGACAAGACGGTGGAAAGGAGCGGGTCCTACGGGCAAGCTACACGATTATTACTACAGTTATTGTAAAGTGGGACATTTTGGGACCTATTGGCAGGGATTTGCTATGGACCAAATACACACGGCGATAACACTGGTAAGATCAAATTATGTTTAACCATGTATCACGTACCAAAATTGTCTCTCCAGTAGGGTTGAGTATCGTTTGGTTTTTTTTCCGATACCGGTGCTAAAACAATACTTTTAAAACGGTGCCGGTGCCTGAACCGAAATATATATCTATATATAATATATTTATAATGTATATAATATATTTATAATGTAGATATAATATATTTATAATGTATATAATATAAAATATAAAAAAGTAGCATAAAACGACAGTTGGCGACATTAAAGAACAGCTTGTTTAAGGCCATATGGTCAAAATTAGATGATTGATTAATAATGTAATAACAATAGCTTATAACAATGACTTATTTCACCAGTAAAGTGCTGGTAAATGACAAACAAGCACCAGATGGGTAAAGGGTATTTTACAAAAACTTAAAATGCACCACAAGGCTGGTGAGTAAACGCACAGCTGCCGCAGACTGTTACGCACCGGTGTTGGAATCCTCTACAGGGAAATACAGTCACACTTTACACCGCTTAACTGAAGTTGTCAGCATTTTAACCTTTGTGTTTAATCCAGCTACAAGCTAACAGTAATGTAGCGTGCAGTGCAGTGATACTTCTGGGAAAAAAAAGTCAGGCACCAAAATTTTTGTTCTTATTCGGTCTCGTTACTATCGTTTACGTCGGAATCTGTGCCCTATTGGCACCGTGTTTTGGTACCCAACCCTACTCTCCATAGTGATATAGAGTGATTGTATTTTATTGAGGATGCAATGCACTTAAAATAACAAGAATAAGAACCAGAATGAACTCTCCGAGCTGTTTCTGTCAGAAGTAACAGTAACTCACCACGCAGGTATCACCACCCTTGCCAAAAGTGGTTTGTACCAAATGAGCCACTGTAGATGACAAGGGTCTTGTTGTCATGGTGATACAAACAACAATGTTCCAACAGAGGAAACTGCTTCCTGCTTCTCTTCTCACTGTTTTCAGCTGGTAAATATGAGACAGAGAATAGTCAAAAAAAGGGGAAAAGATAAGATTTGGAAAGATTTAAAACAGAGAATGAAACATTCATAAGAGAGAGTGGCTGGAGACAAATAGTGAGAGGAAATGAAAAAATGCTCTACTGCTTTTGTCGTCTGTACTCTAAAACAAGCTTGTGTTGTAAAGCACAGTGCATCGGATGTGATGTGCAAAAATAAAAAAGTGTGGCATTGTTGAAGTTCAGACATTTTGATGGATCGAGGAAATGCTGTTGCTAATTCTGTAACAATCAGTAGCATGATAGGCAATGGATACACAATCTTGCTTGAAATGTACCAAGGAACTGAATAGGTTGATAAGGAACAGTCAGCTTGGCAGGAGCAGGCAGAGGGCTGTTGCTGAGGCTCGGAAGGAGAGCAGGGTGACAAGGCAACCATTATAAGCCTGTCAGAGTCTTCAGCTACCCCGAGACATATATGAGGTTTTTTGTGCATGCATGTGTGCCTATGGGTGAGTGCTTGCTTGTGCATAGCATAGAAACATATAAATCAGTAAACATGGTTTTATTATAAAAACAGCGATGTCAGAGACATCAAATGATTTACATTTTATTTTATATTTATTTATCAGAATTGTAAGCGTCAATTGTAGAGGGATTGCAGGGTTTAAAGAGATGGCCTTAAAAATAGCATATCTCTATATATCTTTTTTCCTTGGTGTTGGCAAAGTGAACCAAACCACAAGTGTGAAATCAACCTTCAAATTAAATGACTCATAATTTGTTAATTAGAGTTGTGTACTATTAGAACCTACATTGTAATTATTACACACAGATTTCAAAGGGTGACAGATTTCCGCTCAATTTAAGGCTACAGTTATGCTTCAAAGTAGCAGAGTAGCCATGACAAAATCATTGTACTTTGTGACCTTCTCACTCAACATCAGTTTTGCAGTACAAGTGAAAAACAACACCCAAGATTTTTGGATGAATACCAGTTGCTCGTTTCCATCAGTTTGCTTTAAAAAGATAAAGACAACAAGCCTAAATTGTCAGTTTATGTTACTCAATTTGTGTTTGGTAGCCTCATAATGACATTCATTTCAGCAAGACCTTCTTATCACACATAGATAGCTACTATATTGAGGTATATTCTGGGTCAATGTAACAATGTTATCATAAGTAATGCACATTATTAACTGCTTTGACCTTTTCACTGCAAACCTTTTTTTCTATTACCTTTTCATTGTTGGACCTGCTTTGAATAGGAAGGGCGGACATTTGAAAAGAATGCCCTATTTGATAGCAATAAGGGCTGAGGAAATAGAAGATTGCAGAGGAGAAGGAAGGAAAGTAGTCAAGAAAGAAAGGGGGAGAGAGATGGGAAAGAATAAAAGGTAGGATTGGAGAGGGGGAATAGACAAAAATAGCTTGTTATGGTCTCTTTGAACCTCTGCCAAAACCTTCTGTTGCGCCTTTCTTCCTGTGTTACACACAATGGCACCTCTCGCTTTTCCAGGAGTTTCAGGAGTTACCGTATTTTGCTTATAAAACTATTAATTTGATTTTACCTCTGATTGTCATACATAAACACACAAATAGAGGTCATCTTGATGTTAGAGGTTTTTTCCTCACTTCCCTATACCTGTTCCAAACCTTACTTCTGCTTCCAAAGTCTTTTTTTCCTGTCATCAGTTGTCCTCACAAATAAAGACATCATTTTTCAGAATAAGTGCTCAGGTCAGTTTTGCACACTTTTCATGAAAAGTTACTCAAACAATGTCATATTTGAGGGCTTATTGTATTTGTATAGCTTATGTTAAAATATGATGCTATATTAAAATTGCATGGAGGGAACTGGAGTGAAAGGCTGAGCTGATGATGTGCTGTTTCCCACAGGGTCTAGGTTATTTGTGGTTGCAGTGGCAGGCAGAACAGGAGGACAGCTGTCAGCCGTGCTCTGAGAAGTGCACGCAATGCAAGTAGCACATTCAGTGATTTTTTTTTTTTTGTGGGTGTTTCGGTAATCTGTTTCTTGTGTACATGTTTAATGTGGTGGTGGGGGGCCACACATTTTTTAAGGGGCGATACTGAAGTGGAATAGATGGATGCTTGTTCCCTAATTCCACAGTTTCATATGCATGTTGCTTTTTCATATGCCACTTGCATCACCATGGCTTTGCATTACATCAAGCTATTTTGCAAATACCTCTTCTTTGTTCTGCTGAGATAGGCATTTTTACATTAGATGACCCACAGATCATCTTTTTCTTCTGATCTTCCCTGTGTTTTTTATATCTTCATGTTCACTCTAACTTGAACTAAGCATTTTTTGCTAAACCTTTTTTTCTTTTGCACTCTCTTTTTTTTCTTAATGCTCCCTATCTCTGGGTTTTTTAAAGTCCTCAAAATTTCCTAAAGGTGTCTAAAAGATCTCCAAAGTGAATTATAAATGGTCGCCCTTTTAGGAGTGGGTTAGTTTCTAAGTTGTCTAAATCCACAACGTTCCACTTCTGGGATTATTCTGTTGCCGTTGGAAATTCCGCCGGATTTCAATGTTTTCAGCCGGATGTATGGTACCTTCTGTTTTGTTTGTGCTGGAACTCCGGTCGATTTATGAGGACTATGGTTAACTGCTCCTCAGATCTCTGCAGAATAAATCCAGACAGCTAGCTAGACTATCTGTCCAATCTGAGTTTTCGGTTGCACGACTAAAACAACTTTTAAACATACACATGTTCCACCAAAACAAGTTCCATCCCGAGGTTATTTTGCAGTAACACTGTGGTTTTGCCCGGTGCTTAGTGCCGCCCATGACGATTGAGATTAGTTTAAAGAAATGCCATTAAACCAGACCAAGTTTTTCTCCCATTCCGGAATGCTTCCTTCACAGCGCTGTGGAGAAATGTCTATCAAAGCAAGACTAGTTTCTAAGTAGCCAAGTTTGCAGTTGCCTTGAAAGATGCCTTTCATGGAATTCATCACATCATGACTGTTTTCTGCTTCTTTTCTTTCTTTCTTTTTTTTCTTTTTCTAGGTGATTTAGCTCATCATCTCCCACCGCTTTCTCCTATCGTCTTCCATTCATGAGCAGCGTGGCTGAGTTTAACAGCAGCAGCCATGGATGACAAAGGCTCAGTGGGGAAGATTAGCGTGTCTTCGGACTCAGTGTCCACTCTCAACAGTGAGGACTTTGTCCTTGTGTCCCGGCTGGGGGACGAGACACCCTCCTCCACTAATAATGGTAGTGATGACGAAAAGACAGGACTGAAGGTAAGGATGGTTGGGTGTAGGTATGGACAGAAGTTGTCAGTAAACTTCAGAGCTGTTCTGGTCAGAGTTAAGATGCTGAGTAATAGTCTGTTGACATTTACTTTGATAACAACTCCATAGGGCATAAATAATTTGCTAAGATGCTTACTGTGAATATCATGGGCACCGTATGCTCTAAACTGACAAAAGTCACAATCAGGTCCTGATTACATGAGAAGAATAACAGCTACTGTAAAGCAATAGTTATGTTCATAGTAGGATAACAGACCAGACTGTGCTGTGGGCTCAATGGTGTCCTATCAGCACTTTTTATTGTAATAGTTCAAACTGATTTAGGAGTGTAACAAAACATGATTTACCAAAACGTCTGTTTATTTCATCTTCACCTATTTGTCATCAGTGTAACTTGTTATAATTGCAGGTCACAGTCCATACATATTCCATTGTTAACAGTTGTGTTCATCCAGGGTTTCCCGCAGAAAAGGGGTGTGTGGTTGTCGATGCTGCTTCCTACTTTTTTTCAAAACCATATGTTCTAAAATCCATTTCAACATCAACGAAAAACATTTAACACAACACTTTTTTTCACTTAATTGTGAATCAAAACAGTTATCAAAATTAAAAAAAAATCTGCTCACACACTGGTTGTTCTTTTGGATAGGGTAGCGCTAGTCAGATACTCAGGATTGGTATCAATCCAAACTTTAAAAATTAACAAAAAAAGTGAAACCTTTTTGCCACAACATACAGTATGTGTACAGGCTAATATTGAATTAACTAAAATGCAAAAGAATGTAAACAGCAAAGACTTTTTAGTGCAAACTGCATAATGACACAACAACATTAAACAATAAACTTGGTGACTGCCCTAATGAATAACTAACTTAAAGGTCCTATGACATGGTGCTTTTTGGATGCTTTCAAATAGGCCTTAGTGGTCCCCTAATACTGTATCTGAAGTCTCTATCCCAAAATTCAGCCATAGTGTAGAATTACAGCCACTAGAACCAATCCCACAATAAGCTTTTCCTATGTGCCATTTCTGATTCTGTAGCTTTAAATGCTATTGAGGAGAAGAGAGGGTAAGATGGTCAATTGCCATGCTTTGCTTGTCTGAAAGCCATGATGTCTCTCTCTTTCTCATGGGTGGGCCAAATTGTCTTGGCGGACAAAGCTGAGAAAGGGGAGGTAGGGCTGCACAATTAATACAAAATTTTTTTTAAGTGCGTCATTTCAGAGAACGCTGAGTTTTTTTTTTTTTGCAAAGCCCATCTACCACTCCGTAAACCACTGTCTGATCATGAGCCAGTCAGAGTTGTTCCCTGCACCGCACAGCTTAGTTTCTAGATGTAGACAGTCACAGAGGACAGAGCAACGTGAGGAAAATTCAACAGATAGCAGTCGGTCATACGGCGGTCTCAAGGTTTACCAGTTTACCAGTAAACGCAACATTTTGTCCCGTTTGTGTTGTTTTTCAGACAACAGCAGTGACCAGTAGTAGTCGGTGCTAGTTAGTGTCTGTTAGCTCACAGGGCTCTAGGGTGCGAGTAATATTTTTCCTCTAGGTCGCATCCAACATTCACAAACGAAGCAATGTGGTTTATATCGATATGGTTTAATGTTGCGTTACATGACCCATTTGGCTCTCTTCTCTTACTCTCCGAGCAGCGGCGCCCCTATTCACTCAAACAGGCTCCCCAACAGAGAGGCGATAGCGCCGTTGTCACGCTTCTGAATTTTTTCCACAGTTTTAATTGTTATTAATACAGCTGTATATTGTTAAGCACGAGGGGCAAACCTGTATTTGTACCAGTGTTTCCGCTGGTCACTCTGTTATCGCAGCTGCCACGGTGAAAAACACAAAAGAAGATATTGAATGTAACTAACATCAGTTTGAAGAGTAATAGCGTGTGAGCCGGAGAGACCCATTCATAATGAGTCAGCCGTCACTCTGAGTACGTCCATCGCACTCCCCCTCTCTCCCTAGCTCTTTTAATCAGTTATTGTTGAAAACAAGTAAAAGGAGCTTTCACAGAGATAAATTTTTTTTAAATATATCCTAGGTTATTTATTTCAGATCATTTTCATTTACATGTGTTGCAGCTGTATGTATATACAACATACAACTTCAACATAAGAGGAATGTAGCACAGTATGGATGTGAAATCAGTTATAAATAGACTATGTGACTATAAAATTTGTTTGGTTAAAATCAACAAATAATTGTGATAATAATCGTGATCACAATATTGATCAAAATAATCGTGATTATCTTTTTGGCCATAATTGTGCAGCCCTTAGGCTTTCCCCTTATGATGTCATAATGAGCAGATCGGCCCATCTGAGCTTTCATTTTCTCAAAGGCAGAAGAAGATACCCAGGGGTCGGTTTACACCTATCGCCATTTCTAGCCATGGGGGGACCATAGGCAGGCTGGAGGAACTCATATTAATGTTATAAAACCTCATAAAGTGAAATTTGTATGCCATGGGACCTTTACGTGCAAAGGAATGTAATTGAATTTCCTTGTTGCTGAAAGGTGCTGTAGAAATAAAGTTTCCTTGCCTTAAAACCTCAGCCTGTCAGTCAGTCATCAGGCCATAGAAATCACTGTTGTGCCTGCTTGTCTCAGAGGAAGTGTAAAGTCAACAGCACCGTGACCGCTTTCGCATCTCCATTAATATATATCACAGCTAACGCTGTCTGCGTAAAGTTTTGAAAAACTCTTGCCAAACTACTTTATCAGCATTGACGTAATTTGCCCGCACGTGTGTGTGTGTGTGTGTGTGTGTGTGTGTGTGTGTGTGTGTGTGTGTGTGTGTGTGTGTGTGTGTGTGTGTGTGTGTGTGTGTGTGTGTGTGTGTGTGTGTGTGTCTGTGTGTCTGTGTGTCTGTGTGTCTGTCTGTCTGTGTGTCTGTCTGTCTGTCTGTCTGTCTGTCTGTCTGTCTGTCTGTGTGTGTCGGAGCTCTCTGTCTGTGTGTGTCGGAGCTCTCTGTCAATATGCAGTAAGGACAGATAAGCGTGTGCGTTTGGAACCGAAATTTGGCACGGAAAGATAAATTATTTTTTCATTTTGACAACGGAGTTAAGGCAGCCGGCAGGTGTTGCTAAGGTGGCCACCTCAGCTGCAAAGTGCTTCGGGAAGCCCTGGTTTATCACAACTCTCATCTTTTTAAACATACAATCTCACACTAACCATAAGGCGGCTAACAATCTCTTGTTTTGCTTTTTCTACATTCTCTCTACCTTCTTCTCATAGTTGGTCTTAGATATGTATTTTATTTTTGATTGACTGTTTCAGTGTGTTTATAGTAAGGAAGCCCTTAATTCCTTGCACATCACCAGAAATTGAGAGCACATTGTAACGGGTTTTGATTGTAGTGAATAACTTGTTCCTATCTGTCAAACCAGTGAAGAACTACATTTGTTTTTTCCACTTCCACTGTAAATTGTCTGTATTATTTCAATATGTATGGGGTAGCGGAAAAGGAAGTTGTCATTCTTTGCAAATCAAACAAATGAAGAAATCAGAATACCAGTTTGGCATTCAGTGTCAGTGATGTTGAGTACTTAGAGGGCAATTTCTGTATTTTATAACCTGGACCCTATTTTACCCGCATTTTTGTCTTAAGTGACTAATGTGAACACAAATTGTTTAAAAAAAAAAACATTCTCGTTTAAGTAGTCCAATTAGTCCAATTTCAAAGATTTTTGTTCACATTAGTCACTTAGACAGAAATGCATGGGAAAATAGGGTCCAGGTTAAAAAAAAAAAAAAAATTCCCCTTTTAACATTGAGAGAACATCTCCCATCTGCAGTCATTTAGCTGCTTCTTACAGCATATGCTATCATATACAGTATGTCTGACATACAGTATGCCCTCTGCGAGTTCAGTTAGCGCTCATTCAGCAGATATTAGTTTACAAACAGTGTGGCGATGCAGCTACAAGAGCTTTGAACTCATTGTCAGGGGAAATAATGGTGTTTTGTGTCCAGGGTGTGTCTCCACAAGGAGGACTTTCTGAGGACAGAAATGTAGCTACCAGCCACCATCCTGTGTCTGTCCCTAATGGGTTCAGGTTCTCCTCTCCTCTCCTCTCCTCTCCTCTCCTCTCCCTCTCCTCTCCTCTCCTCTCTCCTCTCCTCTCCTCTCCTCTCCTCTCCTCTCCTCTCCTCTCCTCTCTCCTTTCACGTAGGTAGCTGGCTCTCATGTTCATACTGTGTCCATTAGTTTAGAGAAATACTGTACTGTACCTGTGTTTCTTTGTAGTGAAAGGAATTGTCAACTTGGAGTTGTAAATGTACCACAAGATGGCATCAGCAGAGCATGGATGTTGCATATTCAGTTGATAGGAAGAGGTCACACTTGTTTCCTTATTTGCTTTACTTGGCGATGAGAGAACTCTCTGTTAAAGGATTGCAATTATTTTGACTGAAAACTGAGTTGAGGTATCAGTTTTGTACAGCCTAGTGGGGGCAGAGCAGCAGTACACCACACACATCCACTGTTCTCAATATGTAGTGGGAAAATCACTCCATTCTCTGATGCTTGGCCATCCAGATATCATGTGTTGGTACTGTTGTGCACATTTTCCTCCCAGTCAGCCCATCCAGTCAGAGAGGAGTCAGTGTGTCTAAACTTGTTGTTTGTTATGCAGGTGATTTCTGAGGAAGGGGTCAGCTTTAAGGTCAGTCTCTTCTCTCGCTATCATTCCTTTTCTCCTCTTCTCTCTGTATCTCTTTCTTGCTTGTATCTATCTTCCTCTCTTTCTGTGATGTGATTCCGTGGTGATTCTGTCTGTGATTATTTGTGCTCTCTGTATTTTTGCTGGCTGTTGAGCACTGTCCCTAGCCAGCCTATTACATTAAGTTTTGATGATGGCATCTGACAATTGCTTTTAGCACTACCTGTTAATCACAAGGCCCACCACAGTTGCATAGTGATGCAGTCATGTCATATATGTGAATTTACATTTAGAATTGATGGTTGCTTTACATCAGTCTTCAAATTATGTATTTTTTCCACTATATGGGACTAGGATTATTAGCATGGATGTTGTAGTATCCATCCTGCTCTACATAATTACTTCTCTACACGGAAATCCTACTTGGAACATGGATTCCCTATACTTAATTGTCTGTTGCTATCCCTTATTGCTCAGCACAGCAGTACCACCTGCAGCTTAAGTCTGCTTTTCTTACCTAACATCAGGCTGCTGCCACAGCAGGCAGGGGAAATGGGGCCTTGCATCCTTTCGTGGCACCTCATTGTTTGTTCAGCCCAAGGCTGAGCTTGCTCTTTGATTGCTATGTTCAGTTCTGTTCAGTTTTATTTATATAGCACATTTAGAAATAACCATAGTCCACCAAAATGCTTAACAGGCATAAAAAAAAAAGAAACAAAGAAAACAACCCGAAAATAGATAGTAAACAACAGTTGAAAAGGGTCAAGGGGTCAAAACTCAACTTAAATTGAAAGCCAATGTGTTAGCTTTTGAATAAGTTCACACAATTTGTGACATTGCTCATCTGATGTCTTGATACAGGTATTTTAACTCAAATTCATTGCCTACTAATCACTAATATTGGATGAAACATAATGAAGATATATCTCTGACCGCCAACATGAAATAAGGCATCTTTCCCCTTGAAACACACTGCAATCACTTGAAATGAATTAGAAAATTACTGTTAAAGGCACAGCCAGTGCCACCGCCCATTTCTACATACTGTAAGAGAAAATTGTCATGCAGTTGATGTAGGTCGGAAGATTAGCTTACATTCACTATGTTATGGTGATTACTACAGTGATTTTGTTTTAAGTGTGTGTGTGTGTGTGTGTGTGTGTGTGTGTGTGTGTGTGTGTGTGTGTGTGTGTGTGTGTGTGTGTGTGTGTGTGTGTGTGTGTGTGTGTGTGTGTGTGTGTGTGTGTGTGTGTGTGTGTGTGTGTGTGTTAGATTGTGGGGAATGGAAGTGAGCAGCAGCTCCAGAGGGAGTTAGAGGATGTCCTCATGGAGTCGTCAGTAGTTGCCACTGGCCTTAAATCAGAAACCGGAATGGACAACGTTGGTGGTGGCGACCATGGCCCTCGTCCTGCTACAGTGTCACCTGTACCAGCAGGCTCTGACCCTCTGAGCTCACCACCGCTCAAGTTGGAGATGGTGCTTCCTGTTCAGACGGCTCAGGAGAGTGAGCTGAATGAGAGGTCGTACCGAGGTGAGCCTCAATGGGAGTTTTCTTATCCTCTTTTCTTGTGACTGTCAAAGCTAAAAACAATAGCTTTTATCTTCAGCTTTATAGAGGTCTTTTTAAGTCTTTCAAAGCAATATCACAGAAACACCCATATTTTTTAATAAAACAGTATACTTTTCTAAGTCTAAGAACTTTTCTTTTCTAAGTCTTTATTAATCTTTTAGCTGTGTCAGGGGACTTTGCTATTTTCTTTTTATTGTCCCTTCTATGCATTTCTTGCATGAATTTCACTGATTGACAAAACTGTTGATCTTCTCACGGCTATTTCCCCTTATTTCTACTTTGCGGAAGGCAAGTGAGCTTATGTTAGATGAGGACAATGTTGTTGATCTACAACCATAAAATCATGAAAGAAGTTAGAAAATAAGCGAATCCTTTGCTTTTCCTTTATTCTACTCTTCTTTTACCCCTTTCCCAATTCATTGCCCCTTTGCAGCAGATGAATCATCATCAGATGGCAGTCCTGGCAGTCCCATCCAAGATGAAGACAGCGTTGTGTTCAGCCAGCTGACATATCTTGGGTGTGCCTCAGTCAACGCCCCCCGCAGTGAGGTGGAGGCCCTCCGTATGATGAGTATCCTCAGAGGGCAGTGCCAACTCCCCCTGGATGTCACACTGTCTGTGCCAGGCGTGTCCGAAGGCACTGTCAGGTATAGGAAACATAGATTATTGGTTCCAGTTCTACATTGCACTGTTGCACTCAATGTTCAGTTAGATGTTATATGCACAGTACACAAACGCAGCCGCTTTTAAGATATCAAATGGCAACATTTTTTATTGATATTTTAACAGGTTGCTGGACCCCAACACCAGTACAGAGATCGCCAACTACCCTATCTACAAGATTCTGTTCTGTGTGCGAGGCCATGATGGCACACCAGAGAGTGACTGCTTTGCCTTCACGGAGAGCCACTACAATGCTGAGATCTTCAGGATCCATGTGTTCCGCTGCCAAATCCAAGAAGCGGTGGGGATTCAATCATTAATTGATTGATTGTTGTTAATTTATGTGTAACTATTTTTTCTGACGACACATTTAATGGATAGGTCCACAATTTTCATCCCTTCAGGTCCTAAAACAATAGTCATTAAGATATCCACTGTGTTTGTAATGGAAACTAAAGTTTCAGATAAACTGCAGTAAGAAGTGCATCAGTAAGGGATATTTTATAGGCCAGTATAAACAGAATGAATGATTACAGCATGCACAACCTATCTTTTAGCACAGTCTTACACATACCAAAAGAAAAACAGTAACAAGCAATGTTACTGCTATTCAGATAGTGACCCAAAGGGGGAGCGAAAGCATATAAATACTCTGTGGTTCACATGACACTTTTTTTCTTAGTCTTAGTCAGTGATCACAAAGGGATTATGTTATGCACTGCAATGTACATGTATACCATACTGTACACAATCACAAAGTACATGCAATCCCCCATGCAAACGTATAGGAAAAAGGCAAGTGTCATTGCTTATATACAGTAGATTCAGCAGTCATATTAAAGAAGAGAATAGGGAATCCACCCATGAAAGTGGGTTAAAGTACTGCTTCCTCAATCAAGTGACCTGATTTCTCCCCCTGGAAGTAATCTTCTTCAATGTCGCTAAGAGCCCCCAGACAAATGCTACTTTACCAGTCCCACATCATCATACTATCCCAGACAACCACCCATAACACACACACACACACACACACACACACACACACACACACACACACACACACACACACACACACACACACACACACACACACACACACACACACACAGAAACCCCAGTAGTAAATCACTTCTTTACTTTGTAACTGGGCAACTCTGTCTTAGGCTCTCTCTTTCCTCCTCTTCCCCACAGTCTTCCTCTCTCTTTTACATTTGCACTACTAGGTTGGATTGAGTCCGTCCATTGGTTGTCTACTTCTTCAGAAAAAAGCTGCTCTAGTAATGTCTCATATTAGCCTAAAATCCACTATAAACTGCTAAGATCTCTTGAACCTTTATATATTCATCCATTTCATCTTTTTAAAATTAATATTCAATCAAATTACAAATAGCATTCTTTACCCAATTTTAAAAAAAAATGACAATTTTGAAAGAGAACTTACAAACTTAGGGCAAATTAATTTCCTTATTTTATTGACCTTGTACCTATAAGTAGTGATGTCCAAATGAAGCTTTATGGTTGTAGTTTGTCTTTATTTTCTGAGCCTACTAGATGGCGCTCTCTGTTCAACAAAGGGCTAAGAATACATTGAATTGCCTAAGTGCCTTAGGCCTTTCTCTTAAAACCAAGAGCGCCATCTAGTGGGCTCAGAAATAATAATAAATAGAAATAATAAAGACAGTGCTTCGTTTGGCCCTCACTACCTGTAAGTACACAGTTTAATTCTGGTTTTGTAATCATATGCTTTTTTGGAGTAATTTCTGTTTCAGATTTGTAGATTTTGGAGCTGAACTGTTCATGCATAAATCAAACCCCCTCCTCAGCCTTACTCTACCCCCTTTGTGCTAGACCTCTTAGTCAGGCCCCGAGGCTAGTTTCTAACAATTCCCAGTTTTCTGGTGTTGATGGTGATGTAAAGCCCTGCTAACTCTCATACCCTTTGCCCATTACCTTGCTTCTCCCTTCCAGTGATTCATATCTTGTACTGTTAAAATTGGTATGGCTTCAAATGATCTGGGTTTCTAACACAAATTAAATCACATGTTGAGGGATACAGATTGCTGGTGTGACATCAGTTAAAAATGTCTCAAAGCTTCATGTCAGTATGCACATAAAGATAATGCTGCCAAGTTGGTAAAAAAATAATATACTGTAGGTGAAGTAAAACAGCGTAACCTAAAACGTAACAAGTTCCAGAACGGCAGTTTTTTTTAGGTAAAGGCTGATTCAAAATCCAAAATACCTCATACTAACATTTCATAAGAAATAGGGTAAAAACGGTAATATTAAAACATTTCCTCTACAGTTTATTTGACATATTTTAAAATGTTTTTCTTACTTTGAATTAAATACAAAAAGGATCAGGGGACAGACCCTTTAGGTGAAACTCCAGCATTCAGAGAAAATGTTACAACGTAATCATTTTTTTCTCTATTTAGATTTTAATTACACTACAAACCACTGACAATGCTAAAAAAGCAACAAAAAAACATTAATACTTGAAAATGTTAATACTTTCCTTGTCTATAATTGAAATAAGTTAGTTTGACAGCTTTTGTGGAATCAAGTGTTGCTTTCTGGATATTAATGCATTAACTTGCCTTATTTTTTGTGTGAGGTGAAGTTTTCCTGGAAGAAAAACTACATTACAAAGACAGTGGGGTAATGTTTCTCTTTTTATAAGAGAAGCAGCTAGTATTAGCCTAAATTACTTGTCAGGATTGATATTTTTGCAGTACAACTGTCTAATTTCTAATAGAACTCTTTTACACTGCACACAAAGAATAAAAAGGCTATTTGTTGACAGTCAAAACTGGTCCGTTTTGATTCTAGCATATAACATTACAAAACCACAATTGTCCTGTGTTATACGTTATAATCCATACTGGGGGGACGCAGATCTAACTCCACTTATTCCCCATTTCTTACATTCAGACCCCCGTTGTTTGTCAATTATCAAACCCCCTGTGATCCCCTAACATCTTTTTTGCTACAGAGAACATAACAAAGGCTTTTTGTAGAAGAGCTTAGGAGCTGCTTTATACTCTGACCTTGAAAAAAACAAAAGAGCGCTATTTATTGATAACAGCAGTTTCTCCACACCACCCCTTAGTAAAAAACCCCCAGGATCTGCTGTTTACCAGAAGTAGAGATGATCCAAAACCACTGTGCTGTGGTCCCCCAGTCTTGTGAGTGGAAAAGTGCATTTAGTGAATGTAAATAAATCATTACCACTCAGTTTTCCACACTTGGAAGTCTTTAGCTATCCCCCCAACTCTGCTCCTCTTTGCAGTTGGAGATTTAGCAAAACAAGCAGTCTTTGGAAGGACTGAGTTGTCTCTGCTTTATGTTAATATGAACAATATCTCCAAACAGGCAAATGTGAATCAGTATGTTGAATACAATATAAAAACATTAATATTTTGAGGATCTGCTGTCAGTAGAGTTGTGGGTAATTAGTTAAGCTTTCTTGTGCCCAATATTGCAAAATGACATTCTAGATCTGCAGAGGTTTTTGGAAATTATAAGGGCAGTTCACCCCAAAATCCAAAATACTTATTTATCAATCTAGATTGTTTCTCTGTGAGTGTCACAGTGTCTGCTTTCTCTTGAATATAACAGAACTAGAAGGCACTCGGCTTGTGGTGCTCAAAGCGCCAAAAAATACATTTGAAAATCATCATGACCGAGTTACCCAAGATAATTTTTCATGTAAGAAATCTTTCTTTCTACCGAACTACACCCATCAACCATATCACCGCACAAAAGGAAGCGTACTTATGGACGAGAGGCTCATGCTTGTGATAGCGTAAGATGTAAACATTAATGGCGTCATCCTTTGCTAAGCTGTGATGTTAGCTAGCTCAGGTGAGCTAGCAGTATTGGTTAGCAATTTATCTCCACAAGCTTGTATTCTTGGACCACGAAGGACTTCTGCATGGTGACATGGTTGATGGGTGTAGTTTGATAGAAAGAAAATAGTTCACAGTAAACTGCTCAACCAGGTCTGTGGATGTGGACAGGTGGCACAAGAGAGTTGTGTTAATTTTATTACATTACATGTCATTTAGCTGACGCTTTTATCCAAAGCAACTTACAATTGGTGTATATCAGAGGTTGCACGCCTCTGGAGCAACTAAGGGGTAAGTGTCTTGCTCAGGGACACGTTGGTTGATGTAACTCTCTGAATACACAGGTCGATAAAGGTCATGGAGGTTATTGAATTGTAAATCTGTATTATTAGGCCTCCCCATTATAGTGGCTTCATTTTGTGTTTAATGACTGTTTATCTTCCTCCTGCAGGTGAGTAGAATACTGTACAGCTTTGCCACAGCGTTTCGGCGGTCAGCTAAGAAGGCAGTTCTGTCATCTCAGCAACCTGCTCCACTCACCCCTGACAGTGACTTGTTTACCTTTACCGTCAGTCTGGAAATCAAAGAGGATGATGGCAAGGGTACCTTCAGGTAAGACATGCATTCACTCATAATGCATTTCAATTTTTAGAGCATGGAATCATCATTTATGATGCTTACAAAGTGGTATAAATTATGAAACATTAATATGTAATGCAATGTCTTAAAATACTTTGGACATGCATAGAAGTCTGTAAACATGTGAAACTTTTTTGTTGTTGAGTTTATTGTAACTTTTGCTGTAGAAGAGTGGACTTTATGTCCCATAGATGTGGGCATACTATCTAGTCATCAGTACTGTATTGAATATGAGCTTTAATTGACTAACCAGTAATGTATGATATTTTGAAAAATTGAAAAATGTATAGAAACCTTAAACATCATCATCATCATCATCATCATCATCATCATTAAAAAAATGTATTTTCAGTGACAACTATTTTTTTTTACAAACTACAGAATTAACTTTTCCTTTTAGGGATTAAGTGTTTAAAGTTAGCACACTTTTGGGTGATCTAGTTACAGAAATCACAACCCTTTCCAGCGTGGACAGCATGTGGGGTACATACTACCCATGACGGAAGCATCATCTTATTGGCGTATATACAAAATTATTTTGTCAGTAAATGAAAGATGAACATTATGGAAGTAACTGTAAAATGATTTAAAAAACCACTAAGAGGATCACAGACAAAAAAGAGGAACTGTATATTCCTTCCTGACTCACAGTAAACTGATATTGTGACCACTCTTATTGATTAAAATTACACTATTTTTCACGCATTGATAGCCAATAGAAAGTTCCTTTGTTTGCTCCGTTCAACCCATCTTTCCTGACCTTTTTTTTTAGTTTGTTTTCCCATACTACTTAGTTACTTCCTTGTGTGCTAAAAAACAGCCCTAGATACTTATTTGGAAAACAAAATCTGGTTATTTATAGCCTGCACATATTTCCTCCTCATTAGCTCTCTGTTGATTATTTTTAGTTTGCTTCTAAGCAAACATGCATCACTCACATGCAAGTATGTTACTGTTTTTGTGTGAAACCATTCTTTCCCTGTGGAAACAAGCTATGGAGAGAATGCTCTATATGAACTGTATATAGTAGAATATTTAAATATTTTTTTACTTTAAAAGGCTGCATTCAGAGGACCTAGTTACAGTGTGGAACCATGACTCCGTTTGAAAGCATAGTTGACTAAGCTGTAACTTGTACATTCAGTCCCTTTTCACAAAGAGACATGTTTTTGTAATCTGGGCACTGCCTGAAATCATATTTGCAATACATTTCATATTGCTTAATGGATTTGTCTTAAATTCACAAATCTTTGGACTTAAGGTTTTTCTATGCTTTTATCATGAAAATTGGGTCTATTCTGAAATGAGCCGTGCTCTTTCTTTAAACTGTCTTCATTGGACTAGTTGTCTAGTAAAAGAAGCACTTGTTGCTTTAATTGTACAGTATGTGTTACTTTGAATCAAATGTAGAAACTACAGAATTATTGTTTTTCTTCCCAGTTTAGATATAAACAACCTGTCTAGTCAGCCTGTGGTCAAATATTCCTCAAAATATCTTTAATATCATTGTTATTTTCTAATGATAGTAAATCTGCCTCATTTTGTCTCTTTTAAACATATCACTGTACTGTATCTGCTACAAAAATTTAAGTATGCTTTTGTCACATTCATCTCTGTTTTTTCTATTGATGGTGTTTCTGCTGTGGAAATGTGGGTAATAATTCTTGTTTTCCCATATTCAGTGCTGTAGCAAAAGACAAGGACAAGCAGAGCTTCAAGCTACGTGCAGGATTGGATAAGAAAATTGTAATTTATGTCCAGCAGACATCCAATAAGGAACTGGCAATTGAGAGGTACACACACACACACACACACACACACACACACACACACACACACACACACACACACACACGTTAGTTTTCTGTAACTAAATGGTGATGCTATAGCAAGAGCAGGATTGTTTCCTTTGTTCTAAGTTGATTATATTTTCCAACTCACCTGCAAAGAAGAATTGCTTCTTTAAAGAAGATGTATTCTGAAATACTGGCTGTGGCTCAAAGGTAGAGTGGTTCGGCCCTCAACCACAAGATTGGTGGTCCGATCCCAGGCTCCTTGGGCCACATATCTAAGTGTCCTTGAGCAAGACACTTAATCCCGAGTTGCTCCCCGGACACTGTATGTCGCTGTCCACTGCTCATAATGTTTAGGATAGGTTAAGTGCAGAGATTAAATTTCACTATATTGTACTGTATGATTGTATGTGATGAATAAGTTTCTTTTGTCAACTAAGGCAACAGATATATCTCTAAACGCATGCAATAATAATCTAGATTAATGTAAACAACCAAGTGAATGGAGGAAAATATTTAAGGAGAGAATCTGTCATGCATCTGTAAGACGGACTGAAAATCTTCCATTTACTCAACTATAATTGATATACACACACCGGTGAACATCTTTACATCCGTGTGTCGGGTTAGGGTTACGTTCAGGTCTTAAGTGTTCCGGCACAGTTTTAAGACTGTGATTGATGTGAGTCTGTCTCCTAGGCTCCTCATTTCCACGGTTTGATAAATCAGTTGAAATGTAAACATTCCATCACCTTTTTGTGGACTTCCATTTTCACGGTGGTTTGTTATTGTTTAATGAACCCAGAGAAGGTAAGGATTGAAGGGCTGTGTTTAATATTCTCCATGTTCTGGTCTCTGTTAGAGGTTCAGTTCAGGAAGCTATTTGCGGGAACATGTGATGGTTATATATATATAGGAAGATTTATTGTTCTTTGTCTGGTTCCTGCTCTTGCTCTGTTCTTTCTTTTTTCCTCTCTCTTCTGTCTTATATAATCCTATTCATTACACTTTCCTCTCTCTCTCGTGTGTGTGTGGGTGTGGGTGTGGGGGTGTGTGGTGTGTGTGTGTTGTGTGCTCATGTTTGTCTTCTCTCCAGGTGTTTTGGTCTCCTGCTCAGCCCAGGGAAAAATGTGAAAAACAGCGACATGCACCTGCTAGATCTGGTGGGTGGCTTTTATATGTGCACACTATGTGTGTGTCATTTTGTGTTTGTGTGTGTTTGCTAACTTCCACATACTTGTGCCCCTTCAGGAGTCAATGGGAAAGAGTTCTGATGGGAAGTCTTACATCATCACAGGAAGTTGGAACCCCAACACGCCTCAGTTCCAACCTGTGAATGAGGAAACGCCCAAAGGTAACAGCCAAAAATCTGTCAAAAATTCACATGAAGCAGAATGATTTTCAATACTTGTTATTTCTTTGGTTTGTTTATTCACACACATTTTCACACTAATATTTAACACATTTCCAAGTGTGAAAATCACTTTCCACTGGTTGCACAAATCAAGCTGTGAAAGAGCAATTTATTGTAAAATTCAGCTACACTAAATAGGGATGTAAACTGTGCTTTAATAATTGACATCCCTGTTAAAGAATAATGTTGCATACAATGCAGAATTACATTACATTAATACAAAATTTGAACAGATTACAGATAAAGCTGAAAAATTGATAATGAGAAACCAATTGACTGACTTTGTTTCATCCTTATCTTGCCGTACCTACATACACTGCCAGTCTACCTTCAAACAATTAGTCAAACTCCATAAATCACAGTTACGTGGTTTGGTTTAAATATTTATTATATTATTATTATTATTATTATTATTATAGATGGTGCATAGAGGGGAATCAAGTACTTGGAAATAACATTTTAGCCATTTTCTTGTTATTCCCAGATAAATTCATGTACATGACAACAGCAGTGGACCTGGTGATCACAGAGGTGGAGGAACCAGTCCGTTTTCTGCTGGAGACAAGGGTCAGAGTCTGCTCCCAAATGATAGGCTGTTCTGGCCATTCAGCAAGCGTAACTACACTGAGACCTTCTACCTTAAACTACGACAGGTATGTCAAGTCATTACCCAATTTTCCATTTGTAATTAAATCAATTCAAGTGATGGTCTCTGTGAATTGTACCATATGTCAGCTGTGACCTGCAATGATGCAACACAATCAGTTTGTTGATAAACTGTGATTTTGTAATTGCTAAGTAATATTTAAATAAAAAAAGAAAAGAAAATTGACATATGTTTTTACCAACCAAACATCTCCCTTTAGATGGAGCGTAAGGAGCGTAAGAGTCCTGCCTCTGACACACTTTATGAGGTGGTGAGTTTGGAAAGCGAGACTGAGAGAGAGAAACGGAAGACCACAGCTAGTCCTGGCATCCTGCCCACCGGGACTGGTACCACTGTCCCTTCACCACCTGAGGATGATGAAGAGGAAGGTGATTGGATACTGACTTCTTAATTTATTAAAGGCACACAACACAGAAGGATTGCAAGTATGTTATTAAAAATTAAATTTCTGGTATATCAAAGGGTATCATTTATATGAAAATGGTTTAAACTTGTCAGACACATAAAAAGCGTCATAGCAGACACTTAAGTGGCAAGATAATATAAATGTTTTACTCTTTTGATCTGGGATGCTGAAACATTGTTGTGCACTTTATCAGCATTGTGCTCATTCAGAAGCATGGACCTCCAAAACACAATAATAAAAGTATTACTCCCCAGCAGCATGACATTTAACAAGCTTATGCTGATGTTTAGCGTTTAACATTGACATTTATACCCTGACTTGATGAGTGATACAAATTTAAACTCCATCCTGTGGAGCTGTACCAGATATAGACTTGTGTTTCTCAAAATCCCATGAGAGATCAGACGCTGAACTATTTGTACCGTGTCCTCCAGATTACTTAGAGTGTGTGTGTGTGTGTGTGTGTGTGTGTGTGTCTTTGGTATATTGGCCTTTTGGTACAGTTTGAGCTCACTCTTTGGACTGCATGTCCACAGTTTAGATACCACAGTACATAGAGATAGTAAAAAAATTTTAGCTGATACCATAAAAAGTTGAAAGACACAACAATTTGTTTAGATCATGAAATTCCACAGCTAGGTATGCATGTCGTTTATATAGAAAAAAAAATCGATTTTAGAGAGCTGTCAAGTTCAACATTATCATGACTGCAGGTCAGATGCAGAAGACCACAAACATACAGTATACAACATCACAAAACATCAAACCAGATGATCACAGCCTTTGATATAAATGTTTCATTATGCACTTAAAAACAAAGTGTCTTTAAGTGGGGTATGTACATTTAGGCACCATCTTGGTAACACCAATAAGTATAAGTAGAATGTTTGTGACTGACTTAAAACACCAATCTCTTTGAATGAGGCAACATTTGACATCTTAAAGGTAAAATTTGTTGTTTGTAAACACACTATTCAAAGTTGGCACCGGCTCAACGAGCCAGAGAGAGAGCACAGAGGTGGTCCAGTGAGCTAGAGGGTGAAGGATGAGAGGCACCACGGTTAGCATGAAGCAAGCAGTCAATCAGAGGAATACAATTTTCTTATCTGATTGTTTTACGCCGGTTTGGTTCTAAAGCACAAATAAACATACACTTCTGCACAACGCTTTGGGAAAGTGCTGCATTCCTGGGTTTTGTTTAAATGCAGAGCTTCATCCTATCGCATGTGTGTGTGTTTCAGTCAAACAGACGCAGCACAGCGCACAGCATAGGAGAGAGACAAGGAGCAGGGGAAACTCATAAAAGCATACAGCAATGCAAACAACCCAATCATCGTTAAATCCCGCCACTTTGTATCATAATATGTTATAATAATATAATATATTTTGTTGTGCCTGGGTATAAGACACCAGAGGGTGTGACCAAGCGGCGGTATTGGGAATGAGAAAGGGCTGCACACCCTGCATGCTGTTATTGGCTGGGGGTTACACACTCAACGTGGGACCCAAAGGCGCCCATAAACGTCAGAAAAATAAGATTAAAAGAGAAAACACAGGGTCTCTGCAGATGCAGACACTGCCACACATTTCTAGTGGTTCATAACTAATGATGATGATTGAAAGGAATACTTGTGTATGAGTTGATACCTTGTTTTTTTAGTAATATACTGCATATAATACCTTTTTAAGTCCTTGCATTTATTTAATGATTTTCATTTCACATGCATTAGCTCTGGTTAATTGTGTCTATTTTGGAGCATATAAAGTGCAAATCTAAGAAGAAGAAAAGTGACCGTAAGGGATCTTACTTTACTACCTTCTGTGTCCAGATAATGATGAGCCTTTACTCAGTGGGTCAGGTGATGTTTCCAAGGAGTGTGCAGAGAAGATCCTGGAGACCTGGGGGGACTTGTTATCCAAATGGTAAGGCTTTGTTCCCTCATTTACTGTGTTCTTCCTATTCTACTGCTGTTGACAGCCGGACACACAAACACACGGGCACACGGACACGCGGTTGGGCAGAGAAGGAGTCCTTGATAAGCAGCTGAGCTTCAGACTGCAACCATTTTAGAGACAGAAACTACATGCACATGAGCGACCTTCAAATTTAATGACATTTCTTTTTATTTCATGTTGAAAAACGAGGACGGGGTCAGAGTCTGGCAGAGATGAGGAGTTAACCTTAGCCTTACGTTAGCCCTCTATTCCCCCGGAGCCGGGTTGGTAGCCCTCTTCAGTTTTGTAGTACTCGGTCATAAAATCATAAAAATCGACCGCATTGTTACACAGTGTTGTCTCAGTCTCAAACAAAAAGGGACTACTACAAGGAACACCACAACTGCAGGGATATCCCTTAATTGCCTGTGCATTCACTGATTTTTTGTTGCATTTTTACATCAATGCTAATGTTAGCTCCAACATTTGCCACCCTCCGCAGTACAGCTTCCTCACCTGGGTGAGAGATAAAGATGTCACAGCAGAGAGTCGAGACCACTTCTGTAGAAAAACATACATAGGCTGCTTTGTCTGAATATTAGCAAATGGCACGTTACTTTATTTTTGAGTTTGAATACACATTTGCTGGTCAAATATATAACTATTTACCTCGTCAAAACAAATATTGCTTGTGTGTTTTGAGTATTGTGAGCTCCTCTGTGTCTGGCTCACTCATTCCCACTGGGTGTTAGATACTCTCCTTTCCTTGGAAGTTTAATCACTTTAGACATGGTTGTTATTTCAGTGCAGTGTTAACAAAAAAAGACGAACAGGAAGGAGGGAGTATGATAATAATAATTATTGGTTTACATTTCTGAATTTGCATTTGTAAAGCACCATTCAATTAAAATGTGACTGTAAACTAAAATAAAACTGCACGTTGTAGTTTTTGTGTTTATTACCAAAGCCTTTATCATTAATACAGTTAAAATAAGGAAAATGTGAAAAATTGCGTTACAGGTCGATTTAGAATGTGTGAAGTTTAAAGTATAAAGTCAGTCTGGAGCCCTGAGCAGCTCATTAAGATGGCTTCCCTCTTCCATTACTGGATTTAAAAAAAAAATCAAAAGCTTGTGAGGAACTGAATTGAAACTGCCTGGACTTTAATTAGCTGTAAGTTAAGTCCCACACACACACACACACACACACACACACTCGCACACACTCACATGCACTCACGCATAGCTTGCTCCTCCCCCTCCCTCCCCTCCCCCCTCCCCTCCCCTCCCCTCCCTCCCTGTCTGTTCTCATGTATGTTTTTCAATAGAACAGTATAATTTGGTTGGTTTTGTACAATAGATATATATCTAAATATATAAATAGTTTTAAGTCATATGTTTATCGTAATAAATTAATCTTTTTTTCTTCTTCTTCTTTTCTTACTATATTTTGGGTGTACGTTTACAATATAATAATGTTGACACAATGGTATTTGTCTCACTTTTTTTAAAATAAAAAATAATGCCTAAAAAAAAAGTAATCATAAGACTAGCCTGTCATAATACTCTTTGTACGCTTTGTGCGAGTGATTGGCGATGTGTGTGAGCAGGAGAGTGCGTGTTGTGGTGCTGTGGGATGCAGCGCTCAGGGAGCACAGAGAGGCAAATCACAGAAAGCCCTTTACAATCTTATGCCCCTAAGGGCCGGGCCGGGCCTGGCATTACTTACGTCACATGCACGCACACATGCATGAACACACATACACAGTATACTTTTGTTACCTTTCTTTGTCTCAACAGAAAATGCCGCATATTGCATAACCTGACAAATAAACCAAACTAACTCAGAAAATAGAGAGGGATAAATTTCGAAAGGAGGGAAAAGTGAGAGAATCTTCAGGGAGTTAGGGAGGGTGATAGTTGTTATCTAGATACAGCTGTGCCTCCCTGTTCACCTTCTCCTTCTCTCTATATCTCTAATTTTGTTTTTGTTACTCACTAGTTGTCGGGCAGATGCCTGAGTTCATTATTTGATGCATACAGTGTTGCCAACAGCTACAATATTTAAATATTAAGATGAGGAATGAAGGCATTAAAACTGGCCTTTGTGTACTGTTGCTGTAATTTACTATTGGCTTATTGTCTGCTATTGTCTATTGTTTTCCTATCCTGCTAAAAAATAGTGCAGGGGTAAAATAAAGCAGAACTACTGTGCAAATATCAGAGAAAAAAAAAAGTATTTGTTACATTTTCTTTTTAAAAATTGCACATTTAACATTCTGAGACAGTGACATTTGAGCCTCTGATTGATTGCACCCCTTGTTGGAGGTAGGACTGAAACCTTTTAGACCACTACACATGTAAATGCTTATACTTGGCCCATGATCTTGATCATGGCACAGCTGACCATCTGTAGAGATGCTTCTTTTTAGAAACGATTTAGAGCCGAAAACATTGTTTTGAGTAGATTTAGTAGGCAGGTGTGCCCAGAAAAATTGCAGTGCAGGAACTTGTGACATAAAATTAAGATGTCTTTGATAAACTTTGATGGTTAACTCCCCCTCTCCTCTCTTCTCCTCTCACAGGCATTTGAACTTATCAGTGCGTCCCAAGCAGCTGCCAGCTTTGGTACGGAGTGGCATCCCTGAGGCTCTCCGTGGGGAGGTGTGGCAGCTCCTGGCAGGCTGCCATAACAATGACCACCAGGTAGAAGAGTACCGCACTCTTATTACAAAGGTATGACCACACAAAACTTTTTTCTTTGTGAAGATGGCCAGGACATACAAGTCCCATGATCCCCTAATGTTAGTGGTCTAAACAATCTTTCACACAAGCTCCACTCATTTTTGTTTTTTGCTCTCTCAAACTGAAACACATTCTATTCAGTTCATTATTTGTTTGTTTTTTCTTGCACTGGCCAGAGCATGTGTTACTTTTATTGGCAACAGTTCTTTGAAAGTACACCTCAGGGGTCAATGATGGCCCTGTTTCACAAGTTTGTCTCTCATGTGCTTCAAACTTGTGATCCACTGCTGCCCTGTAGGTCATGACAGCTGATTACTTTTGGCATTATGTAAGTGATCTATTCTTACACTTTTCTTCAACAAAGTGTGTTAATGGTTCTGTGAAAATTAATAATCCTTAACTTCTTATAAAAACTCAATAATGTTGTAGAATGTAGATGAAGTAAGACTGTATATATATATATATATATATACCTGCTTATAACCCTCCAGTAGTAAGGTATCATATTTCATGAGGTTGGTGTTATTTAAGTGTGTTTTTAAGCCACCTGCAAAATTCAAGAAAAAGGGCTAGGAGTCTGAAACGTGATCAACATGACTTGGCATTGGACATGGGCCAGAAATTTCCTTTATTTAACTACATTGAATAGTTGGTCTAAAATGATACTTTATTCCATTATGATGATTTCAATTGTGGGGAGTTTTTAATATTAGCTTTTTCATAGCTGATTGGCTTTGTTATTGTATGTGCCTCTTTTCTGCAGACTTGTGTTTGTATGTATGGGAAGAAATGACAGCTAGCGTTTGCTGGAGAATCATTTGTGACGGTTTGTCTGTGCGGCAGTGTGTGTAAGGCACTGCTGTAGATGGTTAGTCCCCCTTTGCGCTGAGAACAGTGTGTTATTCAATGTAATTTTTTTCTCGGCTGCAGCTCATTCCAGTGTTCTTATGTAAAGGAAGCATCCCCAGGCAGCAAGCTGGGACCCAGGTGGTGACAAGATGTTGGTCTTGCCCTTTCCTCCACTCTGCTCTTTGCTCTTTGCCTCCTCCCATCCTTTCTCTTTTGCTCTTTTGCTCTCAATGCCTTTTCACTTATCCTTAATTTTGCCTTCCATCTCTAGCATGTGATAATGAAAGAATTTAGATTTTTAGTTTAAAAAATTTAAAAGTAAAAAAAAAAAAATGGATAAACTCAAATAGAAAATTCATACCAAAAAAACAGGAGTCACACTGTTATCCATTAACATGAATGCAATCTCAACTTTCACTCAAACAACAATAACAATGAATCACAATGCAACTGTCCTGTGGGAAGAAAGTTGGATAGGAGTTAATTGCACAAGCACTAAAGCATTCCAGATTTGTACGTAAGCCAACGAACACACAGATATAAGTGTGGAGAACCCATGCAGCTTTACCTGACTCTAACAGACGATTTGCGTGTTTAATTTAGTCTCCTTAGAAGAAGATGAGGTAAGGTAGCCAAGAACAGTTTAAGGAGAGAAAGATGATACATCATCACAACAATGTTGCATGGATTTAAAAAAAAAATAATCTAACTAGAACTTAGACACAAAAAGGTCTTCTTAATTAAATAGCTCTAAACTGTTGAAAAAGAGTATGGAAATGTATTGCATAATGGTTCTCTGAATATTATATCTTTTAATGAGGAAATAATTTATTCATATTGATGTTGGTATTATTTCTGGTACTAATTAAAGCTGATGTACTAATTCATTCTTTCCCTTGTTAGCTCCTGTTTCAAAATGTGTACATACCATACTTATGTGCCAGCTCCTAATTTGTTTTGTGTGCTTTCTGTATTCAGCCTGTGCTTGTGTGTATCTCTTTGTGCTGTATTGCACTGCATGCACAGCATGTCCTAGCTAGTGCCCTCTTTTGTACCCAACTCTGTTTGACCTTGGTGTTCATCCACATATGTGAATGCCGGGCATTGATGGACCAATTCTTTCCCGATGGAGCCCTAACGAATTTCCCAATATGAGTCCCCCTGCTGCTAATTCCCTGAAGAACCATTCTAACTTTTGCATTAGCTCCATAACCTGACATAATGGCAGGCAAGACTTTGGATGTGATTACAATTGTTTTTCATGCTACTTTGATGATCAGATGCGCCAGATCAGAACTTGTTTGCACTTAACACTTCAATTCGACCTGCCTGATCAGATAGAACGTTATTCATGCACAATAGGTGCATCCAAAATGTCACTTGAGCACTTAGATCCGAATTCAATGCAAGCCAGACCACCTCAGCATGTGGTCTGGCTGATTGGAACCTAATTTGAGCAAGATCTGATCTTGGAGTGTACAGACTTGACATGTGTCCTGGCATGATCGGATGATAAAAGTTGCATTAAGACAAGTGTACCCATGGCCTTTGTTATTGTGCTGAGGGGCAGTGACGTTGTGTCCATATTACAACATAATGGTTAACAACGTGAGAGGCAAGGTGGGAAACAATAAAGTCATATATTTGTGTATTTTCACAAACGTGTAATTTTTGAGAGTTTGAGAGAGCTTTAGAGTAAGCTTGCAACAGTAAAAGGAACACAGCATAATCAGATCACTCAGTTCAGTGGGTGAGGATTGACTGATAACCTACTTGAAATGAGCGTACACCCATACAGAATGTGTAGTGTAGACAATGTGATCAGATAAACACAGGCCCCCGGACCTGCTGCGCCAGCCTCCTGTGTAGAGCAAAAACAAGTCCTCATATCTATCTGTCTGCCTCCCTGTCTCTGTCTGACCCACATAAGGACCTGTATGCCTGTCTCTGTCTGTCTTTATAATCGTATGTATTTGTGTACACCTGACTCTGACTCTCTCCAACTTCTACCTAGACCTGTTAGGGCTTCTGTCATTGTGTGTTTCTTCCTGCCGCTCTCTGTCTGCCTGCTCATTTGTGTTTTGTCACACTGTCTGCTTGCCTCTTTTTTGCTTCTCTCCCTCTGTCTTGTTGGCCCGCCGTGTCTGCTTCTCTTTTTTTTTTCCTCATGTGATTGTATGCCTGCCTGTCTCTCTGTCCCATAGGTTCATGTGCATTACATTTCTGACTTCAGCAGAATTACTTTAAGATGTGTTTTTGTATTCTACTTTGAAGTTAGTTTCCCACATTGTCACAAAGAATATTATTTTGCAATTGAATGTGAACAGGCTGAAATTTTATGATAATGTTTTATCCTTTGCCTGACGTTGGTATTTATGTACGGTACTAGCTCCAGGTGCACTAAAGATAGCGCAGAGATGAACATAATTAATTCCCTAATATAAAAGATTGTGTATTCTTTGTCCAGTTCCTTGAAAATCTTTTTATTTATTATTAGGCATTCCTCAGATTAATAAAAATCAGTTGACCAGTTCTTTATCTTTTTGTTATATCATGTTTTTACAAAAGTTGGCACGGAGTGACAGCTTATTTTTATATTTATATAAAAACAGAACAGAATTATCAGAATTATGAGCCACCAGCAGGATGATGGTGAAGGGTGGGTGTAAATAATAATCCGATGGAAGTCAGCCATTATGGCACTTGCAAGTTAACTATCTTTTTATTTAAATAGGGCTTAGCATAGCTTGTCAAACAGATAATATATCACATTTTTGATGATTTATTAATTTTGTGTTATTTAAGTAACAATACAGAATATTTGCTGATATTCTACAGATGAGTCACTAGTGAAGCATTCATTGTGTTCTACCCCAACAATAACTACAGCAATTTCAGTAAAGAGCAAACATTATCTTAACATAACACATAATTAACATCCTCAGCTTTTTTCTTTTCCTTAAAACCATACATGCTTTACAGAAGTTTAGGACCATTGTGTTGTTGCCAAGTTTGTGTCAGCTACTGGAAGCCTGTCCTTCAGTGGTTGACAGGCAATGAGGAAGCATAAGTTAGACAGCTAACAGGACTAAGTTAAGCTCAGCATGGCAACCAGCTAACAGTACATCACGCTCTTCCTTCTTCCTTGTTCTCATAGCTCCCTGTTTTGTTCTTGCAATATTGTATGTATTTTTCTTTTACCTCTTCCTCCACTCACATATGATGAGCTCTGTGTTACTTTTGAGTCTCTTCCTTTTCTCTTATTCCTCTTCTTTTTCCAACAGTTTTTGTCACACTGTCATCTATTTTTAGCTCCTCGTGTGGTGGGCAGAGGAGGTTCGTGAAAGCATGGGAGTGTGTCTGGATTGCGGGGGGGGGGAAAGGTGCAGGCTGGTGTGTGTGTGTGTGTGTGTGTGTGGGGCTGTGTGTGTGTGTGTGGCTGTGTGTGTGGCTGTGTGTGTGTGTGTGGCTGTGTGGGTATGTTTTGGTCTCCATCACGCTACACCAAATTGCCCTGCACAAGACACTCTGCAGTCTTCAGAAAGCCATTAGGATGATGATCCAGCAGCACTAAATCTGACATTGATTACTAACCACTGATGTTTCTAATTGTCCAGGATTGTGAGTAATTAATTGCAATCAGCACATCATATGATCTAAAAATAACTGAGCTGGTAATTGTTTTGCACAGATTCAGTAGGCTCTTTACAGAAGAACTGACGTGGACTTGATATAGCTAACACGTTTGAGAAAATTAAATACTAAGTGTTCTAAGTCCTTTACAGCCTTGCAATACAAATCTGGCCTGGAGGGAGATTAAAAGATGACTGGTGAGGTTATGCTACCTGGGTGTAGCTGACTGTGTAAAAGCAACTCTCATGCTAAGTGGAGGTGCAGCATCTGCTGATGCATGCAAAAGTAAGTAGTTAAGTAGTTGCCACTTAGTACTGTAGATTTGTAAGTGTCCTTACAGTTATAGTCTCTCTTGCACTTTTAGAGACACATGCATAGAGTTGTACATAGAGTTTTAAAGAAAAAAACATGTAGGCCATTGTGTAATGATACAGTACATAAGTACAATTGTTAAACAAGGTTTACTTGTAAAGGCATGAGTATTGTGTGAGCACGTGCTTTATTTAGAATGTGTTATTTTAACGTATTCAGGGCATATTACAGGGCTAGTAAGATGTACACTTTTACATTATTATTAATGATGAAACCGTTCTATGCATATAATTTAAAGCAATACATTTCTTAGTTAGACAATGTGGCCTTATAAAATTATAATAATTTTTTTTATCTGAACTTTCTCCATTGAAGTGCGCCTTTCAGTCTCTCTTTTACTTGCAGTTTGCACCCACAAAATAGAGCCAGTTACTAATTGCATAATTACTTAATGCTTGATGAATCAGCTACAAATTACATGCAGGCTGTGAGTGCAAATTTAATTATTTGTGCTGTGCTTTCATGTATTTAAATCTCATTCTCTTAAGCTTTTATGTTGCTCTGTTTATTATTAGTAGGTTACAAATATATTTTGTATTCAGTGTACAGTATATGGAGTAGCAGCATGAACAAATCAGACAAAGATGAAGTTATGGCTTTATTAAACAATTAGAGAGAGTTTTACCACATTCGACGGATGAATTCTTTCACAAAAAACTAAAAACTATCTGTTAAATAATGGCACTTTTTGTGCTTTATAAATACAGAAGCAGATTATGAACCCACACAGATATACTGAGGTCTGATTTCTCTGTGCAGCAATAAGCACATACTTTATGTATAGCAGTTTACATGCAAAGATGCACAGAACTGTAGGGAAAGCCGCTTTCCTGTCCTGAATGTCCTTGGTTTACAATCCGATTGAAAATAGAAATATTTCCTGTAAATTGCACCCTGGCATGCAGTTATTGTTCCCTGCAAACAAATACAATACCTTTTCTTTACTGTAGAAACATTGTGTCCATTCTTACAACTTAAAAATGCCCTATCTTTTGGATTGAGCTGAGAAACAACTGAGATGTTAACAGTCAAAAGAACTGGGTTAACAATGAATTACTAAATTTAACAGTGTGAAACAGTATGTTTGAAATTTAGGGTGATTATGAGAAGCATAGAAAAAACAGGGAGGGGTGAGAGGGTTGGGTGAAAAAGGCAAGCCTTGTGCCCTTGCAGTTAATCATTGGTTGGAGCCACAAGGAAGGGGAGGGGCCTCAGTGTCACTGTTTCTGTAGAGAGAGAGGCAGAGTGAGCAAGACAGCAAAGGAGGATAAATGAACACGAGGGTTCTCCCAGCATCGGTATGCCTGCCTACCTCATTTCCAGTCCAGACACAGTTGCTGCTCCTCTGGATAGAAATAACAGCTGAGGTGTGTGCGCATGTGTGTGCGCATTTTAAATACCAGTTACTCCGTGCACCGCCTTCATTCTCTTAGCTAACGCCAGTCTGCTGTGATTTTACTGCGAAGGACCAGACATAAACTGACAAGAGCAAGCCGACATGGAGCAGTGGTGAAAAAAGGGGTAAAGGAGAGCCAAGAAACGCAAGGAAAAACAAAGAAGAAAGAGGAGTGAGAAGCAGAAGGAGATATTATGCTTAATGTCTCCTTCCCTCAATTCATTAATGCAGCACTTTACACAATAATGTCTTTTCATTGTAAGTGACTCTGTGGACTATAAACACATACGAGAGCTTCAATCAGCTTTCTGCAGCTGCAGCAGATGTTGAAGACATCTTTGACTTTATAGGGAGCGGAGTCATTTCAAGCATAGATTGGACTGGAATTCCTTTAAAAAAAAGTCCCATTTTGTTTTTTCTCATTTTTGTGCCTTTAGCTGGGAAGTTTGCTTAACTGAAAAAAGGAATACACACATTTCTTTTTGTGTGTTAATCTGTTTTTACGCTGGTGGTTTTCTATCTTTTGTGTAAACCCACAACTGCCTGCACCGAGGACAAACCCAGGGGGCTTCCTCACCTCTCGTTGTCCTTTTCCATCCCTCCTGCATTTGAAATGGCAGATGGCAGCAGTCTCTTCATGGAACCGCAGCATGCAGCTTTTTGTTTGGACTGAAACCATACTGCTACAAGATGATGAATTCCTCCCTGGATCCATTGAACCAAAGCTCTGCTGACCCGTCAAACTTATCTGCGCCCTTCTGCCTGCTTGAGATAGGCTATTCCCAGATTTTCACCACCTGCATGCTTGAAATCTCTATCATACTTCTTCTCACTGTTCTCATAATTTCTGGTAACCTGGTGGTGATTTTTGTGTTTCACTGTGCCCCCTTGCTTAGCCAGCACACCACCAGTGCTTTCATCCAGACTATGGCATACGCTGATTTGCTGGTGGGGGTCAGCTGCCTGTTCCCCTCTCTGTCTCTCCTCCATCACCTCAAGGGCCTCGACCCCAAACTCACCTGCCAGGTGTTCGGGTACATGGTGTCTGTTTTGAAATCAGTTTCAATGGTGTCGTTAGCATGTGTGAGTGTAGACCGCTACATTGCCATCACACGACCTCTGACTTATGCATTCCTGGTGACACCTTGTCGAATTCGATGCTGCATCGTTCTAATATGGTTGTACTCTGCTCTAGTGTTTCTCCCATCGTTTCTGGGATGGGGGAAACCTGGTTACCACGGGGATGTGGTGGAGTGGTGCGCAGTTGAGTGGAGGACTCGTCCAGCCTTCACAACCTTTATTGTTGCACTGCTCTACGCCCCAGCTGCTCTCACTGTTTGCTTTACCTACGCCAACATCTTCAAGATCTGCCGGCAGCACACCCGGGAGATCAGCGAGCGCCGCGCACGATACCGACCACAACAGCTGCAGGGACCAGGATTGACAGTGGGATCTGCGTTCAAGGACAACAGTGCAGTAGAGCAAGGGCAGTTGCCCCACTTGTCTCAGCCACAAAAACTTCAACCACAGTATCAGCAGCCCACATCAACATACCCAGACAAGCGATACGCTATGGTACTGTTCCGCATTACCAGCGTGTTTTATATCCTCTGGTTGCCCTACATCCTCTACTTTCTGTTGGAGAGTGGAGGGATCTATCACCACCCTGCAGCCTCATTCCTAACCACATGGCTTGCCATCAGCAACAGCTTCTGCAACTGTCTCATCTATAGCCTCTCCAACTCTGCCTTCAGGAAGGGCCTCAAACGTCTCTGCTCCTTCTGTTTACAGCGCAGTGGCAGTGGCTTCGGGGTTAGGAACACTAAAAAGGCTTTTGTTGGTTCTGTTGAAAAAGGATGTGGCGTACCGGCGTATGGATACGGACATGGGGAAATAGGAATTGGCACAACATGTCATGTGTAGAGCACACACAGAGGAAACCCTTGTGCCAAATTGGCATTTGAATTTTTTAAAGATCTTATGTGATTGCTGTAATATGTATCCTCTTTTATGCTTAAATGTGCTGTAAAGAGATGGAAGGAGGCATTGATCTGTCACTGTTGTTTCTGTTGCACTTGGAGGTTACATAGGCGTCCTCTCTGCAGACGCCACAGCTAGCAAAGACAGAGAAAGAGAGTCAAGAGCAAAACACTGAAGGAGAAAAAGCCTAAAAAGCCCTGCAACGTGTTTTATAATGGTCCTAGAAACACAGCATACTATACTGTGTATGGACAGGGGTGATAAATGGAAAGGGTTGGGATGGAGGAGAAAAAGGTGTCTCTGGAGAAATGAACTCTCTTGAGATTATACACATGTAAAGTGAATGCAAGTGAATCCTTAACTTATTTTGCCAATACATCAAAACGTTCCAAGAAAAGTGTTCTGAATGACTGTATGTGAAACAATGTGACCTTTGTTGCCAGATTATCAGCATAGTATGAGCTAAATGCAAAAAAGGAGACAGTTGATGCTGTGTTTTTATAATGTGGTGCTGAGGCAAAGCTTTTTAAATATGTTTTACATGCTTCTACCCCCTCAGTATCTGAATACTAAAAGTGATGCAAGTTTGTTTGTGTATTTGTTGTCTTTTGTTGTTGACTGATTGATTGAGCTCAGTCAGTCAAAAAGAAATGGAAAGAAAAGTGTAGGTGTAGACACATGTCCTTTGGAGTGTATTTTCATTTAATTTATCGTAAATTAATTTTTCAAATCTTTGTCAGTTTCATTGCACCTTTGTTGTTTTGATTATGTAACTAAACCCATTTCATAAGACTCTGCTCTCTCTCACACACACACACACACACACACACACACACACACACACACACACACACACACACAATGAAAACAGAAACAGTTGCCCATTCACTTTGCCAACTGGCTAGCCTCTGGTAAATTCTGTGTTTCACTATGAAAAGGGACTGACCCCTCAACTTTCTGAAGTTCAGTTGCATGCTTGTGTGTATGTGAGCATCTACATGCATGCACGTGTTGTAGTCTGTGCATGTGTCCCCATGTATTGTTTTGTGTGTTCTTTTTCACTCTTAACTTCATATTTAATGTCTCCAAGTGTACATACTGTGTCATAAACTCAAACATTTTTAACCATTATCTCTATTTTGAACCATGGAGAATCATTTTACAGTTTATTTAGGTGCAGATAATCTAACTTTATCATTTTTATCTAATCTACCAAAGAAAGTTAATTTAGTTAAATGCTATAGTTTTCTAAATATCTAACATATGAAGATTTAGTTAAGTGCGATTTAATAAGAGGGGGTTTTACACAAACTTTGTGTAGTTCAACTGCACTGTGTTGGCCTAGGGATGCCTTGTCTGCATAAATATGACTGTTTCAGTAAAGAGATCTATTGTTGCCTTGATATACAATTGAAAATGAACTGTTGGGAAAGTATTTTCCTTACATTTAGTGAGGGCTTAATTTCTAGACAAGCGACTGTTTTTAGAGGCAACAGCACAGACTGGAAATAAAAATATACATTAGCCAGCCTAAAATGACACACTCCATACAGAATAACCTGAACCCCATCTGTTGTGTAAATTAATGTCATTGTTAATTCAGCTACTCTCTTGTTTATAACTGAAATCAGCCAGGAGCAAACACATGACTCAAAACTGTTAATATTGTTTGTATTTTAAATTATTTGTATGTGTGTATGTAGGTGTATTAGGATGTGATCATTGGCTAAATTTAACTGTTTACGTTGTTCTAGCAAGACTGCTAACAGTGTTTCATTGCTTTATTAGCTGCACATCACGTCTCTCCAATACACTGTATTTTGTGAGTCTACTGTATGTGAGTATGATGTGCTATTGTGGTAGATTCATGTTGTCTTTAAATATTTCGGCTGTCATCTGTGAAGCATTGCCAAATATTGTAATCCTTCCTATTTGTACTGTCTTTTGTTCAGAAATGGCGTGTGAAGAAACAGTGTATTGAATGTCTGATTGCCAAACTACAGAAATGTATTTTTGTAAAATGATTTAGTTTCTGACTATTCTCTTGTGAAATGTTGCAAAATCTAAATAGGTTTAGTAGCATGATTACGTATTGAAATGATTTAAGATGTGTCTTGATGAAGATCCATTTATTTTACTTGGGCTAGGTGTAAAATAATACTAGGTGTCTCTGTCTTTTGCACTAAGAAAATTGCTTACTTTGAATGTGAGGCAAGAAGTTTATCACTAAAAACATATAATTTCCCAGTTAATGGTACAATTCCTCAGAAATGCATAAGATTTAGGTCAAAGTTTTTTGGTAAATTATTGTGCCAAAACTAATAAGGCCATTTGTAGGTTAAATGCAGCCTTCTGCTATGAGAGAGAGAGCAAGTATTGTTCATGGGACAAAATAATGTGTGAGTGCATACTACAAACACAATTGATAAGGATATCCAGATACAAATACATGACATTGATAAGTGTGACACCACACTTTTTGGACTTAAACTCTTTCTTTTAGTTAAAAAATAACTTTTGTAAATAACAACAAAAAAGTATTCCCACTAGCGTAATACTGGTTCTTCTTAGAGTAGACAGTAACCCACACGGGCAGGAAAGCCTCACTCTTATAATGCACAGGGTATTTTTGTAGTTGTCTTTTAATCCGTATGAGATTTTCTTCTTTGTGTATTTGTAAGGCTGTCAATAGGTCACACAAAACCCTCACAAATGGCTGACTCATGACTTAGCTGTTCTAAGACACTGTGATTATTTGATATTTTTCATTACTCAATGCTTTGTAGGTGACAAGCCTAAAAAGTATCATAAGATGTACATGTATGTCTGTACTGAGCAAATAAATGTAATATTATCTCAATGAATTTTATTTTCCTTGTGCTAATTACTTTGTTACAAACACAGTCATTGTGGCCGCAATTTTGTATTGTTAAGTATGTTAACCCACATATTGTGTTATTTGTGACTAAACCAGACCTTTATATTTATATTTAGTGAGGTGGAAGACTTGGCTAAATACTGCTGGCTGAAGATCAAGTATTATAGTTGATAAGAAAAATAATAGCACTGCATTCACAAAGAATTTTAAATTTTTTTGCCAAATGGTGAATGCTTTGGTGTAGATTGTTACAGATAAGAATATATATTTGTTAACATGCTGTAAATTGACTAGTTAGTCTGCTGAATTTGCATGCTGGCGAAGCCACATTGGAAAAAGTGGTTTTGGAAAGCAATACCATGAGAGAATCCCTTTATAGTTTTGGCAGTGTGTGTAGTGTTGTCATTAAGATTTAGCTTCTACCTTTATGTCATCTTGGTCCTGATCAGATACATATTTTGTTGGCGCTCCTTGTGTTGAATCAGCCAGTGCACAAATGGCACAAACACAAAGTAGTAAAGACAGACAATTAAGATTTAATAAAAGCTAAGGTGAGAAAACAGTTCAGTTCAGTAATGTTCAGTCCATTACATATTCTTGTAAATGGAATCACTGTTTTTAACTAATATTTATTAGCTTTATTAATAAAGGATTTTTAAAAGGAAAATTCAGTTGTTTTAACTAGTTAAGACTAGTTGTTATTTACATAGCAATAGTTACTGCCACATTTACTATTTCATAGGATTAAGGCTCGAATCCAGTGAAACAATTACAATGAAACGTGTAAAACTCAGGGTTGGGGAACGTGGTTGATAAAAATCAAGCTTGATATATATCACAGTGTGTTCTCTTGGCATCTCAGCAGGGTCCTTTAAGAACAGAGAAAGAATAACAGAATGACATGTCAGCTATTGTGTTGAGTCAGAGAAAATTAGGGACATAAACAATAGATGGCTAGCTGGTCAGTCTTCCCACGGAAACCCTACTCTGGTACTTTATTCCTAGCTTTAGACACACACACACACACACACAGTAACTTTGCCTTTTTGGCATACCCCAGTGAAGATTTTTTATTGTACGTCTGTAAGAAGAACATGTTTTGTTCTGTGACTTTATTCAGTTTATAGGTGCTTAATTTGATTTCCTTGCAGTAATATTTTGGCAGTTACTTGTCACTGACCGTAAACAGTGCTTTGACACATCTATTGTGTTTGTTAGGAGGGTTAAACAGAAACTGAGCTGAGTAGCTGTTGCAGTTGGCTTTCATACCTGACACCGTATTTGCTGTTGATGGTAGAGAATTGAGGGAACTTTTAAACTGGTTAGCCTGAGGGCTTCAAAACTTTTGCAAAATGTTTCTATTTTGCAAAAAACAAGTCTTATATGGTATGAACGGAAATCATTTTGCTTTTTTCAGCAGGTAACGCTTGGTGTTTTTATGCTTTGTGTACGGATGAAACAAACAAGATACAAAGTGTTAATTAGCTTTGCTGGTAGGTGTATTTTTGAGCTCTGGAAAGAGCCGGCTAGCTGTTTCCTCCTGTATCCAGTCTATGCTGTTTATGTATTGTTTATTCTATCCAAGCTGACCACAGCTACAGTTCTTTGTAAAGCATCCTAACCCTTTTATAGCTGCCTTGAAAGCCAACATTTATAACGTGTTTAAATATCACCTACAGTAATATGTATGTTTATAACCTTTGTCTTTCACAGTCTTCTTTATACATACATAGAGATACACTATCTTAATCTCTTGAACTTGCTCTCACACTTCCATGCATTACCATGAGACACTGGATATGTTTTCTCTCCCCTCTCACGCTACCCTCATTCCTAACCTCACTTTAACTGAATGGACAGACAGAAAGGAAGCTAATTGTCCATTATGTCAGAGGTCTTTGTACATGCTCTCAGCACTTCAGATAAGTATGGCTAAGTGGTGCTTGTATAAACATGGATCCTTATCATTCACTGAGAGACTGTAGCCCAGTGTAATGGGCCCTTCACACTGGACGTTGTAACTCCACCCCTGTGCTCTGAAATGCATCAATACCAATTTCAAGATCAAGTGCCTGTGTGCATCTTTTCAGTGGGTAAAGTTACCCCTGGTTGAACTTTACTCATGTGCTTCAAGGTAAAGCCCTCTTGGATAACACTGTCCCGTCAACGGGACCGTTTTCTCCATTTTAGGAGAAAACGTTTTCTTAACTCAAATTGCAAGCATTATATCTTCATGAACACGGTCATGTAGCACATCATTAGAAAGCTTAAAGTCTCATGATTCCATTGAGCCCACACACATATAAGCATAAGGTGACTTATAGCGGTTATAATCATGTTTTAAAGTAAAGAAACACAGAAGGATTCTGCGCCGATAGTGTCTAAAGTCAACGTGCGTCTTTACCTTTCTCCTCGTGTCTCTATTCACAGCGGTGAAAGATCGCCAGAAACTTTTTTTTCCTGCTTTGCCAACAGTTCAAAGAATAAGAACATCCAATCCTTTTAATCCAAAACGAGGTGGTCCCCTCACAATCTTGTAGATTCTGGCCGTGTTTCCTCGTAAACAAAGCTAAAAAGTCCATCATTTATGGACTTTAATCGCTCCTACTGCCGGCGCTAATAACGCTACAGTGTATCCTTCTATTCAGCAAGTTTGGTTGACTCAACAGCTTTCAATTGACAGGTCGTTTCAGCCAATCCGTCTACTATAACCTGAGTTATCCCGTATGGAAGCCAATCAAGTCGCACGATTTACAGAGGGCAAAAGTGGGAAAGACTGGCAACTACTCCAACCAGTCAAAAGCAATAGTTATGAAACCGGCCTCCCTGTGTAGCCAATAAGAAGACGAGTTGATTGATACCAAACATGACCAGAAAATTTTAACCCTGTGATGGCTCCAGCTGTGTCAAAGCAAAAATAAGGCCTTAGTTATTGCATTTCACCATTTCATCAAATTATAATGACTTATTTCTATAAATTTATGCATGTAGTTATTTTAGATATGTGTATGAGTGATGTGGATGTGTTTTTTAGTTTGAGAAGTTTTTTATTTTGCACTTTTTGGGCTTTTTTCCTGAGAGGAAATAAGAAAAACGCACAGACATATCTGTAGAAATAACTTCATAAAATAGCCGTTTTCTGAGTCATTTTCTTCTGGATTTTTTTCTGTATTAAGTTCAGACGTGGCTGGGGTACTATGTTTGTATGTAGATCATGTAATATGCTTACAGTAGTGTTTTTTAATAATTTTACATATGATTTACTTGGACGGAAATAGAAATTCTCTATTCTAACCTCTTTAGCTCTGTGTCAGTAAGACCTAGTGTCACACTGACACAAGAAACAAAACATTTAGAGTGTTAACTTCCCAATGACCTCGGGACCATCCCAGAGGGCCAAAGGATGGGGAAACTGTAGCAATTTTTTTGGGGTAAAAATTTAGGCGAGAAAAACATATATTTTGAAGTGCTTTGTGAAGAGGTTTTAATCTGCCAAGTATTCTTTGATTAACCGATTAATCATTAGGTCTATGAAATGTAAAATAAATTGGGTTGTGAAGAAATGCCAATCACAACTTCCCACAGCACATGGTGATGTCTTGGAACCTGTTGTTTTGTTTGATCAAAAGTCCCAAACCCAGAGGTACTCAGTTTACAATTATATATGATAAAGAGAAGCAGCAACTGGGCGCCCGTTCCAGTTGGTAGAGCGGGCATCGATATACAGAGGTTTACTCCTCGACGCAGTGGGCCCGAGCTTGACTCTGACCTGCGGCCCTTTGCTGCATGTCATCCTCCCCCTCCCCCTTTCATGTCTTCAGCTGTCCTGTTCAAAATCAAAGGCTGAAAATGCCCCAAAAATAAGTAAATGAGAATTGTACAGAGTCTGTGAGAGGACAGATTCAACAAACCTAAATTAAAAACAATACCAGAATTACTCCAGCAATACTCAAATTTTCTTAAGTATCTAGTCAAGTTGGCTTACACACACACACACACACACACACACACACACACACACACACACACACACACACACACACACACACACACACACACACACACACACACACACACACACAGAGTAACTATGATGTACAGGGTGTGGTGGAAGTTGTGGACTAGATTTAAATAATAGCCCCTTGTTTTTGGTCTCTGAGACCCCATTAGCTCACTTTGTTTAAGTACTCATTTCTTCCTCCATTTCCTCTTATACTTGGTTATTTTTGTTTCACTCTCTTGCTCTATGGAAGTTGGAACAAAAACCTCGGAAAAAGGAGAGGGAGGGACTTGATGGTTACAATATCAGATAGACCACAAAGGTATAATTTGCTACTAAGAAAACAAGAGAGATTAAAAAATTATGATTTTAAATTAAGGGATTTCTGAGGTATTTGGCTTAAATTAACATCCACTTTGACTATGGTATTGCAGGAAGGTTTTGCTAATAGGGACTTTAAGCCCCTGCTGCAAATAATGGTTAGCTTCAGTCCTACTAAAGTGCTGTTGAGCAAAGCACAGGATGCTGAAAATGTGTATTGGGACATTTTCCTACATTGATCAATGGAGTATCACATTAATTTGCTCGGTCTTTGCTCCTATTCTTCACTGACAGTATGAAAACGGGGTTGTAGCACCAGGCTACAAAGAATGCTATAACAGATTTCTGCTTACACAGTTAAATGAATGCCCCATGTTTGTATTACATCACCTATACTAGTTTCAGGGCCACTTCTCCACATACTGTATGAAGATATCTTTAAATGCGTATTTGAGTTGTCATTTAGTGGCAAGGGTGTCTTGAACTATGATTACTTACTTAGAGGCTGTTTGTTCCAAATACACTGTGCATCAATAATGAAATGAGAGGTAATTAATCTTGCTAGTAGAGTAACTGAACTGCATGTGTGTGGTATTTTCACTGTGTTGTGCTCTGTCATTACAGTGGAGGGATCTCCCAGAGTAAAAAACTATGTTACCTCAGGTCTATGTGTGTAGTTGGGGATGTGGCCATGCCTTTGTACTTGCAACAGTGTATTCTGACCATGAACATTTTCTTCAACCTTCATGCTAGTGGCTTTAATTTATGGAATAGCATTGTGGTCTGTGTCAATCGGTTGGCCCACCACTTTTGGTCCACACAGAAATATCAAGTATATCAAGAAATATCACTAGTGGGTGGATTAAAATGTAATTTGGTACAAACATTAATTTCCCCTTCATGATACATTTCAATCTTTTCGATGATCACTTTTTTGTTATTACCATTATCAGGTCAAAATGTTAATTTTGCCCAGTGGTTTATGATTAAATACCTGCAAAGCTGACACACCCATACTTTGTGTTTAATGATAATAAGCTAGCTAAACTAAGATGGTGAATATTTTACTGTACCTGCTTAGCATCAGCATGTTAGTATTGACATTGTGAGCATGTTAGCATGCTGACAATTTTGTATTCACACCTTAACACATTTTCTGCTCTCTGTTCTAGTCACTCATCTATCCCGCTCTCCAGACAAAAATCTTGTTAATTCACTCTGTTACAGTTCAGAGTGTTTGTTAGTCGGTGTGACAATGAAAGCCAAACAATCTTATCCGCCTGGTGTATACAGTACAGTATTTCAGTCTCTTAGGTTTCTATCAAATTACCTCCTTGTTCATATCACTCTAAAGTAGGGCACTGTGTCAGAGATTTTCTTGTTTCTTGTATTTCACCCGATTTTAGGCAATTAACTTGTTATGTTGTTTGTTTCAGAGAGAACTTTTATGTTGAATCAACATGATGAATAATAGGAATCTGTTTGTGTTTGGTCAGTTTTCCCTTAAAGTGCTGATATTATGCTTTTTGGCTTTTTTACTTTCCTTTATTGTGTTATATACCTTTTGTACATGTAATAGGTTTACAGAGTGAAAAGCCCAAAGTCCACCCCAAAGGGACTTACCATCTCCAACAGAAAACACTGTTCACAAACTGCTCCAAACAGCTTTATTGTAGTCCAGCCTTTACTACCAAACGTGCATCACTTTGTAACACACGTTATGCCGCTCGCCTAGCTGCTAGCATGACACACCCTCATATTCAGCTTCTGACTGGGTAGTTGTGCTTACCTAGCTACTGCGCATGTGCAACTCCCAACAAAGATGGAACAGAAGTGTGATGCCTCACTCTTTTGCTAAAACGGAGAGCTCAACACACAGGGTGAAAAGAGGAGCTGCAGCAATGTGCAGTATGACAAAAATATGGTGTTTTTTTTTTTATTAAACTATGTAAACCTATTCTGATATAACCTCTAAATACAATTATGAACTTGAAAATTAGCATAATATGAGCACTTTAATGTTTTTATTTTATTTTATTTTTTTTACAGTTTATCACAGCTGCGCGATTACTGCAACTATTGTTCATTGTACTAGGTCAAGTTCTAAAACAATAACAATTAGAACTAAATGGACAGAAAAAAATAAGTAGATACAGGGTAGATGTACAGTTGGTACTGTGGAAGAGAACATTTTGTGCCTCCCGTTGTTTATCTTGACCCATACTGTTAATCTCAGCAGTGTGTTGCCTTCACATACTGAGATATACTGATCACTGCTGGGCCTCTATGGATCCCCCCCAGTATTTTGCTAATAAAACTCCTTGTGTGTCATTATTAGGAATCCCCTCAGGACAGTGCCATCACCAGGGACATTAACAGGACATTCCCAGCTCATGACTACTTCAAAGACACCGGAGGAGATGGACAAGACTCCCTTTACAAGATCTGCAAGGTGGGACACACATGCAAGAGGATGTTTAAATTACATTTTTTAAAGTCAACAGAGCATTATGAAGCCAGTTAAATAGCTACAGCTGACAGTATACCAAATGAAGTGTAAACCTTTTGTAGAGAAAGGTACAGAAACAAGCATGTTTCTCCTTCTTTTTTCCACTCTTATTAGCATTGACTGCATTAGAATTTAATTTAAATGCAAAACGCATACTTCTTTTTATATCTATCTTTTCGGAAATTTCTTATCTATTTAAAACAATGTTTAATGGCATTCCTACGACCCTATCCGTCACAGTAAATAACACACATTACATACATTTTTACTGTACAACCTCTGTCACAAGTGTTTTTGGGTGATTTATTATAAACGTTGTGGCCCTAACCTCACTGAGCATAATATGGTACTGTAAAACTGTAATTAGAGATATAAACAGTTGGTCGTTTTGGTAGTAGCTGTCTTCATTTGCAAAAACCATTTAAAGCAGGATGCATGTGAAAAAGATTCACGTTTCCCTGTAATACGGTGTAATTGTTGTGTAAATGACTTGCTTTACAGATGGTCTGAAGACAAAGTTTGCAGAGCAGTAGTGCAAGTTGTCACAACTAAAGGGAACTGTTTATTAATTAACTGAACAGCCACTCTGTTTCTGGGTGGTTCAGCGAGTTTATAACAGCCACTGCCTGTCTAGAAATTAAACATAAGTTTCTAATCAAACACACACACTAGACACTACTATAACACTCTCACACACCAGCATAGTACATACACATATAAGCAAACCTGGCAACTTGTCATTAAATACTTACTCAATACTTAATTCAACATGTAGCTCTGTTGTTTGGAAATTTGGAGTTCTGTCGGTATCAAGAAAAATGAAAATCGGTGCTGCTTACACCGTGTTATCCTGCTACTACAGTTAGCACCCAACAGGCTTAAACAGGGCAAGTGTTCAACGTGCGTTTAGCCTCTTAACATGTTCAAAATGTCATTACAAGTGCCTACCCATGTGCAGTGATTCCTTCCGAGGAAACACAGTGAATCTGACTGCAGTAGATGTGACAAAGGCATAAAAGTTGTCTTAATCCATACCTCTGTTTATTTCCTGTTTTCCGGTGAAGTCCACACTAGTCAATGGGTAGGCACTTGTAATGACATTTTGAACGTGTTTAGAGGCTAAAAACACGTTTAAAACTTGCCCTGTTTAAGCCTGTTGGGTGCTAACTGTTGTAGCAGGATAACACAGTGTTGGCAGCACCGATTGTTTTCTTTTCTTTTCTTGCCTTTTTCTTACTGACAGCTCTCCAAATTTCCAAACAACAGAGCTACATGTTGAAATTGACCTGAATTCTCCTTTAAGTGACAGTGCTTTCTTTCTCATGAGAATGAACATGTATGTCTACATTTGAAATATACACATTTTAACCTATAGTTCCATAATCCCACATAAACTAGCTGCACTTTGTTCACTTTTCATTTAATTCATGATGTATAATACAGGTATGGGCATCCATCTTTTTTCTAGACAAGCACCTCCTCAGGTGTGTTTGAATAATTCAGTGGGCCCTCCCTTTCCTCTGTGTGTGGATTGATCCACACTTTGTCTGTTTGGCTCATTATTTGTGTTTGTAGCTCAGCAGGCCACTACAGCCCCCTTTCCCTTGCTCCCTCTCTTCATATTTACACCATTTCCTTGATGCCAACATCTGTCTCCAAACCTTTCCTTTCCCTTTCTTTGTCCTTTCTTTTCTGTTCGTCTTTTTAACAGGCTCATTGCAATTTTTAATTTTTTTCCTGTCCCTCAAGATCCTTACCTCACCTACCAAGTGCTCTGTAGCCAAACAAGTCTGCTAAGAGATTAAAAAAAGTAACTGAATATTTATACAAATTCTATTTCACTGATATGATGGTATGCACACAATGTTAGTCTTTGTGTGGGTGTGTGTGTGTGTGTGTGCGCGCGCGCGATTTCTCAATTTATCTTTATTTTTTTCTGTTTGATTTAAAGCTGTGTTAAGCTTCCAGTGTAGCTTGCACCATCTTTCTCACTGCCTGTCTAATACAAGTTGAGTGTACTGACACTGAACTCACCCTTGACTGGTTTGTCAATTTCTAAGGAAAAATATTTGGTATTTTTGTTCAAATGACCCACAACCTTCAGCTCTCTGTCACATTACATGTCAGGCTTTAGTTGCAAACAACAATTGGACAAGCACAACTCAGAATTTTTTTTGTTGAAATTATTTTATTAATTTTATTTATCAATTTTTCTCATCAATTTTTGAATTCACTGTGAAACTTATTTACTAATGGTGTGCCCGTTTGCCTTTGTTCTCTCCTTCAGGCTTACTCTGTTTACGATGAGGAGATTGGTTACTGCCAGGGACAATCCTTCTTGGCTGCTGTGCTATTGCTGCATGTGAGTTCACATATCAGCAGGATCCAGCGAAAGTCCTATCCAATTTAATCCACTTTCAAGAGCTGAAAGGGAATGTTTTGTTTTCATTTGACATCTGTATCTTTTTTGACATTCTGCAATGCTATGTGATTGGCCTGGCTCATTTAGAATGTCTTTGAGCCTTTATCTGTGGTACATTAAGTGTAGAATATGCATGACGTACTGTTACTGAACAAGAACAGTCTGAGAAAGATTTCAGATGCAAGGTGGTATCTGTGGGACACTGAAATTTTACTTTTCTGAATAAAATATAATGTGTTTGTGTACATGTGCCAAACTAGAGTGGCTCTTTAGGACCTCCTGCAGTTCAGGGATGTGTCAACACTGTCACCTAGTGGACATCCAATGTCAATGTCTTCTTGAAGCTGATGGACCAGGGGAGATGAGTGCAAATTATAGCAACATTATAATTATTTTTAACAAGGTCAGGTAGTTTTATATGAGAAAAATGTGAAGTAAAAGGTTTGCCTTATTAGCTTTATCTGAAACCTGTGTTACTAGGCTATGAATTGCAGAAGGTAATTCTTACAAAAACCGTCTTCTTCAGATGCCAGAGGAGCAGGCTTTCAGTGTGCTGGTCAAAATCATGTTTGATTACGGGCTCAGGGACCTTTTCAAGCAGAACTTTGAAGATCTACATTGCAAGTTCTTCCAACTTGAGAGACTCATGCAGGTATGTATGTCATTTGCTGAAGTGCTTTTTCTTAATGTATACCATAACAGTGGTTGACTTCACTGTGTTAATGTATAACCAGGCTTAAAAGATGTGATAATTGTCATACAATTGGTCTAACTGCTTCTTTCTTTCTTTCTTTCTTTCTTTCTTTCTTTCTTTCTTTCTTTCTTTCTTTCTTTCTTTCTTTCTTTCTTTCTGTCTTTCTTTCTTTACCCCTGTGTTTATTTCCCCCACCTCCTTCTGTCATTTGCTTTCTCTCGGTCATTAACAGGAATATATACCAGACCTGTACAACCATTTCCTGAATGTGGGTCTGGAGGCTCATATGTATGCCTCTCAGTGGTTCCTCACCCTTTTCACAGCCAAGTTCCCTCTTTACATGGTCTTCCACATTATTGACCTGCTACTGTGTGAGGTTGGTAATGAAAGACACAAACACTCTGTTTACAGATTTAATTTTCACACATTGTCCCATACTGACAAAGAAAAACATGTACTCTAAGGAATAATTTGCAATGACACCCTTAACTGAGCTCATCCTGTTTATTTTGATCTGTTGGTTGAGTGATTTGTTGACTATGGCAAATTCAAGCACTAAGAGCCCCCAGGACTTGATATAATAATGAAGTTTTGAAGCGAGAAGTGGAACACTGAACACTTTTCCAAGAGCTGGCTGTTAGGCCAAATTCAGTAATTCCACTTGAAGGCCTCAGAGTAGAGTAGTTTTTAAGATGTTTTGACCTGAATTTCAATACTACATCTAGTGAAAATGAAGCCCCAAAATCACCTGAATAATGCAGGGCAACATAATTCTTTAATGAGGCATCGCAATAGCAGGAACAGGGGACTGATGATGGACAGATTAAAGAACAGAGAGGAAAACCTGCTTTAAATCACACTCAACCTTAGACTAAGGGGAAGGTTGACCTTTCAGCATGGTGGTCCAAGCCAAGACAACTGGAGTGTCTCCGGATGTCTTTAAGTCGGCCTGTCAAATCCTGAAGCTTTGTAGTGGGATGTTATGTTTTTCAACCTCATATAAAGTCTGACAGCTCTGATAAATAAGCTGCAAGGAAGAGTAGGGGTCATTGAGCAAATTTAAATAGTAATTTATTAATAGTTAATGAGTATTATTAGCGCCGACTGCAGCATTGAATATTGTGTCTGATTATGTACTGTACATCGTTTAGACATTTCTCTTTTTGTTTAAATGAATCTGGAAATGTGCCTTTTCCATTATTGTGTATTATGTGTCCATTGATGGCAAATCATATTTTGAAGTACATAAAACTACATAACATGTGCCATTTGTGCCTGTTTTTATTACGTCCAATTTTTATTTCTTTGAACCTACAGTAATTTGATTTCACAGTACACAATGAAAAGTGTGTCTTTATTTTCAGGGCATCAGTGTGATCTTCAATGTGGCCTTGGCACTTCTGAAGGTAAGACCACCACTAGCTACAACAGCTCTGAGTATAAATGGAAAGGTGCCAAGAAGAAAAATCGAACCAAGGAAAAATGTACTGTCTGCACATGTGAGCAGGTGCAGACACAAGTGTAGTGTCACCTATTGAGAACAAAACAAAACAAAAAATCTTTTATCTTATGCTTGATTCTAGACTTAAAGTGTAACTCTTGCCAAAATTTGAGTTTCATGTTTTGTCGAGCCTTCTTAGTGTTTATAGTGTAAAAATGTTGATTTTGATGCTATCGTAGTAGTGCCCTTAGCTCTCCCATTCAAAAGGCCATTTGACCAAAAACGAAAAGACGGTCAATCTTAAAAGTGGCGCTTCAGTCCTAATTATGCTTTTAAATGAAAGTTTAACTTGGGTACATTCACAAAAAGACCCTAGGTTGCATTTTGGCAAAAGTTAGGTTTTATGCTAGTTTTATCATAAACCTATTATTTATTATAAATAGTTCAGAAAATTGTGTCAACCAGTGAGGATTGTGCTGTTTCATGTTGCAAAAACACTCTACTCCAGCTTGTGTAAAGGATTTCTAATTTACTTTTATGTTCCTATCCTCCTTTTCCTTAGACATCAAAAGACGATTTGATCCAAACAGACTTTGAAGGTGCACTGAAATTCTTTCGTGTTCCGGTTCCGAAGAGGTACCGCTCTGAAGAAAACGCAAAAAAACTAATGGAGCTGGCCTGTAGCATAAAGGTGAGTATAGAGTAAAAAAAAAAGAATAAAGTAGCTATGTCTTTTCAGTCTTGCATCCTGTATACAAGCCTCTTAGAATAGATTTAGTTTTGTATACATGTTAACGTGTTGTTAGTAACCTAATTTTCATTTTGAGTAAAAATAGAAATGTCCTTTATGTGGTAAAGGTAATGGTCTTCAACATGCTCAACAGTAATAGAATATATGTAACAGAAAACTCTACTACTAATCAGATAAACAATTTAAGATGTAATGGATTGAGTCAGTGGAGAAACATTCTTTGTAGTCCAGCAGTACTACTAAAATACCAGTAGGGGCCACTTTTGAACTTTAAATCAAGTTTAACAGATGCAATGAACATGCGCACACACACACACACACACACACACACACATACAGGCATTTGTGGTTTAAGAGACCGATTTTGCATATTCTTGCATGGCAGTGGTTTATGAGACCACACCTAACGCAACATCTGGTAAACTTAAAAGATATATCAAAAATTTTAATTTTATCTGCAGAACACAAATCTGACTTCAAAATCATAATTTTTCTTTTAGAAAACTATGTGACATATCACAGGCTTACGGGGTCACACAAATGGTGGTTTGGGAAACCGACAATGTTTATGAGGTCTGTTTACATATTTCACACACACACAAGCCAGGTAATGGTATAAGAGGACTGACCAACATTACAAGGTCTACAATAATGCAATAGTATATGTAATTTCTTAAAAACCCTTTTGAAGACCCACTCCAATCCTCCTTTTTGAGTTATTTTCATTCTCAGTGGTCTTTAAATTGTTATGAAGTTTTTAGCCAAAATAACAAAACTTGTGCCATTCTGAGTTAGATTAATAATCTGATGACAAATTAATTAATGAATGTCAACCATTACTTTTTCAATGTGAGCAGCAAAGGCCAGATATGTGTTTGACTGTTTTCCCCCAAAGGGGTAAAGGTAACTGGAGTCAGAGGTTTGATATTATGTTGGATGGAGGACAAAGGTCCAGACAAGCATCTAAGCAAAGTTTTGTCTATGGACCAGCAGAGTAAATTCTGTATTTTGTAGATGTGTTGGATCTGCCAATATTTGGGCATGACTAAAACTTTTGGCATTATCTGTGTGGTTTCCCCAGAGGACACACACACACACACACACACACACTTCAGAATTGAAAGGAGCATCAGAACTTAATGTGTACTGATCATTTAAACATAAACATTTTCAACGCAAGACATCCTGGAATCATGTCTACTCTCTCCACTGATGTATGGGGCTGCATGATTAAAATTTCTAACAGCACGTAAAGTAATAGTAATCGTGCTCCTTTAATGGATTGTTTAGTATTGTTTCTTATTGCTTCTTGAAGCTGATAATGCTTTGATTGGTTGAGGTTATCAACCTGAAACAGAACCTTCTGAATTAACTAAAATTCAGAAAGAGAGGAAATGAACTGAGTTGCCTGCACGTCATCTGTTTTTTCTAGGCCTTTCAAGTTTGGCATGTTAAGGAAGAGTAAGAAACTTGACAAACACAAGCTGTTGTATGACACCATAAATAAAGTCTAAAAAGACAACACAAAAATGTGCAAATGCACCAGTTGCGTTGAGCCTTACTCACCCATAAAAATATAGTTAGAGGTGATCCTATCAGGATTTTTGGGCCGATAACCAATACTGATCACGGGCTATTTGAAGCCATCAATTTCTTTTGTAGAATTACATATTGATGTAACTATTCTTAAGAACATTAACTTTCACATCTAGGATATTTAAATTTCAATTCATTTATTTCAAAGGGACAATGTGCAACATTGAACATATTGGACAAAAAAAAACATGCTGCCCCCTGCCAGATGTTACGGCAACTTCCCAAAAACATTAAAAAAAAAAACTAGAAAATGCATTTCCTGCAGAAAATGCGTGGGAATGCTGAATAGCTGAATTGCTAAAGCTAACCTGGTTGAATTGTTTAAATCAGTAAGAAGATGTTTAAGTTTTAAGAATAGTTGAAAAAGTAGGAACGGTTTTAATGAAGTTGAATAACACCACTAATGTAAAAAAGATGAGGAAACATTTTTAAAATTTTAAATGCTAATGCTAAACTGGAGAAATAGCTTAAATCAGTAAGAAGATGTGGAAGTAGTGAGAATAGTTGACAAATGCTAAAGCTAACCTGGTTGAATAGCTTAAATCAGTAAGATGAAGGTTAAGTAGTAAAAATAGAGTAAAAGTAGGAATGGCATTAATTAAGTTGAATAACACCACTAATGCAAAAAATTGGAAAAATTCAACAACAAAATTTGAAATGCTAAAGCAAAACTAGATAAATAGCTTAATTCAAGAAGATGTTGAAGTAGTGAGAATAGTTGAAAAATGCTAGGAAGCCTTTCATCTCTGTGATGCCATCTCTTTAATCTGGCGGCTGTGGCTCAGTGGTAGAGCGGTTGCTTGCCAATTGGAAGGTTCGTGGTTCAATCCCTGGCCCTGCAGTCCCATGTCAAAGTGTCCTTGGGCAAGACGCTGAACCCCGGAGTGTGAATGTGTGTGCATGTTTATCTGATGAGCAGGTGGCACCTTGTACGGCAGCCTCGGCCACAGTGTGTGAATGGTGAATGTATCCTGTATGATGTAAAAGTGCTTTGAGTAGTCGTTAAGACTAGAAAAGCGCTGTATAAATATACAGCACATTTAATCAGTTAACGACCGGAGCACCTGCTGCTACACTGTCACCTTTGGCAAATTGCAGCTATTCAGACACTGAACAAGCTCTCAAACATATGGTCATTGCGATGATGAGATATCAATAAAATACCAGAAGGCCCTTGTGAACGTATTAATATCAAATTCATGTGGATAAACTTAAAAATGTGGGCGTATCAGCGATTTAAAAAAAGTGCTTTGCTCTGTTTTGCTCAGAAATGTGGACAATGTTTAACATAGCAGTGAATGGAGAAAGATCCTGAACTCTTGTCCTTTGAAAGCTTGCTGAGCAAAAAGTATAATTCATATGGCATAACAGAATACCCATGTTTTGATGTATAAATTGTCCATGACAAAATTTTTTTGACTCTCTCCACTCTAGTGACATCACTCCACACTCTACTTCACGCAATACACACTCATTATAAATGCAAAAAAAATCCTAAAATGTACACTATACAAAAACTGTAAAATATATCAATCTGAAAAGATAAAGCCCGATAGCTGAATATTTTGTGAACATTTTAAAGTTTGAACCATTTCTGTAGGTGAAAGTATGAAGGAGCTGAAAATTTTGGGAGCAGAAGAAGATTTGAAGGATTTGAAGCTTGCTCTCATTGACTTTGTTAAAATAAAATGTTTAAAAGCTTAATATTTGAAAAAGTATAATCAGCAGAAAAATAGCTGAAGAAGTCCCATCATCTGC